>CM053573.1:75196040-75473490 GCA_028646485.1 Cryptoprocta ferox
AAAAAAAAAAAAAAAGTCCTCTAGGCCTGCATGACTCAGCCCCAGGAAAGGCTCATTCCACGGTAAAATCAAGGGATGTGCTGAAGCAAGGCAAGGCACAGGAAGCTATGGAGATAAAGGACAGCTTCTATCAAAATTCAGTTCCAGACTCCTCCTCTCACTCCTGCTAGGATGGAATTTAAATAATGATGGTATCTCCTTTCAGCTGGTCAAAGTCCTGGAGCCCTGGTCCTGGAAATGACTCTACAAGAGTGATCTTGGACAAGTTCTTGACCGATTCAGTTTTTCCATCTCTCCTCTGTCAAATGAGCAGGCTGATTAATTCCTAAGGTCCTTTCCAGCTTAGAGATTTTGTTATTCTATGATATCAAACTGTTTGGTGATTCCTGGTTACTCTGAGGTGAATTTACAGTCATACAGCCCTTGTCCTATGATTCCCCCAGGGTACCTGTGGGTGGCCTGAGCTCCAGTCTCTACATGAGGCCCCATATATCCATTAGCATGGCCTGAAGGACCAATAGAAGCAGCGCCACTTCTCCAGGCATGACCCTGCATTAGTACTCACCCCTGCTGGATTTAAATTGAATGTTGGATTAAGAGACAAAACATGGGTTTTAGTCTAGATCAACTGTGACTCCTTCGATCCCTTCAAGGCCCAAGCTCCAGTAAACTTTCTTTTATGAAGCTCTCCCAGGTTCTCACCTAGAAGATTCTGTTCCTCACCCATCCTCCTCTTAGTTCTCTTACCAGCTTGTGACGGTGATGGGGGCTGGCTATCATCTGGCTGCCCAAAGATCCTGGGAGAGTTTTGTACATAGTAGGTGCTAATAAACATGAATCAGTGATCTGAGGAATTTGAGGTTGAGATTTGAATTAGATATGGGTTTAGACTGTACAGCTATAACAAACACACTTCTATGACCTCCTCGTGCTTGGTTAACGATTACCAACCAGGAATTTCTTTTTTTAATTTTTTTTTACACTGTTTATTTTTGAGAGAGAGAACATGAGCAGGGGAGGGGCAGAGAGAAAGAGAGAGAGAGAGAATCCCAAGCAGGCTCTGCACCATCAGCGCAGAGCCTGATGTGGGGCTCAAACTCACCAACCAGGAGATCATGACCTGAGTTGAAACCAAGAGTTGGAGGCTTACTCAACTGAGCCACTCAGGCACACCCTGCCAGCAAAGGATTTCTGGAGCCCAAAGATCTATTTAGGTAGTAATGAGGTAAGAGGGAAGTAGATAGAATTCTTTGGTGGTAAGATACAAAAGCCCAACTCAAACAGGCTAAAGCAAAAAATGGGGTATTATTGGGGGACAGAGCTTGCTTCTGGTTTGACAACCAAGGTTCTTGAGCTGTTGTCACTTCTGCTCCCCATCTCTCATCTTTGCTTCCTTCTGTTTTTGGTCCTGTGCTCAGGCACACTCCACATAGTGGCAATATGGCTGGTCACAACCCCAGAGCAAATGAAAACCCATTTCTTCTCTAACTTTTTCAGAAGAGTGCTGGACTTATCCATCAAGGATCATTATTAGTTAACAATTTAGGTAGCTGGAACGGAAGTAGACTCTGGGGTCCAAGCCCATCCCTGGAGTAGGGAGAGGTCTAGGGATTGGGGTTGGAGAGGGTATAGCCAAAGGAAAAGGGGGTGGCATTGTGACCAAAAGAAAGGGAACTGATATCTATGGAAAGCCAACCAAGTGTGTCTTTAAAACATTTTCAGTCTTAAAAAGTCAAACAGGGGCCGAGTGGGTGGTTCAGTTGGTTAAGCGTCTGACTTCCGCTCAGGTCATGATTTCATGGTTTGTGAGTTGGAGCCTCGAGTCGGGCTCTGTGCTGACGGCTCAGAGACTAAGGCCTGCTTCAGATTCTGTGTCTCCCTCGCTCTCTGCGCCTCCCCCATTCACACTCTGTCTCTCCTTCTCTTTCAAAAATAAATAAACATTAACAAAAAAATAGAAAGTCAAACAAGAATAGTCCATTTACTAATATTAAAGCCAAAGAAGCTAATGAATGTGTCTGGTGTTTTGTTGTTGTTGTTGGTTTGTTTTGTTTGTTTGTTTGTTTTTGTCTTTGTGTGAAATTATATCAGCTCAGTTTGAGAACAGTGGATATCTCTTGTTGACCAGAAGCTCCTTGCATCATCAATAATGGAAAGGGTGGTGAATTTCTTCTGGTATACTCTATTTAACAATGCTGATTCATTTTAATCCTAATTTTTATGAGATTTTTTTCTTGAGACATAGCATATTATACATATCATGTCATAAATAATTCTACCTGGGATTGGAAGGTTAGTGTATGCTCTCAGCAAATAAGAGCTAAATAAACTTGACTATGCTCTTTCAGCCAATGATCATTACTGCCCTACACTACAAGTGGCTCTCAGCCAATGGGCATTCTCACTGCACTTTGAGAATTGAAAGTCTTCGGTAACTTGTGTTTTGTTCCTCAGGGCCCTCTCTTTCCACCATATGTATCATGCTCCAGTCAAGAACTTTACCACCTACACCTGAAAGTGCATGGGAGTGAAGTGTTGGAGGAAGGTGAACAAAGTTGAGTAACTTACTGGAGCTTAAAAGGCAAGATTTAAGAGGCCTTCCAAGGAAGGGTCCAGAGTCAAGATGTAGAAATAATTAGGTGATTGTGGAAGCTTTTTGACCTTATAGAGGGTCTGGTGAGTGTGCCTGAGCACAGTGGGAAAGAGCTTATAATTATAGGTAGGAGAAGCCATGGCCAGGCAAGTCATAGCTTCAGGGTACTGGAAAGAATCAGGAGATCCATTGCCTAGGAGAACCAGAGTCTGGGAACAAACTCTTCCTGGGGCTAAGCTATGACAGTTGTTTCTTCAATTTTGAGGATTTACAAATGTTAAAGAAAAACTTTGTAATTGCTTTATGGAATCATTAGAATATCTTAAGGGGAAATAAACTCCTCTGCCTGGCATCCCTTGTCTTTAAAGAACTCGCTCCCTTCAAGTTTTGTTTTTTCTGTGTCATTCAATTTGATTAATGTGGAGCATTATCCTCCGCAGTGGGCTTCAGGCGTGGCTGAGATGGGCTCTAGATCCAAGGCAGAAACAGCGGTTTAGAGAACCAAGCACTTTCTAGAATCATTCCTGCCTATAGATAGACAGATAGCTGGTTGGGGAGGCACCGTCATAAGGCCTGCAGTCATGAAGAAGGGAGCAAGTCATAAAGAGGGCACTGTGGATGGCTTGCAGTGGAGGGGAGAGGGGACAAGCAGGGACCTCCTGAATCCCTCCACAGTTCACACTGAGCTCAGTGTGAATGAGAACCTGTAATTGAGTTAAATGCTTGTGTGAGCAGATGGCCTGTTTGGGCTACCAGGGTAAGCCAGAGCAAGGCAGGGACCCAGTCGGTTCTCAAGTCATAAGATCTCTGTTGTTGAAACCAGGAAGAGATCTCAGGAATGATCCTTGTTCAGTGTCCTCATTCCACACATGGGGAATTACGTCTCAGAGAAAAGAAGATTTGCCTACAGCTGGCAGAGTTTTGGCATGTTTGTTCCACCTCTATTATCCAGATCAACCAGGAGTGCTGGTTAAAATTCTGGTTCTTGGGAGCCATCCCAGACTTATGAGATTGGATGCTCTGGAAGCAGGCCCGGGAGCTCACATTCTAGAAAGCACCCCAGGCAATTCCTAGACACCTCAAGTTTGAGAAGCACTGGTCTAAGGTTCGAAAGCTGATTCATGGGCAACTTTGAAGACAGGCTCCTGACTGCAGGCTCAGTGCTCTCTCTTTGACCCCTGGGGCCCCTGGGAGCTGGAGATGTGGGAGAAAGATGGACCCAGAAGGGTGTGTCAGGGAGCTGTGAAGAGTGAGGTTGTGTTTCTAATTCTTCTTGCAATGTGAGAAGGCCCGGATGCATCTGTTCAGACTGGAGGTAAAGAAACTGAACAAATGATTTCTGTCTGCCTGTCAGGCACTAAAATGTTTAAAGGTACGTGTCTGGGAACTCTGCTACTCTTTAAACTCCAATTGCTCATCTGACAGATGAAAAAACTCACACAAGGTCCTTTCTCTCTTCTTAAGATAGTAGTTCTTCTGCAGTCTCCAAAATTTCATGTGTAACAGCTCAACCAATTGTCATGTGCCTGTCCATGGCTTTCACATCTCCAAAAAACCTGATAAATCCCCCAGAGTGGGTCTCTAAGTCTGACCTACAAGAATTAAGAGAAGACCTGGTTATTTTTGTTGTTTTTAAAATGATATAGTTATTTGTTGATAGTTAAAATAACACTTACCTCTTGTTATAAATTTGTGTGTATTGTCTTCTATTCCATTATATGAAGATTTCTTTTAGCATTTTAGGCTGGATTCCTTGGGGGTATCCCAGGACCCCAGCATAACTAGAGGTCAGTGGCTAAAATTTATTTTTCAATGATAAATAGTCAATAAATAGTTCATCACGTTATTAATGATGGTTAAACAAAAGAATAAAATAGGTTTTCTCTTTAAAAACTCGGCTTGAATGTATATATTTCTATAAAACTTTTGACAGGGATTCGGAAGAGGGATCTGATGCTGGCCTTCCTCTAAATGTTATGTAAACTTGGACAAGGCATCACTTTCTCTGGGCTTCAGTGTCCCCCCACCCCCGCCTCCCCGATGGAGTAAGAGGGTCATACAGGTGATTTCTGAAGACCTCTCCAGCACTGAAAGTATCAGGGTAAAGTACCAGGAAGTTATGAAATATCCCACAGTGTGGGAGGGAACAAATATGTCATGATTTCGTTCCAGTTTAATCTGTTTCACATTTAGTATAGTCCAAACTGTGATAGGTCCTCTGTGGAACATAGATGACTCACTTCCTGTCCTAAGTGGGTCTTCTCTGAGGTGTGGAACAGATCCTTCCTTCAGATATCAAGCCAGCTACAGGGGTCGAGTCTGCGGGCCTCTGGGCAAATTACACATGCTCTTATCTGTGTCAAATTAAACCCAATAATCAGTGTGTGCACCCACACACAGACACACAGACACACAGACACACAGACACACAGACACACACACACACACACTTAAGGACACAACATTTTAGAAGCTAGATGTTCCTGAAAAGTGTGCCCATCAAGATTATTATAAACACAGTCATATTTGAGATGAAGTAGAGTCGTTGGCAATTGAAATAAAGATTAGGTTGAAACTTTTTGTAAGGTGACAGATGTCTTTTGCGTAAGTAATTAAGAAGGCTGGAAAAAGCTCAGTGTGTTTACTACTTCCTCCAGGGAGTCACCTCTGACTACTGCTGATTGCTGCTGCCTTCATTTATCTGCCTTCCCACTAACTCCTACTCTGCTTTAAGAGCTGGATCCACATCAGAAGTTATACAAAATTACACTCCTAAATCCACGAACTCCTATAATGTTATAGCCAAAAGGAAACTTTGGAATGTCAAATCTTCTCACCTCTCCTTTATCATTCATTTATTTCCTTCTTCATTCATTCATTTAAATATTTATTTAATGCCTACTATGTGTCAAGCACTGTGCTAGGCAGAAGACTACAGTAAGAACAAGGCATAAATGGTTCCTATTCTCATAGAATTTACATTTTGTGTGTGGGGGGGAAGGGGGAGACCATAAACAAGTAAACAAAGTTTGTGCTAGTCTATAGGTTAATGGAATGGGGAATTAGTGGTCAGGTGGGGAAAGATACTTTAGATAGGATAGGATAGCCAGAGAAGATTTCTGTAAGGCGATAACATTTAGCAGGTCTCTGAAGAATGAGAAGGATCTAACCATGGGGAATGCTGAGACATGGAGGGGAGACATAGCTGGCAGAGGTGGATGGTGAGGGAGGGTGAAGAACTTAAAGCCCTAGAGGCAGGAGAGGTGTAAAAAGGGGGGCTGGACAAGGGTTATTTCAGTGGGATGCAGGAAGTGGATGGCTTAAGGTAAATTTTGGAGGTGGATATACAAGACTTGTTTCTGGATTGGACAAGGGGATTGAGACATAGGAAAGAATCAGGGCGACTCCTTATCCTGTAGCCTGAGAAGTGGATGAAAGGTTATTTCTTGAAATGAGGACATTGGGAAACACAAAACAGCTTTGGGAAAAAATCCAAAAAACCTATTTTAGATGTAATGACTTTTGATACTCTTATTGGACATTGAAGCAGAGATGTTGGAGAAGTCAATGATTCTTCCTGGCAAGCTCTCTAATTATTTCAAAGGTGTTAGCTTTATCTCCTGACCTAGACTAAAATTTCCCTGAAGGAAGACATGGGTTATATTTTGTATTTCTTCTGACTCCTCCAGAGAGTTCAGTGAAAGGAAAGTAAGAATATTTTCATATTCCCATGTCCCAGAATTAGATAGAGCTGGTGCGATAAGTCTGCTTACACTGGCTCACAAGACCCAATGGCTAAAATTTTGGAAATGTCGCGAGTCAGTGGTGAGACCATCCTTGCATTCAGCCATGGTGGGAGTACTTACACATGGAATTTGGCAAGCTCTGTGAGTCAGAACTTTTTTCTTCGGAGAGTTACCAGTACATCACAGTAAGACCCAGACTCACCAACTCAAGTGCTCCTTGGGGAAAGGAAGATAATATCTGTAAGTATATATTGAATATATATATATATTCAAGTTATTACAAAACATTCAGTTCTCCTCTCAGCATCCTCCATAAACATTTTAAGGTTCACATGATCGGAAAGCCCTGATGGACATTTTCCCTGAATTCATACAGTCTGGCTAAAGTTTAAGCCAAACATTCACCTCTAATTAGGGAGAGATGTATCCCCTCTGAAAGAGTAAAGCTCTTAGATGTCAGTTGCTGTTGTAAAGATTCCAGGTCCAGTGTTGCTAGATCTTATGCTTTTTCAAGAGAAGCCTGAGTTTTAGTGAGAAACTTCCCAGCTGTTTAAAGTTGACTTAATAAAAGAAAAACCCCACTGTGGGCCAAACAAAACACTTGCAAAGTCTTCACTGGGCCCAAGGGCCACCAGTTTGCAATGCTATTTGAAGCTCTTATAAATGGTCATCTGTCTGGGGGAGAGGGGAGGGCTTCCCAGAATATGCCAGAAATCAACTTTCCTGTCAAACCTGGCATATGGGAGCCACCTCAAATTTATTTAAGAAATATTGTTAGGGTGTCTTGGTCACTCAGTTGTTTGTCTGGCTCTTGATTTCAGCTCAGGTCATGATCTCATGGTTCGTGGGATTGAGTCCCGTGTCAGGCTTCATGCTGACTGTGCAGAGCCTGCTTGGGATTCTCTCTCTCCCTCTTTGTTTCCCCCTCTCCTGCTTGCTCTCACTCTCTTTCTCTCTCAAAAATAAATAAATAAACTTTAAAAAAAAAAAGGAAAAAAGAAATATTGTTTAAGTGACATGTGCTGTACTCCAGCACAGTAGGACAAGTGTACATTGTTTGTATTTGTTTTTCCCACCTGGCTGTGGGCCCCAGTAGGCAAGCACCATGACCACATCTTTGTGTCCTCCAAGCAGGTAGTACTTAGGACTGCAAATAGGAGACTGCTATGGAGGGAGCTTGAGAAATATCTTGGCCAGTCTCTTGAGAAAACTGGTGCCTAAAGACCAGAAGTCCCTTACCCTTAACTTCAGTAGTGAATTAGTGGACTGAGACTAAATGATAGACCCTAGGACTGGAAAGAAACTATTGTTCTCAGGAAATATTTGCTGAATTAATGAGTATGTAAAATAATGATAGACGAATCAATGGATGTATGAACAAGTGAGCACAATCTGAAGTGACCAACTGGTTTGTGGAATACAGTTCAAAGTAAGAATCGTGTGAGTTGGGACTTGGTTTCAGTTCTTCCAGTAACTACTGTGTTCCCTTAGGCATGTCCTTTATACTCTCTGGTCATTGACTTTCTTATCCATAAGCTCTCTGGTATCTTAGTGTTGTTTCAAAAATCACAAGCTAATAGTAATAGTCATAATTATTGAGTGCTATATGCCAACCATTGGGCTAAATGTTTTACTTGAATTTTGCCAATGCTTACACTACATCTATGAAGTGAACACTATTTTTATCACCTCCATTTCAGAGATGAAGAAACAGATGCACAGTACTATAAGTAACCTGTCCATGTTCATACAATTTGTAAGTCATCAGTGGATGCGCTTTTAAGAGAGGCATTTCAATGTACATCTAGAAATGTAATAGCAATAAAAGCACTATGAAAACTATAAGGATGACACAAATGTAGGATCAGAACATTTTGGGGAGGCTCAGCACTATGTCATCCCTAAAGATCTTGGAAAGAATGATGCTTGAAGTTGACATTCTTTTCTGCATTTCACACTGTAGAATTGACATTATAATCAATGTGAAGTTTGCATTTAGTGACCTCTGAGGGGCATTTTAGACTAATTCAGAGATATGGTGTCTAGCCCTGTTACTTTTTGGGGAAACTTGAGCCAATTCTTTCAGTCTCTCTCTATATATAACGGACTTGAACACATTAGAAGTTCTTTCAGCTCTGAGAGTAAAAGGTTCTATGCAGAACTTATTTTTTTAAATATTTTTAATGTTTTATTTATTTTTGAGAGAGAGAGAGAGAGAGAGAGAGAGACAGCATGAGCAGGGGAGGGTCAGAGAGACAGGGAGACATAGAATCCGAAGACCGGCTCCAGGCTCTGAGCTAGCTGTCAGCACAGAGCCCGACACGGAGCTCAAACCCACGAACCGTGAGATTATGACCTGAGCCGAAGTCGGACGCTTAACAGACTGAGCCACCTAGGTGCCCCAATGCAGAATTTAATACAAAGCTAACATGAGTCAGAATTCTTTTGGGTTGCAAATTACAGAAACCTACCTCAAACCAGCCTAAACCAAAGAGGGAAATTATTAGTTTAGTAATTGAAAAGCTTCTGAGTATTCTGGCTTTAGGCTTGGTTGTATCTAGGTGCTCAGAAAACATCATCAGGCTTCCATCTCTCCAGCTGCCTCCATATACGGGCAGAATAGTCATTTGTAAGACTTACATTCTATCATCTAAGTAAACCCAACTGCAGGAAAGTAACCATCTTCCTGGGACACAGAAAAGTCATGGTGAGGCATTAGATTGACTTGCTTTTGTCTCATATTTACCTTTATTGTGGTCTTTATCTTCACATGAAGACAAGTCCCAGGACATATGTTTGCCTCTTTAGCTATGTGGGAAGAGTGTCTTGTATAGAATACATGGATGAGTTTTCCACTGAATAAGAACTTTCTGTATGAGAGGAAAGAGAGCAGGTGCTAGGCAAGTAGAAACACAGAAGTTGACTCCAACCAGCTTCACCTCCCACTTAAAAGGAAGACTGACAGAATGGGCCTCCTGGCTCTGAACCTTCAGCTCAGAATCACAAGCTGTGTTGTTGTTGCTTCTCAGTATTAGAAACAAGCCTTGTCTTTTGGAAAGTTTTCCTCCATCTTCAGGGACATTTGAACTCAAACAGGGACATCAATGAATGTCATGCAGTCATTATTTTGCCTTGTAGATACAGTTCCTTAGAGAAATATATGCAGCGATGATCTCAACACAGGTAATAAATTAGGAAGTAAATGATCATGCTTGAACAAAGTTTGCCAGGGCTGTATTAATTTATGAGGACCCAGCCAATTAGGCAACTTGACTAATGCCTCTGATTTAAACTGAATACCCCTGGTTTGTACTGGAGAGGGTTACCAGCCCCTTTGCCTCTTTTAGCTGGCACAAGTAGGTACTTGTGCTAATCAGCACTGAGGGAAAGGGGCACAGGGAAAAGGGGCAGGAAATACCCACCAGCAAGTAATGACAAAACCTCTCCTGTGCAGTGACTCCAACAAGGCTAATGGACAGAAAAGAATTTGATCAGCCCTCCACTCAAAAACATCTACATTTATGGTTTGGATACGAATAGCTTCTTAGAGCTGGAAGAATATTTAGACATTACCTAATCCAACTCTTTTATTTCACAGCTGAAGAAATGAGGCCCTTATTCCAAGGGGAAATAACTTGGTCAAGGTAGTGCTGCAAAGTAGGAGCTGAACTGGAATTCAAACCCAACGGTCCTTATTCATTTTCCAGGCACTTGTCCTTGCATGGAAAGTTTCCTTTGGTTTTGCTCCCAGGACTCTGGTAAACATTTTGGATTATGGAAGCTTTTCCCATGAGGAAGCTTCATTTAATTTGCTCTTCCCTGGAAATGCAGGGAAGAGAAATAGGAAGTAGCTAGTGCACTGCCTGAGACTTAAATATTCTTAACTCTTACTTCTTCGAGCTAGAGGGATGAAGGAATAGCTTGAGACTAGGGACTCCTCAACATTAGAAAATCCAGAGGAATTCATGAGTTTTTGAAAGGCAGTGAAGGGATATAATTTATGTTTACTTCCCTAAGTATATTTGTGTTTAGCTAGTATTTAAAGAATGCTAAAGGAGGAGTTTAGGGATCTAAATTCTATTCGGATGTGGGTCTTGATGGGTAATCTCAACAACTCATTCTCTCGGGTTTTGGAATTCTCATTTGTAGATTTAGCTGATTCTTAAGACCCTGGTCAATCTCAAGCTTTAGGATGTTGGGGGAGGGATGGTCTAAAATTTTTGCTGTGCTTCAAGTATCATTGTTATAGATAGGGAAGGAACTTTTTGGATGGAAGGTGGCCAACCGGAAGCCAGTCTGTGTTTGCAGATTGAGCACCCTCTTTGCTAACCTGGCCCAGCGGAACAAGCACAGGGCTAACAGTCCAGGACACAGCTGTGCCTCCCTTTGCTCCATGACCTTGAGGAAATCCTTGACTTTATCTAGGGCTCTTTTAATTTTTTAAAAATTTTTAATGTTTATTTCTATTTAAGAGAGAGAGAGAGAGCTGGGGAGGGGCAAAGAGAGAGGGAGACACAGAATCTGAAGCATGCTCCAGGCTCCGAGCTGCCAGCACAGAACCTGACGTAGGGCTCAAACTCATAGACCATGAGATCATGACCTGAGCTAAAGTCAGACTCTTAACCAACTGAGCCACCCAGGCACCCCTCTAGGGCTCTTTTTAAAAGTGGGATGGACTTCTTTGCATGCTTGCCTCATAAGGCTGTTGCATGGACATAAAGGATATAGAGATGCTTTACGACAATGCTGGCTCTTTTTTTTTTTTTTTAAGTTTATCTATTCATTTTGAGAGAGACAGAGATAGTGCAAGTGGGGGATGGGCAGGGAGAGAGGGAGAGAGAGAATTCTAAGCAGGCTCTGCACTGCCAGTTGCACATAGCCAGATGTGGGGCTTGAATTCATGAAACCACAAGATCATGACCTGAGCTAAAACCAAGAGTCAGATGCTTAACTGACTGAGGCATCCAGGTGCCCCACACATGCTGGCTCTTTTATATGTGTGACTTAATATTGAATTTGCCCTTGGTGACTGAAAACAATGTGAAAACAAGCTATAGAACTAGTCAGAAGTTCAATGTAGCCAAGACAACACCAAGAAAACTGAAATTTCTTTTTCTCAACGGCATTTGTTTTCCCAGTAATAGTGCAAGTTGAAACAAGGCTTAATAAAATGTCCATACATCCAGTTTGCCCGGGGTAGTCCTATTTGCTGTGGTCATCCTGGTATAATTATTAATAATACACTTTTTCACTTTCAAAAGTGTCTCTTGTTTAGCAATAAATTACACTGTTACCCCTGAACTTAATATCATTCTATCCAACCTCTTCGTTTTACCTACTGAGAAATGGAGGCTCAGAGAAGAGAAATGACTTCCCCAATTCATCCAGAGTTTGTCCAGAGCCTAGACTTGGCAAACCCTTTCTCTTTGTACCTGGGAAGAAAGGGGAGGGGAAAACAGGGTGAGAGAATGGCTCCCTTTGTCTGCTTTCCAGCTTCTTGAAGCAACTTCTTAGCAGGAGCAGCCCCACCTCTCTCTTGATTTCCTGGAAAGTGATCAGCAATAGTGTAGCTGCCAGTGCCTGCGAGGGAGCTGGGGGATGGAGCAAACATAACAGGCTCCTGGAAGAGGAAGCTTTTTTCTCTTCTCTACCCATAAGAACAACCCCAAGGGGGAGAACCACTGTTTATTAATAACCAGCCCTTATTTAGGCACATAGGATTTTTTTTCTGTTGTTATCATTCATAAAGCACTTTCATATTCATAATCTTAATTGATCTAATTCTCACTGCCTTCGGAAATGATCTTGGAGGCATCATTACTCTCATTCTGTAGTGAGAAAAACTAAGACCTAGAGAGGCAGCTGGCTTGCTCTAGGTTTTGTACTAAGTGCAGTTGGGAACAGAGCTTGGTTTCCTGTCTCATGGCCCAGTATTCTTTCTACTCCTTGGTTCTGGCAGGGTCTACCCTTAGGCATCTTCTAGGAGGAACCTCATTATAGCAAGGTTTTTTACTATTCAAGAAACTAAATCTTCTTGGAGGAGCCCAGGGCAGATCCACCTTAAATCCTGATGTTGGCTCTGTGTCAAATGGTATTAGAACACAGTTTGTGATCAACTGTGGGCTTTGTTCTACCAACATCATTTCTGAGAAAGTGAGTGTGTGGATGGAGAACAGGGTATTTCATTCTGGGATATGATTTTTCTCTTTAAAATTGTTGCTAGGATCATGGGGAATTGAGTCTCACTACAGTACTTAACTGTGCTGTGCTTGCAAATCACTGACCCGATAATTTGCAGAATCCCCATTTCAGAAAGATTTGTTCTGGTTCAAACTGAAATTCTTTATTTGGAACTCAACACGTCCCAGACTTATAAGAACTCAGCTTGACAAGATTTGTGGCTTCCTCCATCATCTGTCTGCCCTAAGCAGGCAGTTACGCAGGGGCAGGGGCTTTGAATGGACAAGAGTCAGGGACCCGAGGTGTGGTCTTGATCATGCGTGATGTCAGAAAAGCTACTTTTCTTTTAAGGAGCTCCATTTCTTCATCGGTCAAATGTTGAGATTGGATTAATCAGTGCACTTCTAACTTCTAAAGCCACTGGATACATTTTTTCTGAGAAAGCTATGGGAACGTAGCCCATGTAAATGGTGGAAGAGGTGAGGCTGAGGGCTCGGAGTCCCTTCATTCAATCCATTCGTGTGGCCAGGGGACTTCTGCCTGGATGTCAGTGTAGAAACCACTGGATAATTTCCAAAGGCCCTGTAGCCCTGACACTGGCACTGAAAGACCAGTACTGTCTTAGTGACAGAGGTCAAGCCCCTCAGGAGTTGCAGTGAGCTGGAATTCATGATGTGGAACTTAGGTAGACAGGGAGAGGGGTGTGATGGTGTAAGAAAGAGGAAGAGTTTGGGGTGGAGGGTAGCATGATACATGTACACTGTGCTTTATAGTTTACAAAGTACTTGCACATCGGTTGTCTCTTTTGAGCTTGCCCAGCACCGTGCATTCTGGCCTTTACGCAATGATCTGGCATCCAGCACCGATCAGGTGCCTGGTTCATGGCAGAACTCAGGAATGCAAGGATGAAGAGGAGACCTTCTGGGCCCCAACGTGCTCATCATCCATAAAGGAAAAGGCAGGCACACGAAAATTATAATTGCCAAACAGGCTCTGAGAGAGGTGCACGCGAACGCTGAGGACAGGAGGGAAAGAAACAACTCCTTTTTTCTGGGGAAGGAGGGAGGACCGGGGTCATTCCCTGTGCACCAAGCTCTGACCGCCTGAGAAAACATGGCGAACAGCAGGGCGAGGGGAGGAGTCTGAAAGGCCCGGGCCCTGGGGTAGCAGAGGGGAAGCTTGGAAGGTAGTCTGGCTCCGAAGGGCTTTGAATGCAATGCAAAGAATTCAGACCCTGTGGCAGTTAGAATCTCTGTTTTCCAGATGAGGAAACAGGCTCACCGAAGTCAGGACCTTGGCTTTAGCCACAGACTTGGGTGAGGGAACTACGGGGCCTGGGCGACCTACCCAGCCCTTGGGTCCCCTTGCTCCGTCTGCTACCCTGTGCTGCCTCCAGCAGGCCTGAGTTGAGGCAGGCCCTGCGTGGGAGAGGCCTCAGGGCTGTTTATCCCGTTCGATGGGGCTGGCTCTGGCAGGGAATGGAGGTGGGTGGGGTGGGGGCCGAGGAGGGGGGGGAGGGGCCTGACAACAAGGGCTACATTCAAGGCCTGCACTGGAGCCGGGCGAGGAGAATGGAAAGCTACAGTCTGTCAGAGCGTCCAGCCTTGGCAAGGCGGTCGGGGCCTTATAAGGAAATGTTGTTCTCTGTGAGCCAGTGGGGCTGGGACGGAGCCCTGTGCCCACAGGACAGAGCTGCCCTTGTGGCGGTAGGCTGGGGGGTGCCACCCGCCCCGGAGCTGGGAGTCTGAGCTCTCAATGGGCCACTTCTGCGGGCTCAGCATTCCCTCGCAGCCCCCGGTGCGTGCGGGCCCCCACCCCCTCCATGCCCTCCCACTCCCCAGTGCCCTGGGCTGATTGGAGGAAAGGAAAAAAACAAAACAAAACAAAGACTTGGCCAGATCCCAGGCCTCATTGCTGTTTGATGCCGAATTACCCAGAAAGCAGGCTCAAGTCAAATTCTGTCTCTTTCCCCTGAAGGATGCTTGAGTAAAGGGATCGCTCTTTGCCCTCCTTCCCTACGCTGCACCCTGGTCTGTCTCCTCCTCCTTGGGACCGTAGAACGCCCAGGCTGGGCTCTGTCCCGTGCAGAAAGGCAGGATCCGAGATGGTGGGGAGGAGGAAGCCTTGAGTGGGGCCTGCTTCACCTCCCCACAGGAGGGCAAGAGACTGGAGCACTCCTAGGAGAAGTGCGACTCCCTTCAGAGCTCCTTACCTGTGCCCAGCAGGCCAGAGGGCCTGAGAGATGCAGGAGGGCCAGAGGAAAAACACAGCCTGCCCAGAGAGCAACAACAGAGCAGATAGTCAGCATTAGTCAGCTTCTGGAAGTAGTGCCTTTCCACAGTGTGCGGTTAGGGCTGATTTAAAGCATTGATCCCTACGGGATCTCCCTGAACCTGAGAGTATGATAGGAGCAGAAAAGATGCTTAGTGTGGCCTTTTGCTCTGCCTATTCGTAGACTCACAGGAACACGAAACCCTGGAGTCACAAGGAAACATGTCAGCCAGCCCAGCTCTCCACCTGGAAGAAATCGTGGCAGGAGTTTAGGCAGCCTGTGCTCTCCTAGTGACCACGAACTTGGTCCCTCATGTCAGTCTCCAGTATTTACAGGTGATTCCCTGTGCATCAGCCACGAGGGGCCACCCCGAGGGTACGGGAAAGCTCCGAGAAGCACACAATGAGCAAAATGCAATGGAGAGAACAGCAAAAATACAGCGAAGATACTCTTCTAGTGGAGAGGAGAGGGAAGTTGCTCTTGACCAGACTCACCGAGCAATGGATGTCAAAGCGATGGCTTTTGGGGTGAAGAAATGCTGAGTTCAGGCAGTGACCTTTAAGAGCTGGGAAGATGGGGAAGTGGCCCTGGGGGAGTGGCGGGCACCAGCAAGCCCAGGATGGTGGGAAACCTATAGGCTTGCTGGGTGCCCGAGGAGAGATGTGCATGGGAGGTGTGTAACACTGGCAGAGGAGGAACCTATGGCCAGAAGACCTGTAAGCAACAGAGTTTGGAGGCTCTGGATGCCGGAGGAAAGGGGAGATTCTAGTGAAAGATGGCCAGGAGCCACTGAAGGTCTGAGCATCAGGGAACTGTGACCAGTGCAGTGATTGAGGCCACGTGACCTGACAACACCTGCAGGAAAGCGGGAGAGGCATCCTTTTCCTGTTTCACTGTCCGGAAAGTGCTCCTTCCCCAAGCAGAGCTCTAGGGGTCATAGTCCCCTGCCCAGAGTCTGGAGGCCCAGCGAGACCCCAGGATTTCAAGTGCTGGTGGGTCTTCGAGGGGCTGTTGGAACTACCAGTGACCATTCCTCCCGGGGATGATTAGGCCTGGCCGCTTTGGTTCATTTCTCCTTTTGAGTTGGCGTTTTTTGTACATAAAGTCATTCTGTTCAGATGGGGTTAAGAAACCCAATCTTCAGTCCTTTTTGGCAGAAGGTTATCAAAAAGGACCCTGGGTTAAAATGCAGAGACACAGGGATGCCACCTCCACTCCAACAGCCTGCCCTTCTTTGGGCAGCCACTGGTTACACACCTGTGCTTGTCATGACCCCGAGAACAGACAGGGTGGCCTTCTTTCTGTTCCCCACTCCGTTGCTTCCTTTCCTTCTTTCTAGTCCAGCCTTACACTGCGGCACTACTGCATGGAGGGGGCCTGGGCCCCCCCACTGGGAGGAGAGCAGGAATAGCCCTGGTGGGTGGATGACCTGAGATGCTCTAGGGCATAGACTGCATTGAGCTCCTGGGGCTCTAGGTCTGGGCTCCGGTCACTCAGGCCGCACAGGCCCTGAAGCAGGACTGTGAAGGGGCCTGAGCTCGCTCCTCGAGCCTGGTTCCAGCCTTGTTCGTGGTTGTGAGTCTGAACTGGAGCAGCTGATGCTCTCAATCTCTGTAGCTTCCCACCAAGTTGCCTTTATTCCACAAGCCAGCCGCAGACCCCTGAGGCCACAGAGATACAGTGGGGGTCACAGAGGAACTGGCCGCTCTCTTGACCCTCTAGTAGGTAGGGTTCATTTTGAATTTGTGTGCGATGAGCATAATTGATTTCTTCCCTTTTAAGGGTATATGTGAGCATTTTATGGTGAGATCCTTTCTTGATTCTAAAAAGTGAATTTCAAATAGCAAACTTAGATGACGGCAAGGGCCCTATCACGCGAAGCAGGACTCTTCCTGTACCTTTTAATGTTTACCACCACCTCTTATATCATTTGCTGGGCTCAGTCGTCAATTCAGAGAAATGCCATGAGCAAATTTCCTCCATAGATTTTCTTTTTATTTAATTGTACCCAACCATTCATTATTCGCCCATCTATTTGGTTTGGTAATGAGTAGTTCAAAAAAAATTAGGTAAGTATAAAGGGAATGCGGTACAAGTCTTCTCTGACCCTTTCCCCAGTAATCCTGTTGTCCTCCCCAAAGCAGCCTGTGTTACTATTTTCCTGTGTTTCCTTCTCCTCCATGATGCATTTCTGGAAGTAATTATCAAGGACTTTCCTCATCCAGTACACATAGCTCATTCAGAAAGATGCAAGCTTGTTCAAACAAAATTCTTTAGGGGTAGCTGCTCTCCCAGGCTTGCCTGCTTGGGATGTGGAACCTGATTCTAGACATCAGATGGGGACCTCATCTGATCCAACTGTCTATAGAGTGATCCCTGATGGATGTCCTTGAGCCCAGCCCTTTATGATAATGTGCTAAGGATGCCTGAGCACACTCTCTGGAATGAGATTTAAGTACCATCTCCTGCATGATCTTATAGAAAATGAATCATCCAGAGACTATTCTGAGTTGAGGTGCCAGATTAGGAAGGCTCTGAGGGTGACCTGGCACACAGGTTGCTAGGGCTAAAGAAAGAGTCTCCATGGGCCATATTTTCCTGGTTCCTCGTGGTCTGATCTGAACTGAAATGCCTGTCACTGATCTAGATCTCTACTGACTGATCACAGAGAAATCTTAGTCTGTGCTTGCTCACCCTGGGACTGGCAGTGCCACTAACCCTGCAGCTGCTCACTGAGCACTGTCTGGCTCACTGATCACAGAGGAGCACTGCCTGGCTCACTGATCACTGAGGAGCAGTGCCTGGCTCACTGATCACTGAGGAGCACTGCCTGGCTCACTGATCACACTAGAACCCTACCTGGCTCACTGATCACACTGGAGTACTATCTTGTTCACTGATCGCACTGGAGCATTGCCTGGCTCACTGATCACAGAGGAGCACTGCCTGGCTCATTGATCACACAGGAGCACTATCTTGCCCACTGATCGCACTGGAGCACTGCCTGGCTCACTGATCACAGAGGAGTACTGCCTGGGTCACTGATCACACTGGGGCACTGCCTGATCATTGATCACACTGGAACACTGCCTTGCTCACTGATCACACAGGAGCACTCTCTTCTCACTGTTCACACAGGGACTCTGTCTTGTTCACTTATCATGCAGGGGCACTGTCTTGCTCACTGATGGTGCTGGAGCTGCATTTTTCCAGTGAAGATCAGGATTTAGCAGTTGTGGCAGCTCTGGTCTTTGCATGCTGGTTGCTGGGAAGGATTTTAAAGCCTTTTTGGTGGGAAGAGTCTCTTCCTGATCAGAGTCCAAACTGAAAATGGATCCTGCATTCGCAAGCACAGTGACAATATCATTAAACATCACCCAAGCAACAGCAGCCTGGAACATCGTTATTTAGCCACTTTTGCCCAATATCATGTGGGTTTCACTTATAGAAGGATCTACATGGTAAGTGAGGTAGGAACAAGTCAACACAAACAGAACCATAAATGTCTTGATAGAGACAGATGTATGAAATCTAACTGGGTGGGGAAAGCCGATGTGGATAAACAGCTGGATAAGAATACAGGTGTGAACCTACTGAAATATTAAGAAGACAATATAAAAGATAATATTAAAGAAAAAGTTAGCTATGGTCGTTTTGTCATTTGCAACAACTTTTATTTTCCATAGCCCCTTCAATCTTCACATCCCTATTCAGTGCGCAGTTTTATATAGCTGCAATCATATCGCAAATACTTTCAAGAGTCTGTGTTTTGTTTAATATTATAAGCACTTGCCACATTGCTCCAATCTTTATTTTATGGCCGCAGAAATGCCGTTGTGGTGATTCACAATACATTTCTTGCTTTTACCTGTTGTTGCAATTTTATGTCTCCAGCTGCTTAGCGTGGCGGATGATTTTGTAAAGAACATTTTAGGATATTTAGCTTTGTGCTTTTGTTGATTTCTTTAGAATCAGATTCAAGAAGGGAGATGGCTTGGCCAAAGGGAATAGACCTCCTGATGAGGAGTAGCTTTCCCTCTGGTTCTGGTTCAAAGCCAACTGTGGCAGTCAGGACTCTATGCCTCAAACTGATCTTACCAGCTTGGTTCTCCAACCCAGTAACTAGCATGTCACCAGGTATCTGAGCAGGAGAGCAGAGGTTGACAAGGCCCTGGGAGAGACCTGTGACTGCAGAAGCTCTCTACGTTTGAGGGCACACTATGCATGGGTGCCATTCCAGGGGTCTGCCTTATTTGCAAAGGTTGTTCATTTGTGGCTGCCGTGTAAGGGCCTCGGAGCCAACGATTGTTTGCGAACAAAAGCAGACCAGTGCTGAGCTCTGAGTTCTTATACTGCGGCTGCAGTGGGGAGGGCTGCAGGAGGAATTAGGGTGAAAATCACTGTATTCTTGGTGCAGGGACACTGTGGCCCTCATCAGTGGCACTGCCCATGGGCACAGCCCTCATGGCACGGTCCTATTATGTGCAGCCTAGATGGCAGCCAAGGCCCTCAGAGATCCGACTTAACTTGACCCAAACGCCACTGCTGAGCCTTACGAGAGCCTTGAACTCGGAGCCTGATTTCCACAAGCGCTCACAGGTGTGTCACCCAGCCCCTTCCCGTGCCCTCTCATCTGAGCATGCAGACCAGCTCTGCCTGAAGCATTCAAGGAGCAAAGTCCAGAGCCTTCCCTGGGCTTTGCCAAAAGTCCCTCGCACCCAGGACTTTGTGAGTTTGGTAACTTTACTGAAGACGGAGGGTCGCGCGGAGGAGTCTCATCATAGACTAGGCAAGTTTTGGCTTTCTTGACACCCTTTCCCATCTATCTTTTTCAGCCTTAAACAATAAGCATTCCTTTAGTTCTCCTCAGGAGAGTTTGCCTCCCCCCATCCTCAATATTCAGGCCCCTTCTGTGCCCATGCAGGTATTTTCTCCAAGTAAATATGTATCACTCCCTAAAAGAATTCTGGTGGGTATGTCTCCCTTCGATATCAATAACCATACCCTTACAAGAAGGTGAAGGTGGCTAGTGGGGAGTTGTTTTGTTTTGTTTTTTGTTTGTTTGGTTTTGGTTTTTTGGGGTTTTTTTAGTGAGATAATTCACACAATGAGCAGTTGTTTACAGAGTGCTTACAGAGATCCCATGTGGGCCTCCCAGTGACAATGCCAAATGGTCAATTGGACAGGCATTATGACCGTGCCTTTAGGTAAGGAAACCATGGCCTGGAGCAGGGGAGAACCTGTCTGAGGCCACCTGGTTGGTTGTCTGATGAGCTAGAACCAGAGTCTAGATTTACCTGTGTTCTGTGCATGGTCCTTTTCCACATCACATTGTCAGACCATCTGTGTGGGTGCCCACGCACGGCTTAAACCATGGCAGGCATGCGGAAATGCCCGTTCGGTAGACATTACCCAGCCCTGGCTCTGTGCCTGCCTTCAAAGAGTGTAGTGTGAAGGATGCATGACTAAATTGAAGGACTTGTTATTACCCCTGTATCCGGCTCCTAGTTAAAACCAGGTGTGATAGAACAAATGTGGCAGGTACACACAATGGAATATGACTCGGCCACAAAAAGGAATAAAGTGCTGACTCATGCTACAACGTGGATGGATCTCAAACACATTAAACAGAGTGAAAGAAGCTAGACACATGGGGCACATACTCTATGATTCCACTAATATGAAATGTCCAGAAAAAAACCCCACAGAGATAGAAGAGAGACTGGTGGTTGCCAGCTTGGGAGGGGGGAGGAAGAAATGGGGAGGGCTGCTTAATAGGTATGGGTATTTTTTTTGGGGGGGTGCTGAAAATGTCTTGGAACTAGATAGAGGTGATGGTGGCACTGTAATGTGCATCTACTAAATGCCTCTGAATTGTAGACCTTAAAATGGTTCATTTAATGTTATGCGACTTCCATTTCAATTTTATTAAAAAAATTTTTTTTAGTTTTTAATGTTTTTTTTGAGAGAGAGAGAGAAACAGACAGAACATGAGTGGGGGAGGGGCAGAGAGAGAGGGAGACAGAATCCGAAGTAGGCTCCAGGCTCTAAGCTGTCAGCGCAGAGCCCGATGTGGGACTTGAACTCACAAACCGCGAGATCATGACCTGAGCCAAAGTCAGATGCTCAACCAACTGAGCCACCTAGGTGCCCCTAAAAATTTTTTTTAATGTTTATTTGAGAGAGAGAGAGAGAGAGCAATCATAAGAAGGGGAAAGGCAGAGAGAGAGAGAGAGGGAGACACAGAATCCAAAGCAAACTCTAGGCAGGCTCTGAGCTGTCAGCACAGAGCCGGATGTGGGGCTCGAACCCACAAACCGTGAGCTCATGACCTGAGCCAAAGTTGGACTCTTAACTGACTGAGTCACCTAGGCGCCCCCAATTTCAATTTTTTAAAAAAGGAACACCAGATCAACAAATAAGCCCAGGTATGAAACTGCCCTCCCTGTACTATAGCTCCTTGCTGGGTTCCCTCATTGGACAGGGAATGAAAATGTGCAAACTTACTTCTCAATTCTGTGCCTTATTAGCCATGTGGCCTTGGGTAATTTATGTTCCTCTGTGGATCTTAGTTTCCCAATCTGCATGATGGGGAGACTGACCCAGATTTTATCCTAAATCCCTTCCAGGAAGGCCTTGTGGGATCTTGAGGACAGAAAGGGAGACGCAATCCAGTGAGGGAGGAGAGGCACTTTGTGGGTGTCTTTGGAACCTTTCTCTTCTCAGCTAGCAGGCTGCAGTGGCTTTTAATTTCCTCTGTCCCCAGGCACTGGAGAAGCAGTCACACAGATAACAGCTTCAGCTTCTGACCTGGCTGGCACTGCTGGGGCTCCCACCATGCTTCATTGAGCAATGTGAACCCCTTGGTAATCCTGTTAAGCCACCGGGGCAGTGAGTCATTTCAATACCACCCAAGCACCTTCCTGTCCTGTCCCGGCAAGGAGAGGAGCTCCAGCTAGAACGTGAAGACTTGACCTGCAGTGACATTCTAAACATAAATTGGAGCTTTTAATTGAGTTGTGACTTGGAAACCCATCATGCCTAAATCAGAGCTCAAAGAGCTCAAGCTGTACTCTTTCCTTCACGTATCACCCCTTTTCAGAGGCCCTGGGATATCCGAAGCATTGTGCTAAGCTTCAGGAATGCATAGATATATCATAGCCACTGTCTTCAAGGAATTCAATGTCTCCTGGGAGAGACAGACTCATAAACAGAAGGGAAATGTAACATCACAAGAGCAGCAGAATAATAGTGTGAAACTGGACAACAGGCCAGTCCAAAGGAGAGGAGCGTTGCCCCTGGGGGTGCAGAGTGAAGGGCTGGGGGGGAAGGGTCAAGGAAATCTACTGATGTAGTGACACCTAGGCTGAGTTTGGAAGGATAATGGAGGCTTTCATGTTCCAGTGGTGCTTGAAAGGAGTGTGATGTTTCAAGTGGTCTGCCGGGGAGAGGATAAGCATCTTATCCCTGTCGATGTTTGCTAGTGCAAGGTGACAACAAAAAGAAGGCTAAATATCAGTTAGTTTATTACTGATTTTAAATTCCACAATGTACGCCCTTATTGCATAGACTGGGCTAGATTGTCCCGCCCCACTACTACCTGGCATACAAGATGGGGAAGGGCATTTGAAGCAGCTGGAACAGCATGTGCAAAAGCATGCAGGTGCGAAGCTTCAGAACGTATCAATGGAACATCAAGCAATCCATCTGATGGGGCAGGGGATATTTGGAGGAGAGCTAGAGAAGTGAAAATGAAACCTCATTCCTTGAGGGCCCAAGATACGGTGCTAAGTCTGGGTTTTCTTCTAGAATGCAATGGGAAGCCATAGAGGGTTGTAAGCAAGTGTGCAGTGTAATTAACTCTGTTGTTGTGGCAGCATTCGACAGCTGAGGACGGATGGGATATGAAAGAGCAAGGAGGAAGGAGACTGGTCAGAAAGCCTTTGCTGTTGCCTAGGAGAGAAAGGATGAGGAGTCTGCCAAAGCTGGGCCATGAGGGTGTGAAGCAGATGGAAAGCTCAGGAGATACGTAGACATTAAACTCTGAAAGCTTAGAGTCTGATCAAAGGTATAGGTGGGAGAAAGAGGATCTAAATGGTGACTGGGGACGCTTCTCATCCCCAGTAATGGTGTCAGAGTTGGAGGGATGTTTGGGACCACCCCACTCAATTGTCACTCACTCGACTGTCTTTAGAACCCAGAGAAGCACCGGGTACTTACTTCCAAAGCTGCTGAGTTGGGGGCAGAGTCGGTGCAGGGTCTGAGCTTCCCAAATCCTCAGCCCTCCAGGGCTCTCTCATTGACTGTGGCTGCCCCCCTGTTGCCTTGGCTCTGTCCTGCACCGCACCTCTGCTGGCTGAGCACTGCTCTGGCTGGACAGAGGAGGCCTGAGTACTTGCCCTCCCATCATCCTCAGCACAGAGTGACTGCCAAGGACACCCTCCCTTCGTTGAATCTCTGTCTTCTCATTCCCAAGTGGAAGGCCTGCAGCTGCGGCTTCTCTATTTTCTTCTCTTCCTCTCCAGTTTCTGACTTTTGATTTTGCTCTGTTCCCTTGCCTGTTCCTCTTGCCTTACGTTAGGCCCACTTTACTCCTTTGTGCGTGCCTGCCTGGATCTAAGGGCACTTGGGCCTGGGAGTCCCTGACTTAGAGCTCCTCTCCAGCCTCTCCGTCTTGTTTCTGGCAGTCAGGCTTTCCGGGTAGAGATCCGGTCTTTCGGAGCTGTACTCCCAGGGCTGGGCCACCACCCTTCTCCGGCTCACAAAGCCTGCCTCTTTCTCGTCCCTTCTCCCTGGATGCTCGGCCCCCGGAACCAAGTCACCAAATATGGGTGTTGTGTCTTGTCACTGTGTCTCCTGGGCCCAGGCTTGGCTCCGCTCATATTTTTTTTTCAAAAGAAAACAGTGGTGGGGCCTGTGATCTAGGGAGACAGGGTCCTTGCCATGGACAAGCCCACCTTGCCTTTCCTTTGGGCTTACAGTGTTGTGGGTCAGGAGCCTTAGGGACAGAGCTTCAGGGAAGGAAGCAGTTGAGGTGGGCTTCCCCATCAAACCCTCTCCCTCCACCTTCCTCCCCTCCCTGCCCAAGTGGCAGGAAAGGAGTGAGACTCAGAATTGCAGGGGAGGATTTGGGGACCCACGGGGCCCTCGGGCCATCCTTCCGGCTGCTGCCAAATTGCTCTGCGGCTTTCCTGCCCTTTAGTCTCTTAGCCTTCCTTTGAATGCTTCATACCCTTCAAGTGTGACTGTGTGGGGCACCTTGCCCTGCCCCAGATCACAAGTGTCTTCCGAATTACAATGAAAGCTGCCTTCTTGTAACTCCCAGTGAGTGGCCAGCTCAGAATATAGTGTTACATCCCTCCCTTGCAAGACAGTCCTCTTAGTGGATGAAGAAAACACCATGTAGTCCACTGCCATCCCATGCCTTGCTTTCCTGCAGGTTACCGCCTCTCCTGTGTCCTGTTGTTGCCATATCCTTAAGATGTGGTGCCTCCAAAAGGCAGAGATCCCAGATAAGGCGAACTAGCTTGTGTAACCAACCAACAAAGCAGGAACGCGAGTGGCCCAACACAAAGGAGGTTTCTTTCTCCCTTACGTAACCCTTCCTGGTCAGTTCGCAGTCCTCTCTCACGTGGTCATTCCGGTCCTGGGGGGGCCCTGCTGGCTTGGATCAACACCCTCCCGCAGGCAGCGAGTTGAGCCCGCTCCCTCCCACTGGGCCACCCAGGCTGCGGGGCTGGAAAGGGCTGAGAGCCCTGCCCGGAAGGGACGCGTGCGCCCACCCTCATACCGCTGCTGAGAGCGGGTCCTGCCACCTCATCTCACGCTAATGTGAACTGGGCAATCCAGTCCCTGGCTGGTCCGCTGCCCGTTGGAGACAACTGTGTGCAGTGGGGGCCCATCGGGAGGGAAGAGGGCCTTCCTTGCCAAGCAGAAGGGCTTCTCTGCCTCTGAGTCTGAGAGCCTGAGCCGCCAGCACAGGCCGATGTTAAGAGGCGGAGAATGGGGCCCCCTCTTGTTTCCAACTCGCAAGCAGTGTTTTCTTAAACTTCGGCTGTGCGAGCACCGCTTTTGAGATCTTGGGCTGTATCTGCATAACACCTGTATTATAATTAACTTCATATTCTCTCTAAATCGAATCACTTTTTAATTTAGCTTCGCCTGACTAATAATGTCTGGGAAATCGTGGTTTTGATGTGCTAATTATATTTTTCCAATATATTAATATACTCCAAGGTAAATTTATAGTTATTCCAATACAAATACGTGCACATGTACCACCCCAAATATTTGTACACGCTGCTGGTATGCATGGCACTCTGTGGGGGAATACTCTGAGTTGGTATAAAGCCCTCCCTGAGGTGGCCCCTGCCTCTCTGCTTCATGTGCTGCCTCTTCCCTCTTGCTTACAACACTGCAGGTTCATGGACCGTTTTGTTCCTCAAACCTGCCAAAAGGTTTCCTACCCCAGATCCTTTGTACTGGCTGCTATCTTGGCCAGGAACACATCTGCCACATTCTCTCACTTTCTGGACGTTAAGGTCAACCACTTGGTTTAGTGGTCTTATACCACACCCCACTCCACCCTGCCCAGCCCACTTGTCTCTGTCCCTTGACAGCAATTTCCAAGATCTGACATGTTCTGTTTATTTGTTTGCTGATTTCTTCACTGTTTCTCTGTGCCCAGTAACATGCAAACTCTGTAAAAGCAAGAGATTTTACCTGTGCTATTTATTCCACGCTCCCAGCACTTGGCACAGGACCTGGCCTGCATGTACTGCGAATAAATATTTGTTAAATGAATAAAAACTACAGAAAATAGAGACATAGGTCACTAGTCAAAAGGGGATTAAAATACAGTTTTGTCAGTTGCGTGGGAATCTCTAATACACATCTGGGCAACCACTGGAGAAGGCAGCTGGGAGGTGAGGCCACTGTGGGGCCTCCAGCTCCATTCCTGCAATTCATAGGTGCACAAGTCACCTGACTGGCCCGCCCAGCCACAGAGAGAGAAGTTGGCCAAGGGGGAGTGGGAGGGCCAGACCTACTTCTAGAAGACACTTGCAGCAAGGAGGCAAGAGGTAAGTAGAGAACATGCTGAGGACCAGTCATTCCTGCCTTAGGTCACAGGCAGCCGTGCATGTCCACCCATAGGGAACACCGGCCTGTGTAAGATTGGCTTCTGCCCCTCTTCCTTGGGGGTGGAGGGAGCTGGAGGTGGGGTTGGAGTAAGGGATGCTGAAAGACCTGAAACTGTCCAGTAAGTAAAAGTAAGGGATGCTGAAAGACCTAAAAGTGTCCAGTCTACACCTTGAAATGGGAACTAGGAAGGTGGGGTGAAAGCCCACTCACTCATGAAGGTGGGGTGAAAGCCCACTCACTCATGAAGAAGGTGGACATGATTTTCCTTATGAAAGGAATCTATCCAGGGGCGCCTGAGTGACTCAGTCGTTTAAGCATCTGACTCTTGATTTAGGCTCAAGTTGTGATCTCAGGGTTCATGAGATTGAGCCCTGTGTTGGGTTTTGTGCTGACAGCATGGAGCCTGCTTGGGATTCTCTCTTTCTATCCATCCCCCGCTCGCTTGCACTCTCACTTTCTCTTTCTGTCTCTCAAAATAAATAAAGAAACATTAAAAAAAAAAAAAAAGGAAATCAGTCCACAAAAGAAATCCAAGACAAGGTAAAAAAGCCAATGTTCCCCATCTTCCCTGTCTCTAGAAGTACATTGGCCATGGATGCTGTGATGTATCTCCCTGACCCTTCAGAACCAAGCCACTGCTGGGATCACAGCAGAGTCTTCCCAGGAATCATCCTCCCTTATCCAAGGCAACACCTCCACCGGGGGGACAGTTAACATTCAATGTCTAGATGATATGGGGTACAAAGGCCTGGCCGTTTGCCTCAATTGAGGACAATTCTGAAGGGCCATGCCAGTTTCAGAGCAACCTTGCCTGCCATCCAACTTTCTTCTGCTTTCCAACCTGCTCCTTTCACATTCCCAGTAAACTCCCTGCTCTCGAAGTCCCCTCTCAGAGTCTGTTTCCCAAGGAAACCTAGGATGACACATGTAATGCCTTAATCAGCTGTGTCCTCCACAATCAGTCGCCTGCCATCTAGGTGAGAACTAATTTCCCACTAAAGATTATTAGATTTTCTTCCTGTACTTGAGATTGAGACAAACCATAGCCACACAAATGAAATGTTGGTGCCCCCGGAAGAATGGTGGATCATTCCTTCAAAACTACTCAGGACAATAAAGGTTAAAATTAAAGGGAGACAATGAAAATAGCTGAAGTAAAGTAATATTTGCATAGCAGTTGATATTTTCTAAATCTGTTTCATATGAAGCATTTGACCCTGTTTCTGAGCTTCTCCATTTGCTTGGCCCCACCTGTCTCTCTGGGCCCTCAACATGCTCAGGACAGAACTCCTGCATTTCCTACCACTGCCAGCTTTCTCAGATGTCCCCTGACCCCCTCACATCAGGGGTGGACTCTGGCTTGGCCTCCATCACACTCAATGCATGTCCTGCTGTAGCCCTCCAGTGCCCAGGACCACCTAAGCTTTGTCTCCTCTCACTGTTTCTAGGCTTAGAAGATGAGTCAGATCTCAGATCCCCAGTGGCTGCCCAGAGGGGCAGGCTGATGTTGCCTAGAAGTTCAGGCAAGTTCATTCTTCACGGATGAAGTCTGTTTGTCGAGAGACTGGAGTGGAAGGGAAGTGACTATTGCAGCCTCACACTTTCTCTGTCCCCTCTCTGCCCCAATGATGGGCACATAGCAAAGGTTCCATCAAGCCTATCCGAAGACATTTCACAAAACAGATCACTGACTGCATTTTGTGATGGTGCTGTGGCCAGTATGGTGCTCGTCTTCTTGGGCTTTTCTCCCCTCTTTCTCTTTTCCCCTCCCTCTTGCTACCATGAGATTACACCTCCTCCCACCCCCAAGAAAACATGCATCAGCATGTATGCTTCATGTAAACTTTGCTTCATGTGTGTTTTCCTAGACAACCCAGGTGAAGAAACATACATTAACCTATTTGATTTTCATAAAAAGTCATTCTGTGGGGGTAGGAATTATTACCACCACTCTCAGCTGTGTGAACTAGAGGTAAAATGAACTACCCAAAACTGGAGCTACACAGTAAGTGGTAGATCACGACTTAGCCTACCTGTTCTGACTCCGAATTGGGTGTTTCTCTTACCTGGGTTGTGAATTTTCATCAAGAGTTACAATTAAGAGGGGTGCCTGGGTGGCTCTGTCGGTTAAGTGTTCGACTTCAGCTCAGGTCATGATCTCGTGGTTCGTGGGTTCGAGCCCCGTGTCGGGCTCTGTGCTGCCAGCTCAGAGCCTGGAGCCTGCTTCGAATTCTGTGTCTCCCCCTCTCTCTGTCCTTACCCTACTAGTGTTCTGTCTCTCTCTGTCTCTCAAAAATGAATAAAAACGTTAAAAAAATAAAAAATTTAAAAAAAAAGTTACAGTTAAGAATCAATATATTCTTTTCCAGTAAAGGTGGTATCGTGGAGTGGGGGTGGGGGCAGGAAACACCAGAAAAGAGGCAGATGCATTGAGATGATGGATCCATCGACTCTTGCAAACTTGCACCGTCTCCTGGTTCATAATCAAATATGTAGGTACTGTTAGGACCGAGGACAGAACATGGTTGCCAAAGTGTATTCATTTCCTAGGACTGCCGTGACAAATTGCCACAAGCTGGGTGGCTTAAAACAACAGAAGTGTAATTTCTCATAGTCTAGAGGCCAGAACTCTTAAATCAAGGGGTCAGCAGGGCTGTGCTGCTCTGGAGGTTGTAGGGGACAATCTGTTCCTTGCCTCTTCCAGCCTCTGGTGATTGTCCGCAGTCCTTGACTTGTTGGCCACATCTCCCTGCTTAGTCTTCACATGGCCTTTGTCCTGTGTGTCTACGTCTTCTTTCTTTGCCTATCTCTTACAAGGACACTTGTGAAGGCCTTTAGGGACCGCTCGGATAATCCAGAGAGATCTCCTCATCTCCATATACTTAATTAAATTACATTTGCCTGACAGACATGCGCGTTTGCCTGGTTTCCTGACTGCCCTCTTCCTCAGCCTCCAGTGGAGCTCATGGAGGTGCTGAAGGGAACAAGAAAACAGCTGTGCCTGACAGGGCCAGACGCCATTCGCCATTCGAAGAAAGGTGTAACCCATACAGGCTTCCTTTTTTTTCTTCCTTCCTCATTCTTTTGTTTGCTCTTCCTCCTCTTTTTCCTCAAGGGCTTATCTGCCTTTGTGAAGGGCCGTCTTTTTCTTCAGTTTCCCTTCACAATTCCCAGCTGCTTGATCCTAGCAGTCAATATCACTTCCAGTTTCTAGAACTTCAATTCCCACCCCCAACCCCCATCCCTGTAACCCACCTTCACAGCTGTTCTCTCTTCTTTGTCTGTCTTAGAGCGACTCCACATCAGGTCTTCCACGGACATAGAGGTTTAGCCTTTCTTACATCCTCCAGGCCTCTTTCCATCAATTAGACCTCCCTTTCTTCAGTAACGGCTTTGTTGAGATATATCTCACATACCATAAACTCCCCCTTTTGAGTAGTAAAATCCAGTGTTTTCTAGTCTATCAATCAAGTTTTGCATTGACCACCACTGTCTAAATCCATAATATCTTTATCTCCATAAGAAGAAACTCCACACCCATTAGCAGTCAATCCCCATTCTCACATTTCCCACCCTTTCCCTACACCCCCCACCTCTGAGTAACCACTTATCTACTTTCAGTCTCCATAGTTTTTCATATTCTAGATATTTGGTATAAAAGGACTCCTGCAATTAGTGATCTTTTGTAAGTGTCTTCTTTCAGTCAGCATGATGAGTGAAGGTTTACTCACTGTTGTATGTAGCATGGATCAGATTTAATTCCTTTGGATGAATAATATTCCACTATATTTGTCTATCCACCTATTAGTTCATGGGAATTTGGGTTGTTTCCACCTTGGGCTAGTATAAATAACAATGCTATGAACCTTCGTGCACAAGCTTTTGGTGTGGACATATGTTTTCTGTTCTCTTGGGGATATACCCAGGAGTGGAATTGTGAGGTCATTTTTAACATTTTGTGACCCTGCTACACTATTCCCAAAGCAACTACAGCACTTTACCTCTCTACCAGCAATATTATGAGGATTTGAATTTCTCCACATCGTCACTGACATTTGTGATGATCTTTTTGATTTTCCCATCCTAGCAGGTGAATAATGATACCTCACTGTATTTTTTATTTGCAGTTCCCTAGTGACTAATGATATTGAACATCTTTTCATGAGCTGATTAGCTATTTATAAGTCCTCTGTGGAGAAATGACTAATCTGTCAGCACAGAGTTGGATGTGGGGCTTAAACTCACGAACCCTGAGATCATGACCTGAGCCAAAATCAAGAGTTGGACACTTAACCGACTGAACTACCCAGGCACCCCACAAAAATGTACTTCTGTATTTCTCCTAAGAGTTTTAGAGTTTATCTCTTATCTTTAGGTCTAGGATCCATTTTGGCTTAATTTTTGAATACACTATATACAAATTAATCTTTCCCAAATTATTCTTTCACATGTGGATCTCCAGTTGTCCCAGGCCTATTTGTTGAAAAGACTCTTCTTTCTCCATTTGAGTTGTCCTGATGCTCTTGTTAAAAATCAATTGATCAGTGGTGGCTGGGTGGCTCAGTTGGTTAAGCAACTGACATCGGCTCAGATCATGATCTTGCAGTCTGTGGGTTTGAGCCCTGCGTCAGGCTCTGTGCTGACAGCTTGGAGCCTGGAGCCTGCTTCAGATTCTATGTCTTCCTCTCTCTCTGCCCCTCCCCTGTTCACGTTCTCTCTCTCTCTCTCTCTCTCTCTCTCAAAATTAAATAAACATTTAAAAAATCAATTGATCATGAATACAAGGCATTATTTCTGGATTCTCAGATTGACTCCACTGATCTATATGTTTTATTTATGGCAATATATACTATCTTGATTACTGTAGCTTTGTAGTGAGTTTTGAAATCAGTACGTATGAGTTCTCCCACTTTGTTCTTTTTCAAATTTGTTTTGGTTACTCTGGGTTTCTTACATTTCCATAAGAATATTAGGATCAACTGTCAGTTTGTGCAAAAAAGCTATTTGGGGGGCGCCTGGGTAGCTCAGTCAGTTAAGCATCTGATTCTTGGTTGCAGCTCACGTCCTGATCTCATGGTTAATGGGTTTGAGCACAATATGAGGCTCTGAGCTGATGGTGACTGCTTGGGATTTTCTCTCCTTCCCTCTCTGCCCCTCCCCCACTCGTGCTTTTTCTCTATCTCTCATTATAAAGAAACTTAAAAAAAAGGAAAGGTAGTTGTGCTTTTGTTAGAGGTTACATTGAACCTGTAGATCAGTTTGGGAGATAGTTCCTTAACATTCAGTCTTTGAATCCAAAAAATCAAGATGTCTTTCCATCCATTTAGATCTTCTTTAATTTCTTTTAACAACATTTAACAAATCTTGCACATCTTTTGTTAAATTCATTCTTGAAGTATTTTATTCTTCTTAATATTATTAAAAATGGAATTATTTCTTAATTTTATTTAAAAATTTTTCATTGCTAGTCTATAAAAATAAAACTAAATTTTGTATATTGACTTTGTATCCTGCAACTTTGCCGAACTTATGACTAGTTGTAACGGTATTTTGGTGGACTACTTAGGATTTTTGTTTCACAAGATCATGTCATCTGTGACTAGAGGTAGCTTTACTTCTTCCTTTTCAATCTCAGTAAGTTTTATTTATTTATTTTTGCCTAGTTTTCCTGGCTAAAATCTCTAGTGCAACACTGAATAGAGACGATGAGTGGACACCCTTATCTTATTCCCCAACTTAGGGAAGAAGCTTTTGGTCTTTGACTGTTAGATATGACATAATTAGCTCTGGGTGTTCATAGATGCTCTTTATCAGGTTGGAAGTTCTCTTCTATTCCTAGTTTGTTGAATGTTTTTACCATGAAGTGGTGCTAGATTTTGCCAAGTGCTTTTTTTCTGTGTATATTATCATTTTTTTCCTTTATTTTATGAATATGGTGCATTGATATTCATATGTTGAACTGATCTTCCATCCTTGGAATAATCCCACTTGGTCATGGTATATGATTCTTTTTATATGTTTCTGGAGTCCCTCTTTCTTTTATGCCTTCCATATTTTTTCTCTATTGATTTCCTTTTTTTAGCCAATAAACATGCTTGAGGGTTTTTTTTTCAATAATAACAGAACCAAATAAAGTTACTTCATGGCTCCTATGCCTCCAAGCCACTGCCCCATCTCCTTTCTTCCATTTTTATTCAAGTTTTGGAAAGAGTTGTCCTCTTGCTATCTTACTACTGGTTCATGAATTAACCATATAGAAAATATGTTTCATTAAGATCATGAAGGACTTTCCAACTACCAAGGTCCATGAACACTTTTCAGTCTTCACTTTATTAGATTTTATGTCTCATTCTACAGTTTGTTTCCTGTTTCCTTCATTTTTGAAACTTTCAGACCTTTGGTTTTCTTTGTATCTTTTTTTTTATTATAGTTTCTTGCTCTCCTTTGTGGACACTTTCCCCCCTGCCTATAAAATACTGGTATCTTTTGAGGTTCTGTTTTTGGTGCACTTCTCCTGTCACTTTATACTTTGTCTGGGAAATCTCATAGACTGCCATCATTTTTATTATCACCCATATGCTAACGAATAATGAATTGTTACCTTTGCTCAGATCCAGCCAGGTATAGCTCAATGTCTGGACATCACCGTTTGAAAATGCCACATGCTTATTAAATTAAAGAAGTCAAAATAAACATGGGAGGTTTTCTTTTCCTGCCCAACCTGTTCTTGTAGCTTGAAGCAAATTTCTGGGATTAAGAAAATTAAAAAAAATTAATGTTTGTTTATTTTTGAGAGAGAGAGAGATGAGCAGGGGAGGGGCAGAGAGAGAGGGAGACATGGAATCCGAAGCAGGCTCCAGGCTCGCAGCTGTGAGCTGTGATTCAGATGCCTAACCGACTGAGCCACCCAGGTGCCCCTGGGACTTAGGGAAAATTTAAGCAGCTTACTTCTCACTAAGTGAAGTGAGAATTGCCTCAGTTTACCAAAGCAAGTTTGGCAATCCTGCCTTTTTGGTGATGTGAGATGCCATGTAGCAGAAAGAGATAATTCAATGTTGGTACCCTACGGTCAGCAAACTTTTAGTCTTAACTAAGAGACAGTAACAAACACAGATGACTGTAACCCAAGGCAGGTTAGGAAAAGTGTGATGGGGAAAAAAAAGATGATAATAGGAACTCAAAGTAGAATGAACTTGATTTTGCCTGGAAAGGTGATAATGGGAGTGGGGAAACCTCCCAGAGATGGTGACTTTTGCACTGGGACAGGAAGGTGGGTTGGACTTAGATAAGGCAGGGTGGTAGAGAACTGGCTGAGCTGTAGTGGGAGGAAGGCCAGTATGTACAGGGAGGGGCATATGGTTTGGTATGTCTGATGGGAGATTGGAGGGAAGTCGCAGGTGTCCAGGTAGAGACCAGAATTTGAAGTGCTTTGAATGCTACTAGGAAAATTCAAGATTTTATTCCATAGACAGGAGAGACTCACTGAAGCTGTTAAGCAGAGTAGTGACAGGGTCCAAGTCATGTTTTAAGAATGCTTGAGGAGTCCTATGCATATAGTGTTTACATGTATTTAAAAAAAATTATTCCTGGATGTTTCAGAGTCAGTGAAGTAGACAAGGTCTTGAGAGATCACCTTGTCCTTGTGTTTGTTCTAGAAGGTGTGATTCTTATATAAAAATAAAGAGGCAATGAAGTAGTGTCTGCCATTACCCTGCTAACGTTTGACCACTTCTGCACAGGAGCTCTTCTTCCCCCCAGTCTTCTGGCATTGTCCCTTGCCCAAACTGAAATGTGTGTCACTGTGTCCTGAAGGCGGGAGGAAAAAAAATACATTAAGCAAACAGGAAAAAAAGAGGCACAAAGAAAAAGCCACCAACAGCCATACATGGCAGGTGTACAGACTCTTCCCTACTCAACAGCCCTCCCCCACCCTGCCATCCTGCGATGTGGCAAAGGTCAGAGCAGAACAGAGGTGAAGTGGGGCTTCCTCAGCATGTAGAGCTTAAACTTTGTGACCTGCTCTAAGGCTTCCTCTTCCCCTGCCAAACAGGGAGAAATTTGTCCCTCCTCTGCTTTCCTAAGGCACTCTGGGGGGATGCCTGGAGGGCTCAGTCAGTTGAACTTCCGACTTTAGCTCAGGTCACGATCTTGAAGTTCATGAGTTTGAACCCTGCCTCCGGCTCTGTGCTGACAGCTCAGAGCCTGGAGCCTGCTTCGGATTCTGTGTCTCCCTCGCTCTCTGTCCCTCCCCCACTTATGTGCTCTCTCTCTCTCTCTCTCTCTCTCTCAAAAATAAATAAACATTAAAAGAAATAAGGCACTCTGGTTATGTGTAAAGTTCTCATGGTGTTTGTTCCTAGACTGCCTGTGAAATCCAAGGGTAAGAGTGTGTCATCGATTGCTGTATGCTTGATGGTGCCCAGTGTAAAACCCTGGGCATCTAAGCTCCTCAGGGCAGTGACCTACAAACTGTGAGTAGCCTGGGAGGATGTAAAGAACAATATTTTGGAGAGTGAGAAGAAAACACTAGAACTTCATTTATGCTTATTTTAAACTCAACATAAGGTGTTAAGCTTTATTATCCTTGAATGTATAGATTGACAGGAGTATGTATGTATAAAATATAAATAAATGTATTGGGATGAATGCTTCAAATTTTTTTTTGTTGGTGAGGTTTGATTACAAAATATTGCAAATCATGGTCTAGGTACTGAATTAATGATTGTGCATGGAGTAACTCTAAAGTATTTGGTGATAAATAGGAAAATTCATTACCAAAGAAAAAGCTAGGCCTTTAATTTATCAATTTATTCATGCCAACACACAAGTACGAATATTAAATAGGGCCTTGTATATGTCATGCAATGTGGTAGGCTCTGTGGGTTGTTTTGTTCAAAGATGACTACAGTGTATGTGGAGGCACTTTGAAGTTTTAACTCTACATAATATAATAGCAGCATGTGAGCAAGGTTATAGGGGAGCATATGGGAAAATGGACATCCTTTTGGGGGGTGGAGCATTTGGGCACTACTTTTCTGAAGGACATTTTGACAAACATGTCAAAGACCTTTAAAAATTTCATACCTTGAAGGGTGCCTGGGTGGCTCAGTTGGTTACGTGTCCAACTCTTGGTTTTGGCTTATGTCATGTTCTTGGGGTTTCTTGAATTAGAGCCCCGTGTTGGGCTTTATGCTGGCAGCATGGAGCCTGCTTAGGATTCTCTCTTGTGCCCTCTCTCTCTGCTCCTCCCCGACTTGTGCTGTGTCTGCCTCTGTCTCAAAATAAATAAATAAACTTAAAAAAAATACCTTGACCCAACAAGCTTACTTCTAAAAATTTATACAAAGTCTAATGAAGGATTTGTGAAATATTTAACTGCAAGCATAATTACCACAGCATGATTTATAATATTGAAAAGTCAGTGCTGTCCCTGGGTGGCTCAGTCAGTTAAGTGTTTGACTCTTGATTTTGGTTCAGGTCATGATTTCATGGTTCATAAGATCGAGCCCCTCGGGAGGCTTCATGCTGACAGCACAAATCCTGCTTGGGATTCTCTCTCTTCTTTTCTCTCTGCCCTTCCCCTATCCAGGCACATGCATGTGCTCTCTCTTTCTCTCTCAAAATGTATAAATAAACTTTAAAACAAAGAAAAATCAGTAACAGCCCAAATATTCAACAATATGGAATTGCTTACGTAATATGTGTTATTTCCATTCAATGCAATAAGACCCAACTATTAAAACTTGATATGCAGATACACAGTTAATTACACTGAAACTTATTTACAATATTTTAAAAATAAAATGAGTTATACACTGCTATCTAATACAGATTTATTCTATTAGTATACATGCATATAGGAAAATATATGCTAAGTGTGCTAAGACTTTCTTTCAGTATTAGTTTTTAACTTGACATATTGTAAAGTACAGTTCTGTGAGTTTTAACTATGGATAAGTTTGTGTAACCACTACAACAATCAAGATAGACAGTTCTATAGCTTCCAAACAAAGAAACACCCTTGTGTTGCTCTCACAGGTTTAGTGAGTTTTAACTAGATCCCATTTATATGATATTCTGAAATAGGCCAAATTGTTGCAACAGAAAACACATTAGGATTGCCAGAGATTGGAGTATAACCCTAAAGAACAGCACAAGGGTGTTGTGTGTGTGTGTGTGTGTGTGTGTTTTGAAATGAGTGGCATGGGGGACTATGGCAGAGGAAGAAGGTGGTGATCCAAATATGAATTCAATACCACTGTGGGAGGATTGGCCAGGTACACTAAACTCTGAGCCTTTTGAGAATCTGGACTAAGGCCCCTGAGATTCTACTTGACTAAGTCCTGAATTGGTCCTAGGAATGGGACAGTGTTGATCCCGAAGGTGGAATTTGAATGGCCTCAGTTGTGAAAAGGGGAGGAATGTTGGGGTAGGAAGCCAGGTGGAGCATTGCTCATTTGTTCACTTATTCACTCAACATTTACTACATGAAAGGCATTCTTATGTTATTGCTACAATCCATGGTAATGCTGTCTACTTGTGGAATGAGTAGATAGTATGCCTACACACGCTTGAACACACCCACTCATTCACATACGCATGTGCTCATGTACACATGCATGGGTGGTTGCACAGGAGGAATGGCAAGCATTGGCCAAATGCCAGCTGGGAAACCCACAGTACTGAGCCTCAGGCACTGGGAGCCCCATGGATCAGTTCACAAGGTAGCCGCTAACATCAAAGAGTGTCGGGATTGTTCCAGAACTGGGATAAAGGCTAGCTGTAATCCTGCGGTCTTATGACACTAGAGAAGTAGTTGATGCATTTCCTTGGGATTGAAAAAAAGTCTAGGTGGTATTTGAACAGCTGAGCCTAAGGATACAATGCATTGACCAAAGAGAGAAAAGATACCTATAAAAAGAATATATCAAATAGTTCTTGATTTAAGTAGCAGCGTGAGTGAGGTTATGTATTTTTCCAACAGGAAAGGGGATTAGCAGCTTCTTTTTAGCATCTAAGAACAAAAGGACAGCCAGTCTCTTGAACTTGAACTTGCTTATGATAACCCCTTATCATAAACCATCACTCTCTGCGTATTGATTTCTAGCCAACGATTAACCAGATGTGACCTTAGAGCCTTGATAATAGCTGGGGAACTCACTCAACAGAGGGAAGCCTGCTAATTTATGAACAAAGCAGGTATTTACAGACCCCCCCTCTTAGCCTCAGGTGAGTACTTTTCCATCCAGGTGGAAGTCACAAGCACAGAGAAGTCACAAACACAGAGCCCTGATGGGTCCCTGAATGTGAGCTTGTGCTGACCATCTGGAAGGATGAGGTGGTCTAGACCTGACAGGAAATGACTCAATGCAAAAATCATGAAAGCAGCACCTGCTGTGGAGGGTGGAAATTCAATGCCTATGACCCACATAATAGTATTACTAGTAATACTATTAGTATTAGTACTACTTAGTACTAATACTACTATTAGTATTAGTACTACTATTCCATTCACCCATGTAGACATCACACTTTACAAAATTCTTTTATACTCGTTATCACGGCAATATTTTTTGTATGATTCCATTTACATAAAGTTCAAAAATAAACTCAAGTAAACTATATTGGTTAGAAAGGCATACCTAGGTGGTAAAACCATACAGCAAATCAAGGAAATGATCACATAAAGTCAGGGGAGCAGTGACTCTAGAGAGAGAAAGCAGGTGTTATAGGAAAGGGGCACGTGCAGTCCTTCTGGGTGATGCTCATGTCTTCCTGGGGGTGGAACTTCCCAGGGGTTCACTTTACAATTTTGTTAAGCTGTACACTTATGACCTATGCACTTTGTGCACAAATATATGCTTTATTTTACACAAGTCAAACAAACAAAAAGTCAAGAGAGAAAAGAAGTCAGTTCCTTCCTTTGTGTCATTTCAATCTTGACTGGTTGTTAGTTATGGAGGTTCTAGACTAGACATGGCTAAAGCAATGTAGTATAGAAGGTGGGACTGCCTTGGGAGTACTGTGGGTAGATTGACCTTATCCTTTATTTAAGAAAATGTGTGTGTGTGTGTGTGTGTGTGTGTGTGTGTAGTTCCAGTCTGAGAGTCCCATGGAAGGACTAAGAGGTTTGCTCAAGGTCACCAGCTAATGTCAGAGTTAGAACTTGATCCCAGGGGTTCTACATCTGATACTCCACATCTAATGCTCTTGGGTAATGATAGTATTCCATTTTTGGCTAAAAAATTCCCCACATCAGGGTCGCCTGTGTGGCTCAGTAGGTTAAGCATCCAACTCTTGATTTCAGCTCAGGTCATGATCTCATGATCTGTGAGTTTGAGCCTCACATCAGGCTCCATACTGTCAGTGCTTGTGGACTCATTCGCATTCTCTCTCTCGCACTCTCTCAAAATAAATAAATAAATAATAATCTTTAAAAAAATTCCCCACATTTGTTTATTTCAAATGGAGCTGAGTTGGATATCTTGGCTAATGGTGGAATTGTCCATTGGTGTTCAAACTTGCTTTAAAAGATGGAGACTATTTGGCTCTGTGCTAGTTAGAAATGTCAAAGAAAGGTTCACTGGGCGTTGTGAGTTAAGGCAGTAGGAAAAATGTGCCTGATTTCCTAGTAACAGCAGCATCTTGAAAAATTAGACTTTCTTTTCCATATAAGATTTGGTCTCATTATAATATTTTTTGTACACCAAATATATTATGTGTTCATTGTAAAGCATTTAGAAAAATTCAGGAGAGATATAGAGGAAATAATAACTACCCATAATCCCAACTCGCAGACATAAGCCTTACTAAATTTTGGTACGTTTTCTTGTATGTTTGTTTAAAAATTGTTTGCAAAACTGATATCCTAAAAATATGGTGTTGAAACTTGTGTTTAAAAAAATCTTAACAGTACATTGTGATTTTGTTTTCATATTAATAGTTCTTCTCTAACACATATTTTAAGGCCGGTGTAATATAACATTGTGTAAGTGAGTGTATCATGTTTCTTAAAAAGCCAATTTCCTTTTGTTAGCTATTTGGTTTTTTCCAATTACTGCTATTGTAAATAATGTTGCAATAAGCATCTTTGTAAATAAATCTTTGCACATACCCAGTATTATTTCCTTAGAATGAATTCCTAGAAGTGAAACCACTGGGTCTGGGTCAAAGGGTATGCACACTTTAAAGGCTTTTGTTATGTTTGCCAAATTGCATTTCAGAAAGATTATCTCAATTTATGCTCCCACAAGGAGTGTATATAAAAGTGTTTTCCCCAGCCATGCCAATGCTAGATATTCTAACTTAAAATGTCTTAAAAAAAAGATTTTGTTTACTAGCAAGATTCCAGTTTTTCGTGTGTTTTTTAGCCCTCATGTTGCTTGGATTCCTTTAGTCCTTCAAATAAAATGGTATGTTATCCCTTCTACACGAGTCCTATTGATCAAACATAAATTACAGGACTAAGAAAACTCACGTGTAGGTACACATTTAAAATTTTCCACTTGAACCATGAAGGGAATCGTTATTAAGAAAAAGGAGAAGAGATTTTTGCCTGTGTTAACAGGAGAGCTCTCAACTGAGTTGCATATTTGCCTAACTAATGCCCCATTAGGCGTTCTAAGCACATTCACATATTGTTAAAATACCTAACGATCATTCATAGAAATGGGAAAGTCAAACAAGCCCAGTGTATCAATTTGCCAAATCCAACAAGCTCCTTGGCAGTGTGCTCACAAGACCCTATGGGGGACAGCAGGCATGAGTAGGTTAGACAGCCCATTAGCTTATGAAAAGAGCTGTCGATGCAATCATAATCTATTTGCCTGCATTTCACTGACATTTTTTCTGAGCTTATAGTGGTAGAAAGCTATTTCCCACATTCCTACTCAGGCACTCGGCAGAACGATGGGCAGGTTAAATCCCAATAAAGCAAATACTGCTATGATGCAAATCTTTCTATAACTGAAAGAATGTTGGGCCCCAGGTGGAATTCCATTTATTTCAAATATGTTTTTGATGTCATAAAATCCTAACACAACAAAATAATTGGGACAATGCTGCGGCCTACATTCTATTGGGATTTGACTTATTAGTGATAGTTTGATTAACATGGCTTCTGGAAAGAAATCTCCTTTGATTAAAACAGCAGCCTGGGGGAGAGCAGCTTGGGAGAAGTATGGACTTATTCTTAGTTATTTCAGAGCTCCGAAGGGTAGAACTGAGGTCAGTGGGTGGAAGTAACAGAGAGTCTGATTATAGATAATCTTAAGGAATAAATTTCTAACACTCAGAGCTGTGCCAAGAATAGCTGCCCTATGAGTTAGGAAGCGCCCTTTCACCTGTAAGGGTCCAAGCTCCCACCGGAGAAGTAGTCAGGAACACCAAGGCGGCATTTCCTTTACTGTGGGGCCCAGGGTCTGTGTTCTCAGAGGAGGTCGTGTGGACATAGTGGGGGTGGGCTGTTCTACCAATGGCTGTTTATTAGTAACAATGCATGTGAGAAATTCCAGGCAAATATTTTTCAAATCACTTATTATTTATTTTGTTTCTGAATAGTATATAAGTCAAATACAGGTTGCCAAGGTGAAGGCCGTCATTGTTGGAGTCAAGCCATAGTGCCAGGTTCGATTATTCCCCCCGGAATCTCATAGGCATCTATATATTTTTTTTATTTTTTTATTTTATGTTTTACATTTATTTATTTTTGAAAGAGAGAAACAGAGTGTGAACGGGGGAGGGGCAGAGAGAGAAAGAGACACAAAATCAGAAGCAGGCTCCAGGCTCTGAGCTTTCAGCACAGAGCCCGATGCGGGGCTCGAACCCACAAACCGTGAGATCATGACCTGAGCCGAAGTCGGACCCTCAACCAACTGAGCCACCTGGGCGCCCCAAAGGCATCTATTTATTTGTTGCAGAAGCTTCACTAAGGGCCAGATGGCTTTCCGAGGCAGCTCCCTTTCAATCAGTGGCTTAAGGATCTGGTCTACTTTAATTTTGTGCCTCCCTTCCCACAATAAGTGACGTCCAGGGCCTCTATGGCGATGGAAGCTGAAGCACAAAAAACTCACATAAAGTCCTCCATGCTTCTGCTTCTGCCACTTCCATCTACTGTCCATTGGCCAGAGTACATAGGCACCCGGCCCATTTTGGCTACAAACGGGAGTGTCTGCCTGTGTCCCTAGGAAGACATCGGTAAAGTAACCCTTGTGAGCCCTGCAGCATTATTTTTTGCCAAGGTGCCATAGATCATCTTTACTTTTATATTTTACCTGGAAGGACACCTCTTTTCTTTATCATAGAACAAACTGGAGCATGACATCTGCTTTACCACATAGCCCATCAACTTTTATGTAGTTTTATCAGTTCACTTTCTCCACGGTTCCAAAAAGTTTGTCCTGAGAAGTTGGACGTCCATACCCTCTCTCCTGCTGCTGTGTTTATTTGGAACAAAGTTATCGAAGATGGTTTCTGAGCCTCTCGTATAGTTCTAGCATTTTCCTGACTTTTCGCTCTGGATCCCTTGGTGCTGGGCCTCCTGTATACTTGCTGTTGAGGAAGACGAGGGTCTCCGTTCACTAGGGTTGTTGTATCAACGTCACAAACTGGGGGGCTTACATGACAAAAGCTTATTTTCTCATGGCTCCGCAGCCTAGAAGTCTGAGATCGGAGTGTTCCTTCTGAGGCTGTGACGGAGAATCTGTTCCCTGCCTCTCTCCTAGCCTCTGGCAACTGGCTGGCAGTCTCTGGCATTCCTTGGCTCAAAAACATATCTTCCTGATCTCTGCCCTCACCTTGACAAGGGATTCTGCCTGTGTGTGTCTCTCTCCATGTCCAACCCTCTCCTTTCGACAAGGACACCAATCATATTGGTTGGGGACCCCCTAATGACCTCATCTCCACTTGATGACCTCTGGAAAAAGCCTATCTCCAAATAAGGTCATGTTCTGAGGCAAGAGACCTGAGTGTAGACCCACTTTCCTTTTTTGAGCCTCTGTTCTTTAATCTGTTAGAAGGGCGGGGGAGGGGGGGAGGGGGCAGGGCTGGAGAACTTTGAAGTCCTAGCCTGCTCTGAGACCCTGTTATACAGTTGGTGACACTGTAAGGTATAAAGGCACCATGTTAGAAGAACCCATAACTAGAAAGGTCTTTGTGGCTTTCTGGGTCCCTAATCTCCTCCTATGGCACAGTTTAGGTGGAAGGCAGACAGGCCACACATTGTGGCTTATGCATTGAGGGCTGTATTTTGACAGGCAGGCCCGAACGCAGGCTCTCTCTCTTTCACACATACATACATATATGCACACTGCTTTGTTTCTGGAAAGGGGAGGGAGGTAATTTTAATAGCAAAGGTTTTTATCCTCTCTCTTTTTTTTTCCTGGAAAAAGATGAAATCATCCATTTATTCTGGACCAATTACAAGCACTAGAAAGCACAGGAGGAACAGAAAGCTCGATCACAAATAAATATACACTGGGGGAGGGGGGCACAGAGGAAACTGTTATTGATTGGCCTTGTAAAATCTGCTGCTGAATCGATAGCAATTTCTGGAAATGCCAGACATTTATTTTGTGTGGCTTGAACAGCGGAGATAATAATAAACGTACTTATGAAGTGAGTCTCTTGACACTATTTCCTTGAACCCCTTACAATAGCACACATGCATGATGGGTATGATAGCCATACAAGCCTTAGGGAACAGACTTCAGGTTTACATCCCGGGCCGAGTTGCCCACCACCAACCTCTCCTCTGTGCGGAACACAACAGTCAAAGATGTCTCTTAAAAAAAGCACAGACAGTTCCGCAGCACCAAGACCCGGGAGAGGCGCCCTCACCGGCTGTGGAGAGGCAAGCCTGGACTTGTCCTGAGGCGCAGGGAAGAAAATCAGATGCTAAAACTGCTGGACCCTGCCCAGCCATTACGAACTTCTGGACCTGCCCTCTCACCTGTGATATCCACGGCCCCTCTCAGAGCTCTGTTCGTTGTTTGTCTCTAACAATGGGAAGCTTACCTTATGTGGGTGCTCCCTCATCCCCATCCATCATCTGTGGCCAGTCTTTTCTTCCTACTCCATGTGCAAGGGCATTTGATAACCTTGTCAGGGCCACTATGTCTGAGAAAAGGTGGGGTGTTACAGGAATTAGGAAGTTGCTCAATGTACTTCATGGTCAAAAGAGCTGCCACTTAATGAGTACCTGTTATGGGCCATGTCCTCAACCCTCATGGCCTCATTTATTCCTCACCACAAACCTGAGTTATTATTGTCCTTTAAATACTTTTTTGGTAAGAAACTGAGGCACCACAGGGTTAAATAAGTTACCCAAGATCGTGAAGCTATTATGACACTGAGCTAGATTTGAACGCAGATCTGCTTCCAGATTCTGTATCCTTTCCATTCTGCTTTTGCCTGCTTTAGTGTGAGTTAGGATGCTGGGAGATGAAATGATAACATGCAGAGGGCCTTGAATGCCTGGTGAAGGCATGTCACGTTATTTCCATGCATTAGGGAATGTAGGAAGGTCTCTTGGAAAATACAAACGGTACAATCACAGTTAAGTTTTAGGAAGATCGTTTTGGTGCTGTATTTAGGACAGACTGAGGCAGGGAAGGAGGCTGAGAGATGGAAGGATACAACAGCAGATTTGATAGGAGGCTCAACTAGGAGAAGGGCAAGGGGATCACCAAGAGATGGATCTTGACAGTCACAAGAGTGGAAAATGTTTCCCCTTCTTCCCACTTTGTCTCATCTCTGCCTCTGCCTCCTTTCCCAGCCACTTCACCTGCTCTTATTTTGGGATGGTGGGAGGATTCCCTGGAGAATATTCATTCCCAGCCTGGGCCTCTTGATGCAAAGTCATTCGCAATGATACTATGGGATACAGCTGCCTGCTGAGATGGGAATGGATGGAGATCACTTTTCCATCTCACTTCCTTAATACATCTCCACTTCATATGGCTCTGCTAAGGAGAATTTGAACTACTAATTTGGATGGCAGGAGAAGGTGTTCTTTCTGTAAATTGCTAGATTTCCGGAACCCTGGCTGTGTCCCATCTCTTCATAATGAACCTGTAGTTTTGTGAGACAAGTCTTCAGGACTCTGAAAAACACAGGATGACTTTCCCCTGAGATCTGAATTGGTGTTGAGAGTAACTCTTTCCCTCCAAATACTCAAGGAATTGGCTCTCTTCAGATGCTAGATCAACCCCTGTTTCAGAGAGATACCTGTGAAATAGCTCTCTAAAACCCTGAAGATAGGAAGTCAAAGAGACTTCTTGGATGAACTATCACCTGAGGACCCATGTGAGTTAATTCTTCAGATGTCCTTTGTGCACGTACTTTGTGCCCTGCCCTATGCAGGAAGCCATGGAGAATTGTACGGAGTTCCATCCCTCAAAGAGCTCACAGCCTCGTAGAGGGCATAAGTTCATGTTCACAAATAATGTCTATACAAGGGAGTCTCTAGTCCACATTACAAAACCGCCACAGACAGAATAGGCCAGGAGAGTTCACAGGGAAATAGAACAGACAGGCTGCAGTTTTTTAGTGGCCTTTGAATGAGAAGGCAAAAAATGGAAACGTTGGGGTATTCCAGGTGCAGAGAATGACAATAGCAAGGTGTGGCAGCGAGAAAGCACAGAGTGCTTGAGGAATTCCAGAAAAGAATCCAATTCATTGAGATCCCAATTCACACAGATCCACTGGATCTCAGTGAAAGAGAGGAGTAAAAGATGGAAGAGGTGGGTTAAAGTTAGAAATGGGTTAGAGAAGACCTCAAACACCAGGCAGATGCAACAACTCTACACACAAAAATCTGACAACGTAAATGAATTGTACCAATTCCCCAATAACTACTACCACTTACACAATATGATATAGATAATTTGAATAGCTCTATAATTATTAAAGAAATTGCATTCCTAATTTTAAAAGCTCTCAAAAAGGAAATCTTCAGTCTCAGATGTTTCACTGAAGAATTCTTCCAAACAGAGTTAACACCAACTTTACATGTCTCCTAGAAAATAGAAAGGGAGACCTGGGTGGCTCAGTTGGTTAAGCGTCTGGCTTTGGCTTAGGTCACGATCTCACGGTTTGTGGGTTTGAACCTCGCGTCAGACTCTGCGCTGACAGCTCAGAGCCTGGAGCCTGCTTTGGATTCTGTGTCTCCCTCTCTCTCTAAGCCTCTCCCGCTCATGCTCTGTCTCTCTGTCTCAAAAATAAATAAACATTAAAAAAAAAAAAAAGAGGGTTGCCCGGGTGGCTCAGTCGGTTAAGTGTCCAACTTTGGCTCGGGTCACGATCTCACAATCCGTGGGTTCAGCCCCGCATCGGCCTCTGTGCTGACAGCTCAGAGCCTGGAGCCTGCTTTGGATTCTGTGTCTCCCTCTCTCTCTGCCCCTCCCCTGCTCACACTCTGTCTCTCTCTGTCTCTCAAAAATAAATAAACATTAAAAAAAAGAAAGAAAATACAAGAGAAGGGAACAATCCTCAATTCATTTTATGAAGGTAGCATTACCCCGATACTAAAACCAGACAAACAGTGTGAATAAAACTACAGACTAACAACTCTCATGAGTATATAGGTAAAAAAATATTTATTGAAAAACCACAAAATATGAAATAAAATTCATCAATTACCAGAAAGTTACGCATCATGATCAAGTAAGGTTTATTCCAGAGACGCAAGACTGGCTCAATATTAAAAAATCAATTAATGTTAATCCACCATATTCACTGCCTAAAGAAAAAAACAACTGATCATCTCAGTCAATGCAGAAAAAGCATTTGACAAAATTCAATACTCATTCATGATAAAAATTTTCAGAAATCTATGATTAGAGGAAAATATCATCAACTTGATAAAGTGTATTAACAAAACCCTACGACGACTATTACACTTAATGGTGAAAAGCTGAGTTCTTTGTCCCTTAGATCAGGGATGAGGCAAGAATGTCCACTTTCACCTCTTTTATTCACATTGTTGGAAGTTCTAGTGCATGCAAGCCATCAAGAAAAGGAAATGAGTAAAGTTTAGAAAAAAAATAATGATACTTTAAATTTTTTTTAAGTTTGTTTGTATTTATTTTGAGAGAGAGATAGAGAGCAGGCAGGGAAGGGGCAGAAAGAGGAGACAGAATCCCAAGCAGGTTCTGTGCTGTCAGTTCAGAGTCTGATGTGGGGCTTGAACTCATAAACGGTGAGATTATAACCTGAGCCGAAGTCAAGAGTTGGGCACTTAACCAGTTGAGCTACCCAGGTGACCCCAAAATAAAATTGTCCCAATTTAAAGATGACATGATTAGCTACATAGAAAATTACAAGGATTCTTAAAAAGCAAAAACAAAAACAAAACCTTTTAAAAGGTGAGAGTGAGTTCATTAAGGTTGTAAGACCCAAAAATAAAGATGCATGGGGAGCCTGGGTGGTTCAGTCAGTTAAACGTCGGATTTTGGTTCAGGTCATGATCTCACAGTTTCTGAGTTTGAGTCCCATGGTGGTCTCTGTGCTGACAGCTCAGAGCCTGGAGCCTGCTTCAGATTCTGTGTCTCCTTCTCTCTCTGTTCCTCCCCCACTCACATTCTGTCTCTCTCTCTCTCAAAAATAGACATTACAAAATTTCAAAAATAAACATACAAAAATCAATTGTATTTCTCTGTATTAGCAATGAACACATGGACACTGAAATTCAAATTATAATATCATTTCTCCTCACTCAAAAAATAAAAAAACTTAGATGTAAAGGTAACAAAACATGTACAGGACTTGTACACTGAAAAGTATAAGATGCTGAAAAAAGAAATCAAAAGAGATCTACATAAATGAAGAGGCATACTGGGGCACCTGGGTGGCTCAGTTGGTTAAGCGTCCGACTTCAGCTCAGGTCATGATCTCACAGTCCGTGGGTTCAAGCCCCACGTCGGGCTCTGTGCTGACAACTCAGAGCCTGGAGCCTGCTTCCGATTCTGTGTCTTTTTCTCTCTCTCTGCCCCTCCCCCACTCACTCTCTGTCTCTGTCTCTCAAAATAAAATAAGAAAGACAAAAAAATACAAAAAAAAAGAAGAGGCATACTATTTCTGTTCATTGATTAGAAGACTCAACATAGTTGTACTCGATTTCTATTTCTGCTGTAAAAAAATGACCACAAACTTGGTGGCTTCGAACAATGCAAATTAATTTTCTTATGGTTCTGGATTTCTGAAGTCTGGTATTGGGTCTTATGAAGCTAACATCAAAGTATTGTCAGGGCTGGTTCCTTCCAGAGGCTCGCAAGGGAGAATCCACTTCCTTGCCTTTCAGCTTCTAGAAAACACTAGCATTCCTTGGTTTATGGCCCCTTCCTCAGTCTTCAAAGCCAACAGCATAGTACCTTCGAATTTCTTTCTGTCCCCTGCTTGCCTCGTCACATGTCCCTTCCTTTGACTCTGATCCTTTCACCTCCTTTGTATAAAGGTCGTATGATTACAGTGGATCCATTTGGATAATTCACCAGGCCTTTAAACACTTTGACAAAACCCTTGTGCCACATAAGGTAACATATTTACCGTTCCCAGGGATTGGGATATATACGTCTTTCAGGGGCCGTTATTCTGTGTACCACACTAGCAAAGCCATCAATTTCCTCCAGACTGATATACAGATTTATCACCATTCTTCTCAAAATTACAGTAAGATTTTTGGTATGCATCAATATTATTCTAAAATTTTTACGGGAAGGTAAAGAAATTTGAGTTGCTAAGACAATTTGGAAAAAGAAGAATCAAGTCATAGGAATCTGTCCGCACCATTTCAAGACATATTATACAGCTATAGTAAGCAAAACTGTGTGGTATTTGCAGAGAGAGACATACACAGATCAATAGAACAGAATAGAGAGCTCAGAAATAGACTCACACAAATATGACCATCTGTTTTTGACAAAGGCACAAAAGCAATTTGATGGGGAAAAGATAGCCTTTTCAAAAAGCGGTGCTTGAGTGATAAGACACCCAAAGGCAAAAACAAACAAACGAAAACACAAACCTCAACCTAAGTCTCACACCTCAAATGAAAATTAGCTCATAATAGATTTAAAAATATTTAAATGGATTTAAATATAAAACATGAGGGGTGCCTGGGTGGTTCAGTTGGTTGAGCATCTGACTCTTGATTTCATCTCAGGTCATGATCCCAAGGTTGTGGGTTTGAGCCCTGCTTTGGGATCTACTCTGAGCATAAAGCCTGCTTGGGATTCTCTCTCTCTCTCTCTCTCTCTCTCTCTCTCTCTCTCTGCCCTTGTCCCCTGCTCTGTCACTCTCTCTCTCTAGAAAAAAATAAAAATAAAAAAATAAATGTAAAACATGAAACTATAAAGCCTTTAGGAAAAAAATAAGAAAAAATCTCCTAGAACTAGCGTCTAGAATTATATCTAGAACTAAGCAGAGTTCTTAAACTTGACACCAAAAGCATAATCCACGAAAGAAAAAAATTGATAAATAAGACTTCATCACAACTTAAAGACATTGGCTCCACAAAGAAGCCCTATTAAAAAGACGAAAAGACAAACTACTGACTGGGAAGAAAACACTTGTCAGATATTAAAACATGTCTGTCAAGGGTTAAAAGACAAACCATCTCATTTGAAACCAACAAATGATATGAAGATAGATTCTACCAAAGAATACATACAGATGGCAAGTAAACGCAGAGAAAGATATTCATCAGCATTAGGGAGCAGGGCAATGAAAATTAAAAACACATGAGATATAACTAACCCACCTATCAGAGTGGCTAGAATAACAGAAAAATAGTGACACCAAGAGCTAGGAAGTATGCAGAGAAACTGGTTTACTCACACATGGCTGGCGGGAATGTAAAATGATACAGCCTCTCGGGAAAATAGTTTGGCAGTGTCTTAAGAAAAAAAAAAAAGAAAGTTAACGCAAATAGCCTACTTCCCAGCACCCACGCTCCTGAGCGTTGATTCCAGAGAAATGAAGACTGATGTTCACACAAAGTCCCGTACACAAGTATTCACAGCCACCTTGTTCATAACAGCCCCAAACTGGAAACAACTCAAATGTCTTTCAGAAAGTGAACAAATGGTGATGGATTCATACACGGAATACTACTCAGTAATAAAAAGGAACTAATTTGATACACACACTACCTGGGTGAATCTCCTAATAAGAATGATCCTGATAGGAAAAAAAAAAAAAATCATGACAAGTTAACATGTGGTAGGATTCCATTTATACGACATCTTTGAATTGACAAGATTTTAGGAATGGATCACGCAATGGTGGTTTCCAGGGATTAAGGAGGAGATCGAAGAGGGCCTGAAATGGGTTTGGCTATTGAAGGATGGAATCAGAGATCCTTGAGGTATGGAAATATCCACTGTCTTGACTATGTGAATATCAATATATTAATTATGATATCGTGCCATGAGTTTGCAAGACATTAACGTTGGGTGAAGGATACAGAGGCTCTCTCTGTATTTGTTACAACTACACATGAATCTACAAGTTCCTCTAAGTAAAGAGTTTGATTTAAAAACAACTCAGAGGGGCACCTGGGTGGCTCAGTCAGTTGAGCGTCCGATTTCGGCTCAGGTCATGATCTCACAGTTCCTGGGTTCAAGCCCCGTGTCGGGCTCTGTGCTGACAGCTCAGAGCTTGGAGCCTGTCTTCGGATTCTGTGTCTCCCTCTCTCTGCTTCGGATTCTGACCCTCCCCTGCTCATGCTGTCCCTGTCTCTCTGAAAAATAAAACTAAAAAATATTTAAAAAAAACAAAAAACAAAAAACAAAACAACTCAGAAGAGACTCAAACTAGGATGCTGATGGTTTTGGAGGGAGGTGATGCGGAAAGGCACGAATGAGAGAAACCATTCAGAGCGCTATTTTAGCCATTTTCCCTCACCCTGATCATGATATGCCTGGGTGGACTGAGGTTGCTCACATGTCTTTGAGTGATAGCATCTCTCTTGTTTGTTCACTTTCTTGATAAAAATGGTGAGGGACTTCTCCACCTAGTGTCCAGTGGCTTGGAGTATTGTCCTATTCTGATCTACCTCAGCGTCTTATAGAGGTAAGTCAAAGAGACATTTATAAAAAGCTTTGAGGGACTGAACTGCTCTCTCATTGGTCCCAGTGATAAAGTTTGGGGAAGTCACACAGAGAAATTTTCTACAACTCTCCAAGGCAGTAGATGATAGTGGAGGCAGTACAGGCATGAATTGCCTACGAACTTGCCTATTAAGCCCATAGGACTAATAAAGAGAAAGAAGAAAATGGGAAGGAGCATTGGTTTCTAGAACCAGTGTGAGGCTATTTCCTCCCCTCCTCTTCACACCCATGTCTATGGCCACATGTGCACTCCATCCTCAAAGATGAGCCAAATGTATGAGGCACTCCTGAGTTAGACAGGAAGCTTTGGCTGGGCGCCTGGGTGGTTCAGTCGGGTGAAGTCAGACTTTGGCTCAGGTCATGACCTCGCACTTTATGAATTCAAGCCCCGTGTGGGTCAGGCTCTGTGCTGACAGCTCAGAGCCTGGAGCCTGCTTGGGAGTCTGTCTCCCTCTCTCCCTGCCCCTCACCCGCCTCCTCCCTCTCTCTCTCTCAAATATAAATAAACGTTAAAAGAATTAAAAAAAAAGAAAGAAAGAAAGGGAGCTTTGGCAGGGCTGAGGTTATAGGTCTGATGGTCTATCCCCACTGCCTGGGAGGGGGCTCTGCTTGGAAGACCACTGTCCCTGGGAGGTCTGGGGAGGACAGGCTCAGAAGAGTTCCGTTCTGCTTTCAGCCTGTAGCCTAAGCAGGAGGAGGCCTGTGGAGTCCTGGCTGCTTAGCTCAGGAGGAATCTCACCGAGGTCTGGGGCTCAGGCCCAAGCTTGTGGTAACAATGTTGCTTCTCTACCTGAATTGTTCCCTCAGGAAATAACCATGGCAGTTGGCTTGAGGGTTTGGATCCTGAATCCAGATTCCAGATGAGAGAAAGAGACAGAGAGAGAGGAAACAAGCGGAAAAAAAAAAAAAAAAAAAAAAAAAAAAAAGAAAAGAAAAAGAAAAAGAAAAAGAAGAGAGAAAAGAAGAAAAATATATATTCACTTCTTTCCTTGCTCTTTTCTTTCCCCATCTTCCTTACCGACCTTAACCCCCTATACATGCTTCTGTTGTTTTACTTGGCATTTTAAACATTTTTCTTGTTTCATTTATTTTTTTTGTTTGTTTATTTGCTCGTTTGGTTGGTCTGGTTTGGGTTTTGAGTAAATGATGAGCAAATTCTCTAAGTCAATTCCAAGTCTGAGTAATGGCCGTTGTGATCGATCTCTGGTATCCACTCTCTATTTCTTCCCCTCACCCCCCTTCTCCCTCTGGCCACACCTGACTCCTCACTGTGCCCTGCAGGTGCCGGGAGACACCACCTCAGAGTGTGGGCATTTACTGTTTCTTCTGCCGGCCACCCACCCCTTATATCCACATGGCTTGCTTGCTCGCCTCCTCCGGTCTTACCCTAAATGTCACATTTTCAGGGAGATTGTCCCAGGACATCCCGTGTAAAATCACATTGTCCTTACTTCCAACACTTCTTGCCCTCTTCTCCGGTTTCTTTATTCTTCAAAGCATATATATGACTCTCCAACACTGTATTTTACTTTTATCTCATTCACTGTCTGAGTTCCCCATTAGATCGTCAACTTTATGAAAGCAGGGTTTTTTGTTTGTTTTGTTCACTATTGAGTGTGTCCAAACACAGCCTGGCAGACGGTACGCAGTATCAATAAATATTTGATAAATGAACAAATGGAATAAGGGAGTGAATAAAATTCTTTCAGGTGTTAGGTAGAACATAAGCATATATGCTATATATGTTTAATATTTTAAATTAAATATATTATTAATTAGCTTAGTAATTATTAAGTATATGTTAAATAAATATACTGTATTGCTTATATTAAATAATAGTAATGAATTATTTTATTTTTTTTAAACCTTTTTAAAAAAATATTTTTTGAGAAAGAGAGAGAGACAGAGTGTGAGCAGAGGAGGGGCAGAGCAGAATCCAAAACAGGCTCTAGGGGCCGAAGAGAGGCTTGAACTCACAAACCATGAGAGATCACGACCTGAGCTAAAGTCAACACTTATCCCACTGAGTCGCCCAGGCACCCCAAAAATTAATTATTTAAAAAGATATACTGAAATTATAGGTACATTGAATAAAGTATATATTTATATCTTAAATAAATACGCTATATGCATGCATGTCTATCTATCTACATAATATATATTATTAGGAACTTTATATGTTTTAAGTCTGGGACCTTGAAAGTAGCCCTGGACTATTGGAAGGGTTTGGGATCAGTTCTGGCTTCTTCGAAACAGATCTGACGGGAGGAATCGTTCCATGTCCCTGCCCTGGTGTCTGTGTTTGTGAAATAGGTATGGTATTCCATGTGTGCCCCACAGAGTTGTTATGAGACTCAAATAAAAGATCGGGCAGGGGTGTGTGGAAACAAGATGGCCCATCAAACACACCCTCAAACCTTCTACGAGGATGAAACACTGTTGTAGGAATGTCTACTTATGAAGCGAGAGAATTCAGAAAGCGCCCTTACTTATCCTAGTGGTGACAGGAACACAAAATAGGACAGGAGAGCTGGGCATGCTGTGGGCCCTTCTCCTTGTGTGATGCTGCGAGGCTGTCTGCGAGACCCGAGTGTTCTCTGGGAGCTTATCGGGAGTGCTTCATGAGGGGAAAGGAGGGCAGAGCCCAGCGTGTCATGGAATATTCCTTCCTGTCTTCCATTCCCCCCAAGCGCTGTGCTGTTGCATCTCTTGCTTGTGTATTATTGACAGAGGAAATGCTGATTCACGGTCTGAGTTACAGGAAACCTTGTTTCCTGGTGAAGAAACAAGCCGGGTGGTGCTGCCAGCACACTCCTCTGCCAGTTTCTGCCCCATGCCCTTCTCCCGGGCCTGCACCCAGAGGGGACTGAGAAGGGGCAGGGCTGGCTCGGGCTTCCCCAGTGAGGAGCTCAGACTCCGCATCCTGCAATACTTTTCCATCCCATCTCCCCCCGACTCCCTCTTTGCACCCCGTGCTGTGGCCACACATGACTGCTCGCAGTTCTCCTCGAACACCTTGTATTTTCCAGTCGCTGTGCTTTGGCTCAGGATGTGCCCTGCCTGGAGTGGCCCCTGACCCAGCGTCGGTTCACTGAAATCCTACCCATGCTTCAGTTCTGCTCGGCTGCTACCTGCCCTCTGAAGCCTGCTAGGCTGTTCTGTGTTTATTTTGTAGGGACATTTTCAAATATGCACAAAGAGGACGGAGCTGGATGCCCAAGTGCTATGTACCCATTTCCCAGCCTCAATAAAGAACTCATTTCTCTTAAGTAGCACTCGATCCCTCCTTCTTTGAGCTCTGTCAGTAACTCTTATGTTCTGTGCTCCACTCATATTTACTGAACTGAGTGGGAAGAAAGTGAGTCAGTGGATTTAGAATGCTGTTTACCCGCCTCCCACAATGGGGAAACTGAGGCCCCCCAAAGTGAGGTGAGTTGCCCAATGTCAGAAGACAGGTAGTGGCAAGCTGAGACCAGATTCTTTGTAAGGGCCTCACAGTCTAATTGGAAGGTGTGGAGAATGTACTCATAACACATGTTCTCATGCTACCAGACCTCAAGTACTATCAGAGTGCAGGATAAGTGATTAGTAAGGATGTGTCGAATCAGTTAATCTTCTATCCACGTGATTAATAAGATGACCCCTTAAGGTTGACACTGAGAAGTCCCCTGGTCTTCTCCATGCTACAATCTGATGTCAGTATGCTGAAGGCACTGGAGGTATTTGACTTAGGTGGAGAGAAAAGCCAAGTCCTTACAAAGGCCAGTGAGAGTTAATAAAAAGTTTAAAATGATAAATAGTTTAGAATAAATTCTATGTGTGGCGCCTGGGTGGCTCGGTCGGTTGAGCGTCCAACTTCGGCTCAGGTCATGATCCGTGGGTTCAAGTCCCGCATCGGGTTCTGTGCTGACAGCTCAGAGCCTGGAGCCTGCTTCCGATTCTGTGTCTCCCTCTCTCTCTCTCTGCCCCTCCCCTACTCACTCTCTGTTTCTGTCTCAAAATAAAATACAGACTTAAAAAATTTCTCTTTCAAAATTCTGTGTTATTCCAACTTGGGATAGAGAGTAGGTATTCTGTATCTGAAGAACTAAATACTTCTGAGGTAATCTGGACCAGAAAGTAGGAAGAAAAATTAATAGAAGTTTCTCTTTTGCCTTCCGTGGTTCAGAGTATGTGTGCGTTAGATCATCTGGGAGGAAGGCATAAAAGCAAGTATGGAAAGATAAAGCAAGAAATAAAAAGGCAGTAGGGGGATAATGGCAATTTTTCATCTTGATCCAGATTTGGCTCAAACCTTGATTTTTGGAAATACAGCAAGAGGTCATCTGGACATCCAGTTTGAGGCATCCTGACTTTACTATGTGAAAACAAAAGGAGGGATCTGGTCCTCAGCCAGGAAGCTGTTGCAGCAGGGTGGATAATAAAAGTATATGTGGATTTTCCTCATCATGTAGAGTTAAAACATAATTTGAGAATGCTTTCCTTGAAAAAGAAATCTCTTGAATCAGATTCTTTTTAAGGGTCACATACAATCAGTGTCTAATCACTGTATTTCTTTGGTTGGGGCAAAAGAGGTGGGTGGGGAGAGACAGTGGGGGCTGGACCAGGCATCTATAGGGTGCTTTGTCTACACTGTTTCACTGACCCATGTAAATGGTGACAGCCACACCAACACCTAGGTCAAAAGGGGTTCTGATGTTCACCAAATAAAGGACAGAAAGTGATTTGTAAGCCTCGGTAAGGTCATGAAGTCTGCTATTACTAGGAGTACACTATTGGTAATACGATGGCACCGGAGGCCTTGCCCTGAAGTCAGGAGGGGGGAAGAGAGAGAGGCAAAGAAGGGTTATTAGAACAATGGGCTCACATTTCCCTTTTTAGTCTGGGTCAGAGACCTGAGTAAGGAGAATGTAGGAGAGAACTCTGGAACTCTCACTCCTCCCCCACCTATGTCACTCTCCGTTCGTGTCCCTGTGAAGATCATCATTAGAGACATCAGCACGAATGCACGATGTCTGTGCCTACTTTAGATGCAGCAAGTTGAGGGGTGGGTATACAGGAGGAAGTGGGGAAGTGAGAATTGTTTTGCATTCTGTAGGTAGTCTAGAAATGTGAAGAGAGGAAAATGGGTAGAATTTATGGATCCTGTGGGGGAGAAAAGAGGATTTAAGGTTTAATGGGCAGAAGGATGGGCTGTGTTCCCGTTTGGGCTGTGGGGATCCTTTCAAGTGCAGGCAGGATCAAAATACTGCTAAAAGGAGACCCAGGACCATTACTAAGAGAGATAGGGTTGCACACTAGCAGATGATGATTTGCTTTCTGAAATCCACAAGAAAACGTTTCCTCCTAAAAAAAAAAAAAAAAAAAAAAGTCCCTCCTCCCTCCACCCCACCACACATGCTCCCCAGACTGTGTGTTCGCCTAATAAGTCCTTCTTCAAGGGCATATACAGCTAAGTGTGGCCCAGCACTAAGGAACCATTACTAACTTCAAAAGTGGTCCTAGGTACAGCAGCTTTGAACTTGATGCCGCCGAGGGGCAGGGCACTTGCTTGGGCCTCCAAGAGACACAAAAATCGAAACAGGATTTGAGCCCTCAAAATGCTTACACCTTAGCAGACACATGTGGTTTAGAGCCTTCAAAACAAGAAGGAAAGGTAGGGCTTCCTTTCTTGGCTGTAAGGGACTCATTTTCTGCCACACCCGCTTTGCTACAGGACAGCCGCGTTTCCAAGCCAGAAGCATTCAAGGAGTGGCATGAAGGGCTTGGTCATTTAGGGCCTGGAAGATTTCCATCAGAGAGCTCAGGTGAAGGCCTCGGCCCCTGGAGTCTGCATCACCAGGAGGGAGCCCGGCAGGAAGAAAACGCTTGGCCGTGCTGAGCAGAACTCATTAGCGGTGGGGTCAATCCTGAGGTTAATGTATATTTGTTAGATTTTTATTTCCTGGTGTCATGTTTCCATGACTAAGCCCAGAGTTGCTCTGTAGACGTTGGCATGGATTTAGCGGCATTTTTGCTGAAAGGAGAGGCCTGTCCTTAGCGTACGGAAGGAGAGTTCTGAGGTCTTCCCTTAAAAGGACAACACGTGAGTGTTCAGGTCAGGCAATCAGGCCTAGAGAAGGTACATAAAAAATGAAGAGTCCATGCCAGTGTGCTTGCAAATGTTTCACTAGAAATTCTCCAGGGGAAAGAGCCCTGTTGTAGGGTTTGCTGGTGGTGTAAATAAATAGTACCTCTACGGCCAAGTTCAAGCTACCGACATGAGGGTCACTGAGTGTGGAGGTGGGAAGAGTTGCCAAGGACCAGCACACCACCAGCCAGCAGTCAGAACAGACACAGCGGGTCTCACTCAGAGGGGCAGGAAGAATTAGACCAGACGAGGCTGTGAGGGAGGTGTGGATGTGGGCAGTGCCGGCGGCATATGAAGACAGGCAGGAGGTGACAGGCCAGGTGGCAGTCAGCACTGAGCCAGCTATAATAGATAATCATCCAAAGAAAAACAGCTACTGTTCGTGGAGCAAGCGTCTTAGTTAAACCTGCTGCCTTTTCATGAATTCTCACAGCATCTCTGCCAGGGTGTTTTTATTCCTATTTCACCGATGAGGAGACTGAGGCCCAGAGAGATCAAATGGCTGGTCATGTAAGAAGTGGTGGAGTAGGAATTCAAATCTGGAGTCTGTTTCCACTCCATCATCAGGCCAGGGGGAGGCTGGGAGCCAGGCCTGCTCCCAAATGTATCCAACAGGATGTGTGGCTGCTGGTGGCTGATGGCAATACCTGGGAGGCTTGACAGCTCTGTGAGAATGAGGATGCCAGTGGTTTATGGAATCAGGTACTCAGTATCAGGGATAAGATGAGTCACGGGACCTAGGGCGTGAGGTCAGAAAGGACAGACTTGAGGCTGGGTCACAGTAACGACCCTCAGCCTGGAGCAGAGCTGAACACCAGTAAGCGGGGAGCTCTTAGACCATCAACCGGTCAGGGTGTCTGTCAGCCAGTCCTAGTCGTGGCATTTGGGTCCCAGAGAAAGGGCCCTACATGTGATGACTATGGACATCAGCGTTATATATCAATAGAGTGTCTACAAAGCTTCAAAACTGTAATACAGACTATGGAAGTGAATTTGAAAATGCAAATGTGTATTTAATTAATATATTACTTGTGACCCTACATGACTCACAGGCAGTGTAGAGGCTGTTGTGAGCTGTGCACTGGGGAAGGCATGAAGGCTGGGTGACGGGGAGCTGTGTGGCCCCTCTGGGGACAAAGGTCCAGGTGAGTGAGCCATGGAGGGAGGAGGACAACAAAGTGTTGAGAAGTTGGAGAGATAAGGGATAAGATCCAGAAAGAGAGAGGGAAGGCTGGGAAATGTGTTAAAGAAAAGCAGAGGAAGATCATCTTCCATTCAGAGGATCAAGAAGGTCCAGTTCCAGAAGAACCCAAAAGGCCTCCAGAGAGTTAATGTGGGGTGGCTTTGAAAGGGAAGCCTGGATGGTGACAGGTCACTGAGGAATCAGACTTAACTTTGCTGGGATCAGCTGTAGATAGTTGATGTTCTGAAGTTCCCTTCCTGAGTAGGAAAGTTTAACCCTAATATCTGTGTGTTAAACTGCAGTGGCACAAAGAGGGAAATCAGGGTATTATATAAAGAAAACCCATGGGAGACTGAAGGCATGGCTGTCCTCTCTGTAAGGGACAAGCCTCCCTCTTCACTCTTGCATATGAGTAGCCCAGTTCCATGCCATTACATGGGTGATTTCATTTCACTCTGCTAACAAGTCGCAAAGGGAGGATTTGAACCTTGGACACTCTTCAGAGCCAGAGCCTGTATTATTAAGGCAAACCATATGAAATGGTCTCTCTTTTATGTCTTTCAAACTGAATATTGGTAATTCCATCTCAGGCTATTTAGACCCTCTGGGTGCTGAGAATGTCCTAGAAGTAAACAGATCCTGCTGTTCAGTGAACAGACCCAGTAACCCATCCCAGATGCAGTGTGACATCCTGTCTCTTTTGTCACATGTGATGCCAACAGTAGGAAAGAAGTGTTTCAAATGCCAAGGTGATGAATGTGTGAGATTTTCAAAGCCTCGGAGTTTACCGGAACGGATTCCCTTCAGGTAATGGACATTGGTTGGAGATTCAGAAAGGGATTGCCCAGATGGTGAGCTACTTGAGAGCCAGCATGGTTTCTGGCACCGTGTGTTGAATAAATGGTGGACAAAGAACTTAGGCTTGTGTAAGATTTCACACTGAGGTTACATAATAATACAGCTCTTCCCTGGTGAGTACACTCACCACTCACCAACTCAACCTCCTGGTTCATGGTTAAATCCTTGGACCAGAGCAGATGTTTGCAGGGCAAATGCTGCTGAGGTGGAAGAGTCAGCATTCGCCTAAATTGTTCTTCCACTGGCTGAGCCAGGTGACTTCAGGAATATTGCTTACACTTCCTAGGGCCTCTGTTAAGTGGGAAGGCTTATTCTTTCCAGCTTTCTCTCTAGATAGCTGGGAGGATCTTAACAGCTTGGAGAAAGTAAGTCTTTGGGAGCTTAGAAAGAAGAAAACCAAAACAAAACGTTGGAGGTAGGAAACAAAAGGCTTAACCTTGTAGGAAAAAGGGACACAACATGGCGGCCAGTTTGGAAGTCTGAGAGGGCTCACCAGTAGTGAGAGAGCAGATGGGTCAAAGGGGAGAGTGATAAAGCATTCCTGACACTTTGCCCAAACCTGGCCTGGTGCCCGAATTTCTGCTAAAGCCACATTGCCACTGCCTGCGGACTCTGACTCAGGGACTTCACCTGCTGCAGAGGGCGATTAGCGGAGGTGCCCACCACCACAGCTGTGGGCTTCCTGCCCCTGCCTGCCCCTGGGCCCCCTCTCAACTTCATTCCTCCCCACTTCCCCTCCCAGCCCCCCGCCATTCTCCTTTTTGGAACAACTGTGCATAATCCCCTCTCCCCTTCCTGCCCCTTCCCCAACGCCCCCCACCTGCCCTTTCTGATTCTGTGCCAGCAGCTGGTCGGTGAACAGTGCCAAATCAAACAGATGTGTGTGGTATTGGCCGGCACGTGTGACCAGGCTCTCTGTCCAGCCGTGTCCCCAAGCACGGTTCTCTCTCTCAGTGGTAGAGGGCTCGGCACCCCCTGTTGGGGGCACTGCAGGGCCTGAGCAGAGAAGTGGTCAGACATCATTGCCTTCTAACCATCTTTGTCTCCTTCCACCTCTTTGGCAATCCTTTGTATTTCTCTCAGTGGAGCACCTCTTCCTCTTCTTCGTTGCTTGTCTCATATTTTTGTTTCTTATTTAAAAAAAAATTCGTCCTCATTAATCAAACTCACAAGACTTTTATGCCTTATGTTAGAAAAGAAGGCGAAACATGGTGTTTTAAAACAGGTTTTAAAGTTCAAGTTCTCCTAGGTTAATAAAAGGCATCACAACAGGACAGAAACCAGCTAGAAGAATAACAGCTGGTCTCCTTCACCGCAGCCCGCCCAAACCCAGGGCCTTCAAGATGTCACTTCCTTCCTTCCTTTCTTAGTCAGTGGCATGCAAAATTCATGATAATTCTCAGAAGCAGATACCTTTGCAAGCAAGTGTCTTTGATTTTTCTGTACAATTGGCTAATTCTCCCCACTCCCACCTACCTGTCTGAGTGGGGATGACTTGAGAACAGCAGCAATTAACCCAAGAGAGCCCTGTGACAGATCAAAGCCCTCTGGCATAGTGAAATCCCGTTGAAAATAAAATTAGCAAGTCTAGCATAATGATACAAAAATTGCTCAGTGTTTTAAAGTATGTATCTTTCCCCTTATAAACATACGAAGCGAAACAGCTTGCATTCAGCATAGCTGCTAGCTGAGAAACAGTCTCAACAGAAATGAGAAACAACAACAAAAAATAGACATTCAGACCCCAAATCATAGTCTTCAGTGTTAATGATTAGTGCCTCAGCCAAATGTCTCAAGAATCCACAGACATACATGCCTTTTGCGTGAGCCAGTTGAATAGAAAGTACAAGATTATTGAATTAGGCCTTGGCCAGGTTTCTGTATATGGCTTCAGAGAGCATCGGCATTGAAGAAATAATAAATTACAATAATGAGTTTCCCATTTTGCCCTGACTTCCGGGAAGCTCAGAGCTGAATCTGAACCCGATGCCTAACCCAACAATTAGATTAGCCTTTGCCCTTTCTTTTGGCTTTAATCTAAACTTCTCGATCGAGTTTTGTTTATGGTTCAGTGTACATCTTCTTTTATGTCATAAATTGTCCGAAATTCTTTTCGGGGGGGGGGGGATGGGAAGGACGGTATACCAACTACAGGGGACTCCACACAAATGGCTTCTAATAATGATGATGATAATGATTCATGACACTTCACTTTTTACCTTTAATTGGTTATTTATGTACTTGTTGTAAGGTTCTCATTAGACTGCAAATTCCCCGAGGGCCGAGCAGGGCTTAGTGCAGTAGTACCTCCCCTGGGGTGGGTGTTTAGTAAGATTCTGTTGGATAAATACAGCCTTAGGGTTAATTTTAGAGGAAACAGAATGAGATTGTCTTCCCCTTTCTTTTCCATTCCATTCCTCTCCCTTTTTTCTTTCGTCAGAGAAGATGCTGTTGATGGACCTTCCGCAGACAGGCAGCTCCGAGCTAATATACGGGGCTGCTCCTACTGTGCTGGGTGAGATGTTATTTTCTCCTCTCTCCCCTTTGAAGACCATCGTAAATTTTGTCTTTCTCTACATTGTTCTCTCCCTCTTCCTGAATAATACTCAGTAATGTTCTCCTACATAAATAATAACCACTTACATTTACATAAGCACCGGTAACACTGGCACATTCCTTCCAGAAAGGATTTGAGATGGGCATCTTAGAGGATTTTAAATTTTGCAGAGTACTTTCAGCTGCTGCTGTTAGTAGCTAATATTTCTGGCGTGTTCACTGTGTGCCAGGCACTAGGCTGGGGCTGTTTGCACACTATCTCATTTAGTCCTTACAGTGATCCTGTGCAGAAGCTCCTGATATCCCAACTTGCAATAAAAGGAAACTGTGAGGCTCTGGGACTTGCCTCAGGTTGCACAGGCAGGAGGGGGCAGGGCTCGGACGTGACCCCTGACTTCTGAATACAAAACCCAGGCTCCTACCCTCATCTACATATACTTCCTTTGGGTCATTACTTCAACCTGGCAAAGTGGGGGCCATTACCCCTGTCCTAGATGAGAGGGAAGAGGAAGGGCAGTGTTTGGACACTGACGACCTCTGGGCCATTATGCTTTTCACTCACAGTATTTCATTTGGTCCCTCTGGTCTTCCCACAGGCAGGCAGCAATGTCTGTCACAGTGAGAGAGGCAGAAACTGACTTAGTCAACTGGTGCAGGCACCTGGAAGAGAAGGTAGGATTTGATCCTGGGTCTGTTTGGCTCTCAAGTCCATGGATTTTTTCCTCTGGGCATGTGGAAGACCGGCCCAAGTTCACATTACGGGGCTATGTAAACAACACCAAGTTTGGTCTAAACTAGGGTTCTGTTAAGTGTCCTTTCCAGGTTCTGGTGTCCTGCTGGGGTCAAAAAGTGCAGCGTCTGTCTGGCTACTGATCGTCTTTCCCCATGTGACCTTGAGTGGGGGTAGCATCTTATTATGACTTGACAAGGCGGATGCAATTGAATTTCCATCTCATTCAGAGCAGCGAGAGAATAGCTTTGGGAACGAGGCTAGTTTGAAACAAGGGCTCCTGAAGCTAATTAAAAGCGAGGCTGGAGCTGTGCTTTTCATTCCTTAAGAATGTTCGACCTCATTAAATAGGAAAAAGCAAGTGGAATTTTCTGATTTTTTTTCAGGTTCTGCCGGGGGTGTGGAGTCGGAGCAAGTGAGCCATATTTCTACAGCTTCAGGCCTGCACAGTGCCTACAACGACATTGCCATTGTGGCGAAGACTTAACCCTTCTCAAGTGCTGAGCACCCTGGGATCCGGGCAACTTGGCAAAACAGACACAGGACGACATCCTGCTCCCTGCTTCAGGCTCCTGTTTCCTGCACTTCCTCCTCCCTCAATGGCAAGGGATGGAGAAAGCTCACAGGCTCCTGCACAGTCGAGCGAATAGCTAGCCTTTGGAAAAGCCTCCGTTTCACAGACACTTGGACCTGGGTTGCCCTCACGGCCACAAGGTTCCAGCCAAAGGAAGCAGAAAACTTTGCAGGCTCTCTGCATCACCTCTGGATGGAACACAAGAGCCTAAGACATTGTTCTGATGTTTGAACCTGGGGCACCCAGTGGCCAGCAGTAAGTCAGGGGCCACGTGCTCAAGCCACCAAGATGCCTGAGACCGTGGAGACTGGCAGAGGCTTAACCTGGGAATCTTTAGGTTTTGATTTAAAAACCTCCATTTATGGGGCACCTGCAGGGTGCCAGGCACTGTGCTAGCAGCTTTGCATATATTATAGCTAATCTTTCTGGCTACCTTGCACAGTAGCTGTTATTACCCTCATTTTAGTAGTGAGGAAGTAAAGGTGCTGACTTTGAGCTTCTTCATGACTCTTGGCCCCGCCAATAGAGCACCATTAGAAGAGTCCTAGTTTTGTGAAGAATCTGAAATGGAAGGGATATTAGAGGTCATGTCTGCCTTCTGAGGATAATGATGAAAAGAGATCCAAAGCCAGAAATGTAAATTAATCCGCTCAAGGACACACAGCAGAGCTGTGTCTTCAAGTCTGTCTCTTCTTTCCCATGTAACAGCAGGAGCACAGAGAGATGGAGTTGTCGTCTGGGATGAACGGAACAAACGTCAAGGCTGCCCCCGCTCCGTCTCTAAGCAATGAGCATCACAGTCATGGCAGGTTTCAAAGGTCTTGTCATCTTGATCTGGTCGATATCTCTTAAAAATGAGGGAAGGGGAAGCTTTGCAGTTCAGGAGGATAAAGTAACTTGCCGATGATAAAAATAGACATCTACATCTACAAAATGTTTTCGACCCCTCATGAGGAAAGTGCAGGAGGGGAGTCAACAGCTTCAGAATTTTCTTTTTTCCCATCATCTTGTAACCTTAGGTGTCACACACTGCTCAATCTTTGCTTCCACGGGGTGACAAGTTTGCTTCACTCGCTCTTGGTTTGCTCCAAGTTGCTTGGGGTTCCAGCTGAAAGCTCTTCTAGAAATGTCCCTGTGTTATCTCACAAAGTCTCTAGGGAGTGTATAGTCTATGTGCAGAGCCATAACATAAACACCAGTCTCTTTGAGCCACACGTGGGATTGCCCAGACTCTGGCATCCCAGAACTCAGAAATGGTATATGTACCGGGGTCTGGCTGAGCACCATGTACAGAAGAGTTAAGAAGCATCAGGACTGAAAGGGAACTTTGAGGCTATTTCAAACTCTCATTCTCTGAATCAAATCCTACCTATGTTTCATCTGACCAGTGAGTGGCTTTCAGAAATCCTCAGATAGTCAACCTGTTGGTACAGTGATTGGGTCATTTGTAAGGGCACAAAATAATTAGGTTAGATGATTGGTTCTAGTTTTCACTTTGAATGTTCTTTAAGAGCCCATTTTATTTAATTATTAAGTGAATACAATAATGAATAAACCTGTGTTCCTAAATTGAATGAAATACAAAATCCACACACATGCAAGAGTCTATCCAAGCTAGCCTTAGCCATGCTCCCTACATTTCAGCCACTGGATGGCTTGTTGGTCCCTAAACATGTCATGACAGTGCCTACTGGAAATAATATTCGTAACTTCTTCAGTTTGCTATGATTTTTACTCTTATCAAAAAGAATTTGAGGGGCGCCTGGGTGGCCCAGTCAGTTAAGTGGCCGACTTTTGGTTTTGGCTCAGGTCATGATCTCATGGTTCATGAGATCAAGCCCTGAGGTGGGATCTGTGCTTAACAGCATGGAGCCTGCTTGGGATTCTCTGTCTCCCTCTCTCTCTGCCCTTCCCTCTTTCTCTCTCAAAATAAATAAACTTTAAAAAAAAGGATTTGATGCTCTGAAGTTAACCTTTCACATATATTTTCCACTTAACCCTTCAAAGGATCTGTGAAAGAGATCTCTGTTCCCGTTTTGCAGATGCCAAACCCATACACAGACAGGTGACATACCAAGCTCAAGATCACATAGTGTGTTAGATGCAGGAACAGTGGGTCCCCTGAACTGCAATCCAGAATTCTTTTTTCTATATTGCATGGGATCAGGGCTTAATTCTCCTTATTGCTCCAGATTTGGAATATATGTTTAGCCACTAATGCTTTCTCCCCAGATGGGAAAAACGCCTGGCTGTTGCTTTGCTACCCCACAGTAATGACCGTATACCTAATGTGCACCCTGGCTTCCCTGCCTTGATTTACCCTGTCCTCTCTGCTGGGAATGCCCTCCCCTCCCCTTCTCTGAGTGACCAACTCCTCGTAATTCTGTGTAAGGCCACATGTTCTCTGATTAACTTCCTTTTCTATGTCCCATGGTGCTTCACATGCCTCCACAATAGGACATCAGTGGGCCAGAAGCCATAGCCACGTGTGTCTCATGGAGCCACAGGACAGACGGAACCCAGCAACCAGCTAGGCGGAAAGTTTGTTCAGATCCACGATCGAGTCTTTGTTTTTACATTTTCATCACAGTGCCTGAAACATAGTGGATATTTGGTAGATATTCAACCGGAAGTTGCTCAGAGCCTGAAAATCAGCCTGCTCCAAGAGGGAAACAAGGTGGCAGGTAGGGAATAATGTAGTAAAAATGAAAACCAGGATCTCAGCCTTCAGATTTCAAAGTGGATTTCTTAAGGCTGCAGATAACTTCCTGCAGTGCATTTAAGATGGTTATGATAACTTTGGAGGGACTCTTGGAACCCTTTGGGAGATGGGTCTACCATCGGTTCCTGTTTTGAGTAAGCGTTACCTCCCTTAACTAATGCCTTGAGAGCTTCATGCTGGTGCACCCCTGTTGTCTTAGCACGGATTTTCCCTTCTAAGTGTCAAAAACAACATTAGATGAAGCAAATGAATTGAGTGGGGGAGGGGAGGCAACCCACCAAGTCCCAGAATAACCTCTAGTTTGGTAATGATTTATCCTATTTCATTGTTAATTTCGCAATTAAGCAAGAGTACTTCGTATGCCTGAATGACCCATGGGTTGTATCTTAATCAAATTAATGTGTCTGTAACATAAGACTGATTCAGTGTTCAACTGTTAGAGTGGCAAATGATGCAAAGCCTAAGTTTTCTCTTTCCTTTCTCTCTCCCCTCCCCACAAAACCCTCCATCATAAAAGGTCAACTGACTGAAAGGCTGTTGTTTTGAAGACTGACATGAGATCCTATTGGTTGAAAATGTGAGAAGGCTGGCTACCTCCCCTCACCCTACTTCAAACCAACTGTATGTGTGTGTGACAGTGTGTGTGTAAGTTTGGATAAAAAAAAGTTGTGGTTAATTCTTCTTGTTGGGTACTTCCTGCCACTGACATTTGTTGCTGCTGCTGTGTAATGAAGTTGAGGCTGGGTAGGAGAATCAGATGCAAATGACCTATATATGTGTTCCTCAGTTATGACTACCCTCCACAATCTCTGTTCTTGGAAAACATGGAAAGTAGAAAAAGTGTCCAGGGAAGCCAGCTAAACATTGCATTGCCCTGAAGTGACTCCCTGGGACTTTAGATCATTTTAGTTGATAGGTAATTTGACAAAGTATGATTCTCTTTAATAAAATTATACATTATTTTTAAGATTGAACATCACACATAATGGGTTCTTAAAGAAAACTTCCAGAGTCCAAGGACTAGGACTTAATGTTTCCCTGGGCTTGATTCATCCACGCTTACAGGGACTTCAGCAATAGTTTCCATCCTCATCTGATCTATTTTCCATGATTAGTGGGATATTTTTTATGCTAATCAGGTCACATCTTTTTCCTGTTTAAAACCCTTTCATGGCTTCCAATTGCGCTTAGTAAGTTCAAAGTGCTTGCCATGCCTTAGAAGGCCTACATAATATGCCCCCTTCCTTGCCCTCCGACCTTCTCCTTCCCCCCTTGATGCACTGGCCACTTGCTTTCCAGCCTCAGGACCTTTGCAAAGGCTGTTTCTGCTCTGTTTTTCTGCTCCGCTCCTTTCCTGACTCACAGCATGACGGTCACCTCCACAGACAGGACTTCCCTGACCCACCAATGTAAACTATGCCATTCTCTCTAGTACATTTCTTTACACTTCTCTATGCTTTCCCTTTCATGAATGTATCATAATTTGTAATTGCATATTTATTTCTGTACTTAATTTTTATTTCATGACTGATTAGTCACTACTCTATAAGCTCTGTGTCTGCTTGGTTTACCACTGTATCCAGTTCTGGGAACAGAGTAGGAACTTAATTAAGATCTATTGAGAAAAAGAATGGGCAACCCCTTGACTTTCATAATACTTAAAATTCCTTAGCCTCAAAATGGGAATAGCATCTTTATTCTACAGCTAGTTGCGGAATTTATTTTGATATTTGTTTTACACAGAACTTTGAGATGTTAGGATATTGGTTGGACGTGGAAGGAATGTGAGGCAGGGGGTTTTGCTTTTTGTTTTTTTCCCCTCTTTTCAGTTTACTGGCTCATGTAGTAAGGGATTAGACACAGTCCCTGTTTGTCCCATGCCAGCCGAGGGCAGCGATGCCTTTGCTGCATCTCCTTCCTTTAGCCACTCCAGTCACTGTCCTTTCACCAGCTGGGCAAATCATAGGGAACACATATGTCAACAGTTCAAGGCTCCTTCCTCACCAGTCCCCCTTTCTTTAGGAATTTCTTGTCTAAATAATCATGGAGACTTTACAAGAGATGCTCAAAGATGTTGTGGAAGATATGAAGTGCAAAATGCCTCTGTTTTCCCCACCCCTTTTCAACAGGGTCCAGGTCCAGTCCTACTTTCTGTCCGGCCTCCCCTTTCCTCTATTCCTCCCAGTCCTTAGATGCCAGAGCCTAGAGTTTTTCCAGGTGTGTAGCCACCAAACCCATGGCTCTGATTTCTTTTTGGTCTAGACATTTCTTCCAGGGTGGATACAGATGCCTGAGAAAAGGTGAGAATAAAAAGATTCATGTCTTCCAGAAAGAAAGCCAGTGAATGTCTCTGAACTTTGATTTGTCTATGAAATAGCAGCTAAAAATACCAATCTGAAGGGGCATTTAAGACTAAAGTAAATCACGTATGTAATAGTATTGTTACAATGTCTGATACTCAATGCTCAGTAAATGCCCACTGATTTTTCGTCTACCACTTTCACTTCTCCCTACCTGACTTTGGTCACTCCAGAATCCTTGACATTTTTTTAGCTCAGGATGGGAAGAGAGTATCATTACAGTTGGCCCACCTGTTTGTCAAGTGGGAAAGTGCGCTGTGTTTAGATGATGAATCACTGAGGAGCATTGACCTCACATAGGATTTTCCACCTTAGCTCTGTGTATGTACTGGATTTCAGCCTCTAAAATTCCAGTATGCGGAGGAGTTTTAATGGTAAGCAAATTCAATCTCCCCCACTCATTCATAACTAGCGGTCTAGTGAACAAAGCACTCTTTGGTAGAACCACCCCACTGTCTGATTTTGCAAACATGCTTCATTTCCACTTCCTAAGGGAGAAAATCCTAGAAAGAATGTGCGATGACCAGAAGAGGAACAAGATGCAACCCGCTACTGGCAAATCCTACTATCAAACTAGAATCTTAAGCCTATTCTGTTGGCCTAAGGAAAAATGGTTGGGTTCTCAATCAGGGTGGTTTTGTTTGTTTGTTTGCTTGCTTCGTTTTTGTCTTTGTTAGTTGTCTCAACAGTAGGACCTCTAACACTCAAGAAGCTAAGTGGATGAGGGATGTGAAGACATACTTAGACAAGATTAATGATCTGCCTTGGACAGTATGATGCCTGCCTGGGAGACGTGACCAGGCTGGCAACATCTGAAACAGGTGATAGGGCCTCCTGGCTTCCAGCCTGTTCTCTCCAATTTGGTGTGCCTTCCAGTAGAACTAGTTTTTGGCCCTGCTGCCTTTGTTCTTTCCCACGTCTGCTCTGTGGGGTTCTGCTAAGGTTCTCAGGCGGGGAGAGAACTTCCAGCTCTGTGCCGGACTCCTCTTCTGGGATTTCTATTGCTTGAAAGACACCAGCCTGGAATCGAAGAGTTGCCTGGTTTGAGTTGGTGGATCCGAGTTCACACACCAGCCCTGCCATTTACAGCACTGTGACCACAACCGGTCACTTTACCTTCTGTGCCATAGTTTTCGTATTGGTGGATGGAGGAAGATGGTGGTACCTCACCAAGCTGCTAGGAGAGAGCAGGGGAGGCATTGAAGAGTGCCTGGCAGTTGGTCAACAGTCAAGGCTAGTTGGCTCCCTTCCTTGTCCTGCCTCCCCATAGTCCTCAATGTTCCCTGCTATGGAAAGAGACTGACAAGCATCAGGGACTACTAGGAAGATGAAAGAGAAAAACTTCCGAAGGAAATGGTCTCAGGGACTTCAAGAGGGAGGAAAGGGGCTCCTTTTAGCAGGTTAATTTTGTCCAAAAAGAGTCTTACCTTTGGAACTTGCATCAAAGTTTGGTTGTGCAGGACTGGGGCCTGGAAGTGAAATTGAAGCTATACACAACCTTCCTAGTCTGGGTTTATGGTACTATTTGAAATACGCCTAAATTCCCAGCGGGAGAGTTCCACTACAAATACTTATATAAAACTTTGCCTTTTGTAGAAAGTGGTCTTTTCAGCAATGCTGCAAGAGCATTGAGGTTTATCAGTTAATGTTTGAACAAATAAGAGAGACACCCACTCTGCAGCTGCTGACTTTTCAGTGGAGAAGACAGAATATTGAATAGGTAATAACACTAGATTGAGCAATGCTCTGAGAGCATTAGCACACACTGCCAGCAACATAGAGTAAGAGCACCTAACCTGATTTGGTGGTTGGGGTGAGACAGTGGGCAGGTGTGATCAAGGAAGGCTTCCTGGAAGAGTGGCACTTAAATTGAGACCGGAAGTATGCGTAGAGGAAATTTATATGCAAAGTCAGAGGGTGATCCAGGTAGAAAAACCAGCATGTGCAAAGGCCCTAGGTGAGGGAGCATAAAGCAAGGTCACCGACTGGAGGAAGTTTGGTTGTGCTAGGATCAAGGGCAGTAGGCAGGGACTAGTCAGAGAAGTAGGCAGGGGCCAGCTCTTGAACTTGCTGGGAAGCCACACTGAGGGATTTAAACCCTGTCCAAGAATCATAAAGTGTTTAGCCTGAAGAGTGATCATAATCGGCAAGGTTGGATGCTGGATGGGGCATGTTTTGACACTTGTTAAGCAAGAGATAAAGGTGGCCTGGACTCAGTGCAGTGGAGAGGAGAGAAGGAAACAGAGATGTTTTGGGGGCAACATTGACAGGACTGGGCCACGGGTTGGATGTGGGGTGCTGAAGGAAGAAGGCATCAAGGAATCCAGGAATTCAGGGCTGGGTAGGGTTCAGTGAGCAAGAAGCAGGTGTTGACAAAGAAGGGGTGAAGTTCAGTGTGTGAGCTGGGTTGGAGGGTTTAGTTGGTAGACAAGAGCTAAGATGGAGGTAAAAATTTAGGGGTTATCCGCGCGTAGATCATTTCCCAAATTATATTACAGGTACGACCTGCACCAGACCCATCCGTGGTATCTGATAAACAAAGACTACTGGAGAAGGATGGGAAAAAGGCTGAAGAGTTGTTCAATATTTTGCCCATGGAATGAGCATGGAGAACATAAATTTGAACACCTTTCAAAATAAGCGGCCCTTAAAGTAATGATGTCAGCATATTCCTGTTGTGGAGTTGATGGCCAGGACTTGGCAGGTGGGAAGGGCTTCCCTTATTTCCCCTTGTCTCTCCTCTTCGTCTTATCCACTCAGCACTCCTTCGCCCCCCACGCAGACTAATTTCATTTGTTTTGTTTTTATGGAGGAACGGTATAAATGAGGCCCAGCCCCTTTCAATTTTTCTTTTCTTCTTTTTTTAGTCTAATTCAGGACAAAAAAAAAGCTTTCATCGAAAGAACAGATGTCATCTGCTTTGGTCTTTTGTGGTGGTTTTATTTTATTTTATTTAAAAAAAAAATGCTCCTGCAGATGAGACTCATTTAAACATAATGACGAGGCAACAAAAGCCCTATCACAGAGGCGCTTCAGATTCGGTTTGACTCAAGGGAGGGAGAGCAGACAAGGAGATGTCCTGTCCACTTGGCTCCCTTCCACAGGGCCCCAGCAGCTGCATTTCAGATGCAAATGGAAGCCAAGGGTGAGGGGCGGAGGAGGGGAGGGGAGATGCCCAGGAAGCTGCCTGCAGGTGTTGAGGATTCCAGACATGGCTGCAACAACAGGCCCCAAAAACACAGGGCTCACAGAGAGTGGGCTTGAGGGTGCTCGCTGGGAGGGCTCAAGTGGACCCGCAGCTGCGCTGGACATTCCTTTTCCTAGCCATCAATGGGCTCTGTATTGAAAATATGAGAGCCAGCAAATGGCACGCTGAGAAAAAGGAAACGCTTTGGAAATGGAGCAAACATCAGGCTGCAGGGGCTCCCCCTTGCCCGTGCTCATTATTTAAACCTGCGTTCTTGCGGAGGATAGATATTTGATATACGACCCTGGCATCCCGAGTCTGGAAGGAATCCATGGAATTGTCACATTCGTCCCTCTCCTTCTATAGATGAGGAAATACGTGCAGGGTCTGAGTGACTTGCCCCAGGTCACGTAGCATCTGAGTGAAACGCAGGCATTCCAGGGATAGTGACATTCATCGAGCCCTCTCCATGCTAGACGCAGTTCAGTATTTTGTGTGCATGACTTTACTTAATTGCAGATTCAGAGAGCATTTTCCTTATTTCCATGTTGAATATGGAGAAATTGTGGCTTCAGTGAATTCAAAACTCATCCCGGGTCAAAAAGCTGGTAAGTCATAATCAGGATTTGAACCAGAACCCATGCTGTTTTTCTTAACAGTTTATTCCTATCTCCTGGGAAAGTATTCTTTTCTTTCAAACACACACACACACACACACACACCCCTATACATATGAAAATACTGTTTCTACTCCCATATATGTGAAATGCATGAACATGCATAAATATTAAAACCTCAAAACAAACCTATGACTTCAGCCATATAAGTATTAAGCTAAAACACTATCAAATTCAGCTTTGGAATAGTTACAGTTAAGGTTGGTGGCAATCCCTTGTGTTGGGTCTGGCACAGAGTATACACTCAGTAAGTATCTGGATTTGAAGAGTCCCCTTATATTTGAAAAGGTGATTTTCCTTAGAGGCAGAACCTAGTGTCTACCAACATTACTACTTCTGAGACTTACATGCGTGCACTGAGTCTGTGTTTATGAGGCGCCTTCACATGCATCATTAGTTCATTGCATCTTGGTAATACTGATGCAAGGAAGCTAAGCAGAGCCACCAGTCTCATTTTATAGATGAGAAAGCTGAGGCTCAGGGAGATAAAATAACATGCCCAGAGAGAGCTGGAAGGTGAATGCAGATCTGGTCATGCCAGCATGCCGGCAGAAGCTGTTTACTGAGGGTCAAGGTGACGATGAAAGTCAGAGGACAGCCGTCAGGATACAGGTGCACCGGTCTCCACCTGCTGAAAGATGTTGTGGTCCGATGCGTAAAACTCCAGATTTGCAGACAGACAACCCAACTCCTTGTGGGTATGTGAGTCTGTAGGTGGTACTGGAGGTGTGGGGACCATGGGGACGGTGACCAGGAGGAGGTGAGACCCTGTGGGCGGTTCCTTTGCACAGATGCGTCACCCTCTGTGCTTGCCTGAGGACTGTGACAATGCCTGTGTCAGTGCTCACGAACAAGCACCCATGTGGGTGGACAATACCCACGAGTGTGCCAAGGTCATGGCCAGAGTCCCGGCTTGTGACAGTGTGGTCGTGGGTTTCTGGGTCCCTATGTGGAGCACTGTCTTTGAGCAGTTCTGTGACGTCAGCCGGAGCTACTGAGACCAGCCATTTTGCCGTGTGGGTGGACCCACAGTCCCACTCCTTCCTTGGGAAAAATAACTCAGCAAAATCTCCTACTACTGAGTGGGCCAAGGGTGTGAGCTGTATACTTAAGCATCATCATGCAGTATGAAATCTGAGGCTGGGAGAATTGTAAGGTATCTGGTTCAGATACCTATTTTATGGATGGAAACACTGAGGATCACGGGACAACAGTGGTTTGATTTACTACTTCATGTCTGCCTTTGATATATCGTTTGTTCAAAACACATTTGTTGAGTAGGCATTCTGTGGAAGAACTCACCTTTGAGGATTTCCCAGTCTAGTGGAGAGAGACATGTAAAAACAAGAAGCCACAATGCCAACAGGTGCTTAATATAAGTGCGTGTGTTTTGAGACAGCCCACAGAAGGAGCTACCAACTCATTTCTGGGTGTCTAAGAGGGTCACACATCAGAGATGACATTTGAGCCAAATCTGGCAAGAGAAACATTTTGCCAAAGGCAAAGAAGTGCTTGCCAACCACATGTTCAAAGACCCAGAGGTGAGAAGAGCATAGTGTGATACAAGACTCAGGGCTGGCTGGAATCTAAGGTGTGTCTCTGTACAAAGGAGTTTTTAGGGAGGGCTCAGCAGGTAAAACCAGAAGGGGGTGCTGGATCATGAAGGGCTTTATATGCCAGACTCAGGAGTCTGGACCATTTTCTGTAGGAACTGGAAAAGCACTGAAAGGTGGTAAGCAGGGTAATAACAAGATTTGAAATAAGGCTTAAACATATCGTTCTGCAGATAGTTTGGAAAACGGACTAGAGAGATATTGGAGGCAGGGAGACCAGTTGGAAAATGTCAGAAAGTCATAGTGAATGATGATGAAGGCCTGCAGTGAGGAGGGAAAGGAGGGATCAGATGTGAGAAATTCAGGACCTGGCAGTGACATGAGCATTGGAGCAATGGGGAGTGTGGGTGGAGGAGGGGTCCCAGCGCCAGGGCTGGCGAATAGGTAGAAGGTGGTGCAGTCAACCAGGAGAGGAGCTGAAGGAGGCAGATGGGGATGCCATTACATGTACAGTTTTCAACACGTTTTTTGTTCATTGCTTGGGGATGTGAAAGCGGTGGTGTGGATGGAAGAAATCGTCTGGAGCCCAGAGGAGACACCGAGGTTGGAAGTCAGGTAGCTGTCAGGATTAGGACCCATGCAGATTGATTTCAGTGAGATTGGAACACTATCTAAAAAACAATCATTAAAAGTGGTATTCAAATGTGTCTTAGCACTGGGGCTGAAGGTCTCCATAGGCCAGAAAGATGCCCAACATTTGCTCTGGAAGGTTCCCCTGGGGCAGCAGGGATTTTGCCAAGAGGTGAACTGGGAGACACCCTGGGAAGGCACCCAGGCCCCTGCTTGTCTGCACCATGTCAGAGTCAGGACCCCAGCAGAGCTAAACCCCTTTATCTTGGAGTCAGTCTTCGTCACACAGAGAGTTCACTTATTTCCTTTCCAGCCCCCATGCCCTTCCTACCACCGCCACCTCCTTGCCTTAGTCACTGGAGCTGAGTCATCCTTTGAGCCTGTTCCTATCACCTTCCCCTCCATCAGGACGTGGAGGGTTTGAGCAGGAGCCACTGGGGCTTATGGGGACAGATGGGGACAAGAAAAATGGTCTCAGACTCTGGGTTCCAATCCTTATACCCAATACTGGGTTCCAATCCTTCTTCCCAGGAGACAGGAGGAGGAGCGAGTCTGGCTAGTCTCAGTGACTCCCAGGAAGGAAGTGGGGTGGCAGCAGTTCCAAGGTGCTAAGCAAATGCTATGTGTTGACATCCATTCTCCAGCACAACTGGGAGCAGCATTATCATCTGATGAACATGACGCTCATGAGGTTAAGCAATTTCTCCAAGGTCACATAGAAGGTATATCTGATGTTTCCAAAGGTTATACTATTTCTATACGTTGCTCTGCTCTCTGTATTGTCTTTGCGTGAAGATGGCATTAAAGTAACCTCACTGGTGAGTGCCTACTATGTGCAAAATACGGTGCAAGAAGTGGTTAATAGAGATGATCTTCCCTCAAAAACTCAACATCTCATGTTGGAAACCCTTGATCTATCATTTTTTCATTCACTATTATCTGAGTACCACTTCTGAGCACAGCTCGCACAGGGGTTGTGGAGACAGGTACCTCAGGACCCCAGCCCTGGCACCCTGTAACACTCATGACAGGATGCAGGGATAAAGAGGGGAGTGGGTATTTAATACTCTATCAAGAGTCCAAGGAAAATTTCTCAGAGCTACTTTTAGGCTGACATTGAAGGCTGAATCCAGGGAAGGGAAGCCAGGACTGTAGGAACTGGAAGCACACAGTGGGAGTAAGTGCAGGAAACAGGAGGTATAAAGGAGGGAGAGTAGCATGGGTTGGCATACATTGGTCTTCTTTAGTACCAGATGCTGGACTAAGAATGTGAGGGTACAATGGAGAGTAAAATGTAGGACAGTGGCTGACATCAAGGTTAGAGACTCAGGTCCGCTTGTCATAGATGTTTGAAGAGTGGTAAAAATGAAAGGAAGATGGTGTGAGAGACCATAGAATAGGGAGACCTGTTTGGAGGGGTGGTCAAGAAGGGCCTCATTGAAGAAATATCACTTAAGCTGAATCTGAAAAAAAATGAATAGAAGTAATAAGATTGTGTGTGTGTGTGTGTGTGTGTGTGTGTGTGAGAGAGAGTGTGTGTTGAGAGCGTGGTGGAGACACAGGTAGGGAGCATGGAGTATTGCCCTGGAAGGAAGTCATTAATAAAGAGAAGAAAGATGTTGTAACAAGCATTCTAGCAAAATAACAGTGCAGGATAGTCTGGAAGCTGGTGGCACCTGGTCAGTGTTCTTGAACCCACGCCCTTGTGCACATCCTGGGAAACAGCAGCTCAGCTTGGACGTGGATCTTTCAGTGGCTTCCACTTGTGGGTTTGCTTTGTGACTAAGACCTTTGTGTCTCAACATCTTCATCTGTGATGTGGGAGAGCACACCCCTATGCACCTGTCAGAAGACTGATACTAACAAGAAGTGGCAAAATACAAGTCATCTATAGACATTCTCTCAAGAACTAACAGTTTGGAATTGATGTAAAAAAAAGTCCGAAAAGAGCTTTGGAGTGTTCATTAAACATGCACACGCAGCCCAGGATTTAGCATTGTCAGCCTCTAGTAGACAGCTGTGGGTTTCCATTCCCATATCTACCTATCTCTAAATGAAGAGGCGGGCTCTGAAATAGATGCAGGGGACTGACACATGCAGCGTGCTCCTTGGGGTGCCCCGGAAAAGAGAGAGCTGCCTTCATTTCCCTTATTTCTTGCCCCCTTTCTCTTCCTGAGCTACAAAGGGGCTTCAGTCTGGAGCCAAAGCACATCCGACACAAGGGTTCATGTCTGAGTTGGAATTAGAATCCAGATTTCCACAGCACTGAACTTTCTATGAGCTGATGCCCCGGCAGGGTCTCTGGTTTGTTGAACAAGAGGCTAAGAATGCTTGGACTCTGTGACTTTCCGAGGTAAATTAGAAAGTGTGTCTATGCAGTATAATAAGTCCCCATCTCGGAGAGCTTGAAGGACAGAACAGTCCCCAGAATGTCTGGGGGCATTTTGACCTCTAGCCTTGGTTCTTCGACATATTGGCTGTATGTGTGTGACCTTGGGCACAGTCCCTTCCCCAACTAAGGCCCAATTTCCTCACCTCCAAGACAAGGTGGTTGATCCCAGATTTCTGGGTCTTTGTAGCCTGACATGCTGTGTCTGTAGGACTTGAAGCCCTCACAGGAAGACGCTGGGTAGTATTTAACCTGGCTTTGGAAGACCCTTTGCCTAGGTTTGTGGTCTGGAAGGGCCCTCTCTCTCTCTCTCTTGCTGTTGTCCTGTCACCTTATCCCAAGTTGCAAATAAGTTTTCTTCACAACGAATTAAGAACCAGCATTTCATGGATGGCTTCTACATGATTTCAAGACTTGCTGTTGATGAGGGCCCAGTGACTCTGAACTTATGCCAAATTAAGTTTGATTTATAAAATGGGCAGTGCAGTGATCAATCAGGGTAGGCCAAATGGAGAGTGATGGATGGCATGATCAGAATTGCCAGGGTAGGAATTGACAGATTGGTTTTCTCCAAACAACCAGCAATCAAAGCTTTCACCTTCACCCCCACTAATCAATGCTCTCCTTCCCAGCTCCTAATGGAACATGAATTTCCCTGACAGTTAAAAGTTTTCTTGTTGCATGTGTTGTTTCTTGTTGCATGTTGTTGCATGTGATAAGTTTTTTAAAAATATATTTACAGCGATATGTACGTGCATGTGTACGCATGTGTATATCCTGTGAATTGGTTGCTGTGTATTCCTGGATTTTTGATGCATCTTTGATTCCTGGGGTTTGTGAAGATCAGGAAAGGAAAGTGGCAAAACCTTAATGCTCTAGAAAAGCTGAGTATTAGGGAGCTTTCTCAACTCTCCTGTAGAATAGACATTTCGAAAATAAGAAAGTAGACTTCATTCTCCCAACTTGAGTCATGGCAACCCCCAACTCCTATCATTTTCTTTGGCTGAGGAAGATTACCCTGAGAGGTGGGTAGGCCTGGGTGAGAGAGGCACAGAAAGTCGCCCAGCCAGCGACTTTTGGTGTTTAAACTCAACTGCCACCTTAAAAAAAAAAAAAAAAGAGTAATGTGTCATCACCCAAGTCTTTCATGATGCGCATATGAATCCAGTTTTGTGGGTGAGGAAACAGAGGTTCCAGAGCTAATCTGCAGGTTCCCTGGGGTGTGATTTGGCCTGGCTCTCCTGAGGGCTTGGGCAGAGTCCCATCACATGGTGGTGCTTCTTTTTGCTCCATTATGAGCGTTTCCACTCTGGTGAGACCGTTTTAGTCACGGCTTGCACGTCTGTCGTTCTCTGTCCCTTTGAAAACTCATTTCATGGTCCAGTAGAGCAGAGTTTCATCCAATAGCACTCTGACTTGGTGGCTTCAAAGTGTGGTGCCCGCCCCCCGGCTGGTTTTGGGGCAGTAATGCTTAACAGTCTGGTAGTTAAATTAGAAACAACAATAACAGACAGTCAGGTTTGATCTGATACTCTGACGATTCCCAACCCTTGCGCTGTAAGTGGGATAGGTAAAAAGGGATGGATAGCTTTGTGATTCTTCTATAGAATTCCTGCCTTGTCTTCTACAATGGGGACAAAACAAGAAAACTCACTTAGCCATGGACCAAAATACAACGTTATGATTTGGAAAGCTTGTGCCTTGTAGACCACCTCTCAAGGCTCAGTGCTAACAGGCTAGAAATAAACCGGAACAATTAATTCTAAGATTATCCCAAAGGCAAACCTTTTTTTCCAAAGGTCCAGGTTGGTTTAATGTCAGGAGTATGTGCCCCGTTTTTCTTTCAAACAATGAAATTATGTATCTAGCTCTGGCCTCCAGAACTCCAGGGTCCCCAGAAATGGAGAGTCCTAACTTGTGTCTGTCCCCTCTCCAGAGTAGTTCTCGCATGAGTGCCCCACTGTGATGAGGCAGTGGACTTGCAGAGTTCAGTACCCTCAGATGCTCCAACCATAGCGGCCTGTTTCCCGGTTCACCTCAGGACAATGCAAACTGAGCTATGCATTTACTGTAATTCTAATCAGATGACTCTATAATTGGAAGAACACCAGTGGCATTCTGTCTTTGGAGTCTTCTCCATTAAGTGACTGAACGAGGGCCAGGGGACCTTTGTTTGTCCCAAATTCAGTCCTGATAGAGACTTTGGGATCTGGGTACTATGTTCCATTCTGTAATAGGATCAAGTTCTTTCTCCTTTCTTGGTAAGACTCTAAATCAGTCTGGAGTTGGCACATCAGGTGTAGGGAGGTCATTTCCCCTCTACCTCAGTAAATTCTGGCCAACTGCTCTTCTGACAGTAAAGAACAAATGAAATAAACAAAGTATACGTATGCATTTCGGCGGGAGAGGGGTCTGTGTAAATGCTTGATGACAGTGACTGAATATTTTAGGTAAACACTTCCAAATCTAGATCCTAATCATATGTGGTAATGGTTCTCTAAATAACAAGAATGATAATGTGAAATTCTTAATCATGCTGAACACCTCAATTACAGACAGAAAGAAACATTAAAGACAAATGTCTTGAAGAATCAGTTTGTGGTAGAAACTTTGCAAAGTATTGTGTGGCTTTGGGAGATATAGAAATGAATCAGACCAGATCTTGACCTTGAAGGGCACATAATTTAGAGAGGAAGGTAAATTATGCTCATAAAAATTATAATCCCAGAGAGAAAGTGCATGGCCTGGGGTACTGGGATTCAGAAAGACGAAAGATCCCTCCCTGGTGGGAAGATCAGGCTTGGTTTCTTGGAAGAGCCAGATTTTGAGCCAGATTTCAAAGAATAGGAAGGATTTGGTTTAGGGGAACACCAGAGGAAGAGATCATTGCAGGAGCCAAGGTGAGAGGGGAAGTGTGGGAATGTGTGGACTGGTGAGTGTTGCTTTTTTTTTGTTTTTGAAAGACAGAGAGAGACAGCGTGATCAGGGGAGGGTCAGAGAGAGAGAGATACAGAATCTGAAGCAGGCTTCAGGCTCTGAGCTAGCTGTCAGCGCAGAGCCCAATGCAGGGCTCGAACCCACGAACCGTTAGATCATGACCTGAGCCAAAGCCGGACGCTTAACCGACTGAGCCACCCAGGCGCCCCTGGTGAGTGTTGCTTTTAGACAGCCAGGATAAGTAAGGACTTCACCCAGGGGGTCAGTGATCTGGGTCATGTACTCTACATCAGTGTTCTTCGACCTTTACATGCGGACCTCTGGGGATCTTATTAAAATATAGTTTCTGATACAGTAGGTCTGGGGTGGGAACCTGAAATTATGCATTTCTAACAAACTCTCACGTGGTGCTAACACTGCTGGTTTCTGGACCACTCTGAACAATGGGGAATTGTTGAGGATTTTAAGCAGTAGGGAAGGAGTTCCTGCGATACCCAGACTTACACGACCTTTGACATTCTGAGGTTGCTCTCTCTCTCTCTCTCTCTCTCTCTCACACACACACACACACACACACACACACACACACACAAACTGGGACAGCAAGCGGGACTCATGTGAGCATTTGCTTGTGTCATCCTTTCCTCAGTTGTACTGACTCAAATAAAAATCCAGGTAGAAGGTGAAAGTGGACAAGGGACAGAAAGATACTAAAGACCTGGCTTCTAGAAACCAGATACAGCACAAACCACAATGTAAATGCCGTTTTGGTTTCACAAATGGTTTCTCCTCCTGAACTGTTTATTGAAGGGCAGAAGTAAGCTGATGAGTGCCTTTATATTTGAAAGTGATTTAAATACTGGCCCTCTGGCTTGGTCATGAATAGAACTTTATAATAAAATGATAAGACGTTAATGGTACCACAGAGAAAGAATCAGAATTAGAGTCAAAAGATCTAAACTTAAGTCTTCAACCTCTCTGGGCCTTATGCAAACTTCCTTATCTAGAACACAGACGAATAGTCCTTTCTCTGGTTGGCTCTCAGCTTTTCATACAAATCAAATGAGGTAATGGGTATGAGAGTGCTTTGTAGACTGAGGAGTGCCCCACGGGTAAAGCATCTTGCAGGTGTAATGGCCATCTCTTATTCCTACAGATGGAGACAGTAGGCTTTTCTCTGGGAGTTGCTGGCAGGACCACTTAGCAACTATGGGGAGAGGCCTGTGATGGCCTCAGTGGCAAGGCCCCAGGTAATGTGACTTGAGATCCTCATGTGGAGTTTGCTGCATTGTCAGAGCAGGATGCACCTGCTGTAAGTTCAGACGTACCCTTGCATCTGGCTGTGTAGCTTCCTGTGATCTCTGGGGAAGTGTTATCAGCAGCAATATTGGTGTGCAAAGCATCCTCTGGGAGTGACTTCCCGGGCCAGACTCAGGTGCCCACGAGCTGTTTCCTGAGTTGTGTCCTGTGTTCCCTGCAGCTTAATGATGGTTTTTCTGGCCCCATCCCCAGGGCCAGTAACACAAGCAGGTAGCGATAGTTGTTAGGTAAGGGTAGAATCAAGAGCATCAGGGCTTTAAGGGTTAACAGAAAACAGGTAAGAAGAAGCTCTTCAGCAAGATAGGGAGGAGGGCCAACAGGTAGCATTCAGGGTGTGTGGGGAGACAAGGAGATAACTCCTGTAAGCCAGACCTGCAAAATCAATAACTGGGATCAGAAAGCTCACTTTTAGGGAGGGTTTTACTGCATTTCATATGTGATAGAGCACTGTGTTCTTAAAATAACAGACACGAGAAATAACTATTGGGGATTGAGTTCAATCCCCTCATTTTGCACATGAGGAAACTAAGGTACTTGGCAAGGGCTTGCCCTGGTTACTCTGAGTTAATTGAAGACCTTAGGTGAATCCCAACTCTCTTCAATCTCCATTGCTTTTGGAAAAGGGCCATCTTTTTGCCTCTCTGGGCCTCAGTTTCCTCTTTTGGATAATAAGGGGATTGAAAGAGCTGTATTCTCCTTCCTATCCTCTTCTAGCTCAAATATTCAACGAGTCCCAGGGACCCAGGCTTCCTTCTCAGCCAAGAGCCCCTGCCCATGCAAGCCATGCTCCTGGGAATCATACACCCCCCCTTACTTTCCCCAGGGAATCTGCAATAATGCTCAGTCCCTGCTCCCACACTCACTTTCACAAGAGGAAATCAATAGATTCTTCAAGCGGTTGGACCACAGGATGATGCCTGGGCCCATTTTGTCAACCAGGTGGCTCTAGTGAGGGAAGTTGTATGAGTCATTGTCGGCCAGAAATGTAAATCTGGCCTGAGGCTTCCCTTGCAGCAAAATTTAGGTCATTAATAATAGTGAACGTCTGTACAGCACGTTACAGTTACAACGCACTTTACATAAACTCATTTGTTTATCACAGCTATTCAAAGATGTAAGTGTTATTGTTATGCCCATTTTACCGATGAGGAAAATAGACCCTGGAAGTATGGTAACTTGCCCAAGGTGGGAGGAAGTGTGAGAGAGGCAGACCTGGCATGTAGTTAAGACTTTGGACTTTACAATCTACACTCGATGCGCTACATCTCTTTGTATCAGGCTTCCTGCTGCCTACTCAGCCTCCTTGGAAATGAACAAAAGCAAGGAAGGTCAGCCTGCTTAGAGTCATGTACATGGAGATCCTTTTACATGGAGCATCAGTGTGGGTATGACAATCACATTGAGCGGTCTGGGAACAGACCTATGGAGCTAAGAGCCATGCCATCTCAACCCTTGCCTCTTTCACCTTCTCCTCACACCGAAGCCCAAGCCTCCTGATTCCCAAACCAGGGCTTCCCTGAAACCCCAATTTTGTAAAATATGAAACATAATTCAAACAGGTAAAAAGAGCTGATGAGGAGTATAACGAACACCCATTACAGTAAACTTTCCTGCCGTCAGCCAGAAAATTCCAATTCTTCCCACTTCTGGGTTCATCGTGGGATTATACTTCCTGGCCCTGTTGGGCAAGGTAGGACCATATAACTAGTTCTGGCCAATTAGCTGTGAGACGAGGTGACTTGTGCCACATCTAGGCTGGACCGTGTAATTGCTCTTTGTTTCCCTCTGGTACAGCCAATAGCAAGGGGATAGTGGCCACTCTCAGTCTTGGTCCCTGAGTGACAACAATAAACAGAACCAACCCACCATGTATGCATGAAAAAAAGGAATCTGTGTTGTTTAAAGTCATGGAGATTCAGGACTTTTGCTACTGCGGCAAAACCGAACCTACCCCGACCTATACATTCATATTCCCATCACCCTGACTTTTAAGAATTGTAACATTTCCTTACACCTTCAGCTTACTAAAGGAACAAACATTATCAAAGACAACGGAGTCCTTTTGGAGATAATCTTTCCCCGGGCCTTTTCCTTTTTCCCTCCAGAACAACCCCCGCTCCAAAAATGGTATGTCTGGTGTCCTGTCCATGGCTGGTACGTAAGTATGTGTCCAGGACAATAGAGAGTACAGTTTCACGTCTAACATTTGCATAAATGGCATAATACCGATTTATTCCGCAAATTACTTTTCTCATTCAATATTATTGTTTTCTATGTAATTGTGTTGGTACACTAGTTTCATTTCATCCACTTTAGCTTCAATATCATATTCCTTTTTTTATGAATGAGTTACAATTTATTGAACATTTCTCTACTAATGGAGTTTTAATTTTCTTTTCACTCCTCTAAACAATGATGCAGCGAACATCCTTTATAAAGCTCTTTGCACATAGAGAAAGAATTTCTCTCAGCTGTGTACCTGAGAGTGGAATAGCTGTGAGGTAAGGTATATGCAGCCTCAAATTTGGTAGATTTTACCAAATTTCTCTCCGGTTCTATCATCGGTATGTGTGTGCTTGCTGTTGTTTTATATTCTTCATATAAACACTTCACATCATCAGACTTAAAAAATTTTGGCCAACATGATGAGTGTGAAATGGCATCTCTTAATTTTTAATTTGCATTTCTTTGATTATTAGCGAAGTCGAACATCTTTCCGTACGCTAAGGATCATTTCCTTTACTGCGATGTGCATGTTCATATAGTCTGCCAATTTATTTCTGGTGGTTTTTCTTCTTCTTATCCATGTGCAGGGGCCTCCTCCTTCCCCCGTATTCTGGGTATTAATCCTTTGCCAGTTACATAAGTTGTCAATGTTAATTTCGTTCACTGCTCAGCTCTCATTCTCTTGCAAACCGCTGGCTGCCTGCTTTTGCACACACTTGATTTCTGAGATCACAGCAACTACATGGTGAAAATGGCTTGGAGGTGTATTTTGAAAAGCTTCAGTGAATGAATGTTTCCTGCCTCTAAATTATCTGTAGTAGGCTAAGGAATGTGTCTGTGAAGGGCCTATTTTGCTTACTCAGGGATCTCATTTGCTAATATAATTGTGTGGTGAAAACAGAAGAATCCGGTGTGAGTGGAAAAAACCTTAGTCACCACGAGTTGTTTGAGCGGCTCAGAGCTAAATATCAGGGTTGACTCGTTGTCCACCGCCATGATGAATCCTAGCATGATTTGCCTGGCTGTTTTGACACTCTGTAGACCTAACATATGAAGAAGGACATCTTAGAGAAGTTCCATGCTCATGTGGTCTTTTCTCCCCCCACCGGCCCCAGACACACACACATCTCAGAGAGTCTGCACAAGGGTATACTCATTGGAAGGCTGGACGCATTCATCAGAAGATAGGGCAAAGCAGTGTCTTAGAAGTCCTGTTAGCTTTCCAATGCGGAGAGTTCCTTTAAAGCTTTGTTTATCTTCTTGAATACTGAAAACAAACTGAGGGCGGAAGGGGAAGGGGGAAAGGTAAAGGGGGGTGATAGTCATGGTGGAGGTCACTTGTGGGGAAGTGCACTGGGTGTTATATGGAAACCAACCTGACAATAAACTATAAAGTTAAAAAAATAAATAAATAAATAAAAAAGCTTTGTTTATCTCTTGGTGCCTCAGCTAACCCCAGGAGAAAAACCTCAGCTCAGGACAGGAAGCTCAGAGAACCCAAAAGGATGACTACACAGCTCAGGACTATTTAAGTCTGCCTCTTACATGTCCCTCCATGCTGTCCCCAGGAGGCTGGGCTGTGCTGGTGCTCTAAGGGAGCCTAAATATACCATCACTCCCTAGGAAACCAGTGGGTACGGCGGAAACTGAGCTCGGGGATCAATTATGTTGGTAAAACTACAAATACAAGGGGGAGCCAGAAGTGTTGTGGCTTAGGAACTACTTGCTGAAAAAAGTGACTTGATGTTTCCTAGTAGAACCCCATGGACCCAGGGGAGGTGGCCCTGGCTGTCTGGTCGACTAGCCAGAGAGCTGGGCCTGAGTGGCTGGACACACCTTCCGTTCCAGTTGACTCACTGGAGTGAGTGACAAATTCTTCTCTCCCTCACAGTCCTCTCATCTTCAAAGGGAATTCATTAAGCCCCACAATGCCATTGGCACTTGGCCAGGTGTTGTACTGGCCCATTAGGTGGACACAGGCCATAGCCTCAGGGAGCGTGCAAAATGAGGTGGAGTGTGGCAGCTGAGAGCTGTTGACATTCCCCAAGATTGTCCTGAAGCACTTTCTATAAACCCTCCAGCTGTTTCAAACTATTTGTGTGTGGTTCTTAGCATATGCTATATTCTTCCTGCAGCCCCTTACTTTAGCTCATTCTGTTCCCTCTCCCTAGAATACTCTTCCACTCAATGCACTCAGATACCAACTCCTGGTTAGGGCCTTTTCTGGCAGAACGGACTGTTCTGAATTCTATGTCCCCATAGCACTCTGGACCATTGTTAACATCACACATATCATTTTTGTACCAGAACCAGCTGCTTAATGTTAATCTCCCCTAATGGACTCAATTTCTTAGAAGTGAGTTCTCTGGCTTATTCATCCTTGTTTCCCTAGGGAAAAAAAATGAGTAGGTCATCATAAATGTGTTTTGGAGTAAATGCATCAAAGGACACAACTCATGCTTCCATTTGATTCTGCCCTGTAGTATGATTGGAAGCAGGTCCCGTCTCTCTGAGTCTTACTTTCCTTCTCTGTAAAATGGGTGGGGGGAGGATAAATTCGAAAAATGGCCTTTCAGAGGTTTTCTGGCTTTATTGTCTATGATTTTTAAACTCTGATCTCCTAGTGGAAAACTGACAGTTCCTCATAATTCTTTAAAAGCCAGGATGATATTTTCATATATATGTATTAAAGGGACTAGTGTTCCCCCCTCAATCTATCATGTTTTAAAAATGTGTATTGGGGTGCCTGTGGGCTTATTCGGTTGAGCGACTTCGGCTCAGGTCATGATCTCACGGTTGGTGAGTTTGAGCCCTGCGTCAGGCTCTGTGCTGAGTGCTTGCTCGGAGCCTGGATCCTGCTTCAGATGCGGTGTTTCCTTCTCTCTCTGACCCTCCCTGCTCATGCTCTGTCTCACTCTGTCTCTCAAAAAATAAATAAATGTAAAAAAAAAGTGTATTATTTAGCATCTTACAAATTCTCTTGACTCAAGTTTCAAGAGGTTTATGGGATTGATTGATTGTAGGAAGCATACAACTTTTATCTCCCTTGTTGAATAAAATTGTTGAAGTAATTGATTCTTTAAAAGGAATTTCTGACTATATTTTCTAATGACTGTTGTCAGCTTGGGTGTATGTGGAAAGGGGTCACTGTGTTGCTGCATGTGTCACCCCAGTGTCTCTCTTCTCACTAATGTAGCCATGTTGTGTGTGCCCAGCTCAGTAGCACCTGATTCCTGAGGTCTGTGCTACCCACTTCCCATGCCTCCTCTCTGCCGCCTGAGTTACAGTTTTGGAACTTTCTGTATGGATGGGATCCAGTATCCCTTATATTCCTATTTATAAGATGCAAATAATGCACAATTATGATCTTCATAACCAGCCTATGAGCCGAGGAAGGACAGAGGTTATTATTGACCATTTTGCAGACAGAACTGAGGTTCAAAGAGGTGAAGTGACTTGCCTAAGGCCACATGGCTAAGAAGATCTTCTGAGCCTGGCCTAGTGGGACCTATGGATTTTCCACTGTTCTGATTTTCATGGACTCCTTTGAAAATTGTTTAGACAGCTCCAGGATTGCCTGAGTGCTCTGAGGCCTGTTCCCTGGTGAAACCAGAGGCCGGTGACTCTTTTTCCTTTTTTATTTTTTTTTAATGTTTATTTATTTTTGAGAGAGTGAGAGAGCATGAGTGGGGGAGGGGCAAAGAGAGAGGGAGACACAGAATCCGAAGCAGGCTCCAGGCTTTGAGCTGTCAGCACAGAGCCCAACGCAGGGCTCAAACTCACCAGCTGCAAGATCATGATTTGAGCCGAAGTCGGACGTTTCACTGAGCCGCCAAGGCACCCAAGAGGCAGGTGATTCTATCCAAAGGAAAGAAGGGGTCCTTACCCACTACGAATTTTGTGGGACCAAGTGGCCACACTCATTAGCGAAGAGGGAATCCAAATTAGCTAGAACTGTCCATTCGGTGGTTTCTATCATTAGCATCTTTCGATGCCAGTCAGTGAGCTGTGGAAGCCTGAAGCAGGGCCTCCCTCTGGAAGCTTCAGAGGAGCCGCGGTGGGGAAGCATCTCAGGAGCACGGGGTCTTCGTGCTGATTGCTACGAATCCAGCTCAGAGCCATCACTACTTATCAGTGCACCTCTCCGAGACTCAGCATCTGTAGCTAAGAAGTGGAGAGAGAAGAAACCTTTCCCAGCTGACCTTGGGGGTGGTTGTGAGGGCCAGCTACTGTGACGGAGGCAGCAGAGCTCCAGAAGCTGAAAGTTCTGGGCGAAAATCAGGGAGCATCATGTTTAGTCTTGTTATTATACTTTCTTAACTATGAACGGTCTCAGTGGAGGGAAGTGAGCCCAGCCCAGCGTTCTTTTCCTAAAAGTGGCTCCAAGAAACATTATGCAAGAGGACACATAGCTGTGAAAGTGTGAATAACCACAGTTCCTGCCCTACCTGCCTGTCAGAACACTGAAGGGATTAAGTTAGATAGTGATGTAAGAGCATTTAAAAAAATATAACAGTTGCTATTATTATGACATATTCTTTTTCCTCAAAGGCTAAAGGTAGCCCTTAATAATCTGAAAGGAATTTGTCCAAAACCCTCTATGATGCTATTTATGCTGTAGGCCTGCTTTATATTGGGAGTAAAGGGTGCCACTTAGCTGAGTGGGCAGAAAGGGCTGGCTGGAATGCCTCTGCTCAGATTTTGCTCCTCATACCTTTTGGATTCTCTTTTTGAATCAATGGCTATAGTATTCTGTAATGATCTGTAAGCTTCTGGCCCCCTTGGCTCTAACTGGTCCCAGAGGATCAATTCCCTTTCTGAAAAAGGCTCTTTTTTTGTTTTTTGGGTTTTTTGTTGTTGTTGTTGTTTTCTTTCTAGTACCCAGGGAAAAATAATTACTCTCATAGAGTGTAAAGAAAAATTCTTTCTCAGGAGTTTAAAACATGTTCGAAGTGGATAGGGCCTAACCTCCGTGAAAATATATACTTTTCATTTCCAAAAACAGGTAGAGGCAACTTCTAATATGGGATAAACACTGAGGATGTTATATTGTAAATCGAAAAATAAAGCCATAAAAATGGCAAGAAAGCAAATATGTTAGTTATAAGACTTAGTGTAGTTATGGCAATTGAGCATTAAATATAACTCTGAGCTTCCTGGCAGGCAGGGCTAAAAAAGGTAAACATGATGACTGACATAATTTTCCTTTTCTGATTGAAGGAGGTGTCCTGATTGTTGGAATTTTTTTTTCTGGTACCAGTTTTGAAAAGGAATTTAATATTGGGTAATCCTAAGGGATAATGAATATGTCTATAGCAAGAGTTTTACATCTAATGCAGGAAAGTTCTTACATTTCCATCTCATTTCCCTTTTTGAACTCCAGGCTCATAATAACTACTGATAAAATTTCTTTACCTAGATATCCCAAAGTCACCTGACCATATTCCAAACTGAACTTAACTTCTTTTTTTTTAATGTTTATTATTTTTGAGAGAGAGAGAGAGACAGAGCATGAGTGGGGGGAGGGGCAAAAAGGGAGAGGGAGACACAGAATCTGAAACAGGCTCCAGGCTCTGAGCTGTCAGCACAGAGCCCAATGTAGGGCTTGAACTTGGTAACAGTGAGATCATGACCTGAGCTGAAGTTCGATGTTTAATGGACTGAGCCATCCAGGCGCCCCTGAACATGTTAACTTCTTTCTGAAATTAGTTCATCCCCCTGTGTTCATGATCTCTGTTAAAGCATCACATATATAAGCTGCCCTTTCCAGACAAATGTCCGCTTGTTTAGATGACACCTCCCCCAACCTCCAGCCCATGCCCAGTCAATCATGGAGACTCTGCATCCTTGATTTTCTTTAAATGCTTCGTCTCCTTTCCACTTCCAACACCATTACTTTGGGCCAAAGCTGCCCCATTTCTCACCTGGGCTATTGCAATGGCTTCTTAACTTGCCTTCTTATTATTCTAACCTGTTCTTCACACTGCCTGTCTAGAGACTAATCTATAAACAATGCAAACCTAATCTTTCTCAAAACCTTGCCAAAGCTGCACCTTGTCTTCAAGTGAAGTCTAAACTCCTGACATGGCCGATGAGGTTTTTCACATGCATACTTGCCAGCCCCAGCTGCTGCCACACCTCATATACAGTCTCTAACACAAGACATTTGTTCTCTCTGGGCACCCCCCTGCTCACATCTCTGTGCTTTGCACAAGCGATTCCTTCTTCTGAGAAATCCCCCCTTCTTTGGAAACTTGGTGTCCCCCATTCTGGGAAGTTTTTCTGATCTTCCTTCACTGCTCACCACAGTCAGACTCTGACCCCTCTGTATCCCTCAGTACCTGGAGTATCTCACTTATACTTACCTGGTGCCTCTGAATCCTCCAAGAATATCAACTCCTTCAAGACAGAAAGACAATCCCACGCATCCTAGATTTACAACTCTGTGCATGTGCCTGACATAGATGGAGTCTGATGAGTATTTCTTGACCGAATAGGTAGAGGAGAAAAATAGAATGCCGAGGTTGAGTCTAAAGTGTGTTGACGAGTGATACAGGGATCAATGAACTTTTCCTTTAAGATACCTGGAGAAGTGGGTCGATAGACTGTGCTTTAGATAAATCTCTCGGAGATCATCTCTCTGTGCTAAGCTTTGGTAGGAGTTGGAGGCAGACAATGAATGATTCTGCTGTTGCAAAGTCCTCAGTGGATGACCTACTGCATGCCTGACCGGGTGACCAGCGTACCCTGACCACCCTGTGCGTGTGTGGGTAGGTGGGGACAGTAATATTATGTTAAGGGAAGGAAGAAGCCCAACCAAGTAATGGATCTCTTGGACACCCATGGTTTCCTTTAAGAGGTATTGCTTTCTATCAAGCACCTGCCATGTCACCCATGGAGAACCCTTTCTTTGCTTCCCTACATCAAGTTGCACATCATAGAGGGGTTTTGCCAAGTGCATCTGAATTAACTGTCACTTGTTTAAAGTGCATATTCCTCAGTTTCCCCCACCCATGACTTTGCCCCATATAAACCCTGCCTCAAAGAAGGTCTAAGTTGGCTGGGGAAATTTTTCCATCAGTGCCCATTGCCTAGCTCCTTAGTGGTACTGTTACAGCTCTACATGGGCAGAACTTGAGCTCAACCTTGCTTTTACCCTCCACGGGTTATTTGGCATGGAGCTTTGTGGGTGCAAGCACTTTCCCATGCTCCTGGACTTGGTACAATAGAGCTGAGCTACCCCACAGGCGCCCGGGGGGCATTCACGTGCCACACAGGCCCCACCCGAGAGTAGCTCTCCTTGGTAGGGACACCAGATGGTGTCCAGATGTGGAGGGTTCTAGTTCCTGTGGAGGACTTGGCCAGCACAGCATAGGTTGATACTATTATGAATGATAATGTCCAGCAATCACTATTTGAAATAAATAATAATAGTTCATGGCCAAATAAGATTTTGCTGTTCTCAAAACTCTTATATTTGCATTATTTCCTGTGACCCCACAATAGTCCTGTGAGGCAGCACTGTTCCCATTTTACAAATGCAGAAACTGAGATTTAGAGAGGGCAGCGAGGTGACTTGTACAAGTTCACACAGATGGGATTGTTACCACTGGATCTCAGGTTTCCTGACTCCATTTGATGTTACGTTCCATTCCAGCTTGCTTCCTGATCACTTATGTTATCAGATTTGAAAGCGGACGTATCCTAGAACTATATTTGAGGGCTCAACAATGTCCATCGAGAAATGTGCAATTACGATTTGCTATAAAAATGCCAAATACAAAAAGAATTTCCATATTTTGAATGACTGGAGAAGCAGACACTGTGGCTCTGTTAAAACTTTAGTCCCATGTGTCGAGAAGGCTTCCGAAGTTCATCATCCCCGTCTAAGCTGTCAGCAGAGTTTCCGTGGTGTGCCACAGCTGGCTTGCACCCATCAGTGAAAGCCAATTGTGAGCATCATTTCTTTACTTCATGGTTTGGTGATGTCACATTGCTAGCTTGAAATCAGCCATGGCGCAAGAATGTACCCCATGGAAATCAGTAACTGCTACGATTCAGGGCTTTTCCATCCCAGGGCACCAGGCATTAAACATTTACCAGTACGTAGCTGCTCACAGCTACCAGTGACTGACTCAAACTAGAAGTTCAAAAGTTCTCCTCTGTCATCTGCATGGGACCATCTTCAGTGTTGAGTTTTCTTCTGACCACAAGTCATACCCCATTCATGGGATCATGCCATTCCTTAAATAGGAGGCTCTTTCTGTCCGAGCTTGCAAAATCAGATGGGTGGGTTTTCTACTAATAGCTTCTCATATTTGTATAGTTTGCAACGCGTTTTCATATCCCTCATGACTCCCGAGCCTCGTGTGCTCTATGGGACAGATGCCTCTCCTCTCATTAGAGAGGAAGAGCCTGAAGATCTGACAATGATGTGACCATTCCCAGAGTCATTGGCCGAGCAAGTGGCAGCCAGGGGCTTGACCTGGGTTTTCCACCTCCTTGTTTTGTGACCCTTCCCCTTGTATGAGACCCTCCTTCACTCATGACACTTGGAATGCTTGCAGCTCAGGCTACTGTCTGGGGCAAAGAGAAAGGGTGCCCTGCTCCAGGTTGGGGTATAGCATTTGTCCCGGCCCTGAACAGAAAAGGACAGACATGCTGGCTTGGGAGTACCTGCAAAAATTGCTAACCCCACTTTACCAATGCTGTGCAAGGAAAGGAGTCTACTTCACTCCCCCTCTTTCCTTGGCTCTGTCTTTGATTCTTTTAAAAACTTTAATGGGGACCTAGTGTCTCTGGGTCCTGCTGTAAGTCCTAGCCTCAGCAGGAATTTGGAGCCTCCTAAGTGACTGACATTAATGCCCTGCTTCCCCTCTTGCACAACTCCCAGCTTCTCTACTGCTCGGTGATGGAATTATTGATTGGTAAGCATTTCACAACACATTTTCAAAACATGCTGAAGGTCAAGAATTAATGACTCATGGACAGTCACACTTCTTTCTGCCTCAGCCTCTCTGGATTATATTGGTGAGGCTGGTTAATGGAAGTCACTGAAGAGCCTAAGGTCAAAGTTAACTGTCCAACCCTGACCAGCGGGACCATTAAGTGACTTGAGGACATAATTCTCGATCTTCTATTTGGTGATTAATCTGCTGAATCACTTTGGTTTTTAATACCAAAGAATATAAGAGGGGAATGAAAGGATTTCAGTGCCGAATTTGCCACCAACTTGCCCCAGAGTATTAGAGTACTGGAGTACCAGAGAGATACTCAGCTGAAGAAAAAGGTTTGGCTGATAGGTAGGGGGAACTCCGCTCTGATACCTGAGATTCTGTACCAGCTCTTCGGAGAACAAAGCCAAACCCCTGATCCAGACTTATAGATAATTACTCACATCTGTGCTTGAGGCCAGAAAGAGCTCAGTGTGAGACAGTGTAGAAGAATGCCTTATGGCAGACTGGCAGAGAGACATCCAGATCAGGAGGCAAAGGATCTGGGTTAACACTCAACTCTGCCACCTAGGATTGAAATACACCGACAAACGGCTAGACCTGTGTCAGGGCCCCGGTTTCCTCACGTGTAACATGGAGACAGTGATGAATGCTCTCTTTCAGAAGGCTGCTTCAAAGGTCAAGTGACCTGATGCCTGTGAACTTTTTCTGCTACAAACTGCAATGCATGGAAAGAGCTACGGCTTGGTTCTACATGGGCTACTTGAACGTTTGGAAGAAGTGAATATCAAGGGGACATTTGTTTTCTTCTCGACAGGAAAATTTGTTCTCACCTTTTTTTTCTCTTTTTCCCCAGAAAATAATCTAGCTTGCGGAATTCATTTCTGAATGCCTTTTCAGGAGCAATTGTGGGACTGGCAATTTTGTAGTAGTTCTCCTATAGGTTGTTATATTTTAAGTACCAGAAGGTCCTGTAATTCTAATATAACATAATCCCAGAACTAAGAGGTGTGATGAAGTGGAAGTATTAGTGATGACCGTGCCTCTTTTAGCCTTTCCCCACATACATTCCCACACATTCGTCCTCTCCCAGCGGTGTGGGCAGTGCTGCTCTCCTGCTCCTGACTGGAGAATGATCCAGTAAAAAAGGAAGCAGAGGCACCTGGCTGGTTCAGTCGGGGGAGCGTGCCCCTCTTGATCTACGAGTTGTGAGTTCGAACCCTGCATTGGATACAGAGATTACTCAAAAAATAAAATCTTTAAAAATAAATAAATAAAAAGGAAGCAAAATCAGTTATGTAAAACATACCTTGGGTGAGGAAAGGCAAGTATGTGTTTTGACTTGATTGAAATTGCTTTTTTCCCACCAGTTTGTCCTCTTGTCAGGACATGTCAGAACTTACTGAGCCCTTGGCAGTCCCTGCTCTCACCTCTTTGTTGTACTGAAGACCAACCTAGGGCTTAGAGCCTAGAGGTGATTTTACCATGGCCACAAAGCCAGCTTGGGGTAGAATCAGGTTTTGAGCACCCATCTCCTGACTTCTCCTGTCTCCTATCTCCATTACACCGCAGGTAACTGGTGACTCTAAAAGAAAAGAGAAAAAAATAGATCTGGATTTGAATATCTTGGGTTACTGGTTTTCAAGGATAGTTTTATGACCGGCAGCAACAATGCCTCAAAAGCTATGGTAGCTAGATTCAATGAAATTATGTAATGAACATTTATCATAGAACATGTGTCATCAAACACCTGCTAGATCTGAGCATCGGTGCCTAAGTTGCTTTTATTGTCAAAGAAAAGAAGGGGAAAAGGAACTTGGCTGAATGAAGCTGCAAGATTTTTTTTTAATTTTATTGTTTATTCATTTTTGAGAGAGAGACACAGAGCATGAGCAGGGAGCGGCAGAGAGAGAGAGAGGGAGACACAGAATCTGAAGCAGGCTCCAGGCTCTGAGCTGTCAGCACAGAGCCCAACGTGGGACTCAAACCCATGAACCGCGAAATCATGACCTGAGCTGAAGTCAGACGCTTAACCAACTGAGCCACCCAGGCGCCCCTGGAAGACTTTTTATTAGAAAATTCAGAGGAAGTTTCTGGAGGAACAGAAACACATTTCCAAAAGCTTCTAAAATTTACTTAAATGGGATTAGGTGAATTTAGTAGTTAAAGATGTGAAGGGCACTGAGGATCATTTGGTGCCTAAGGCCTCTTTCAGACAGGTCTCTTCTGTTTGCCTTGGTCACAAGGCTCTAGGAACCTCAAGGTGGGCAGACCCAGAGGTTTCCCAGGGCAATGTCTGAGGTTGCTGGTTTCCATTTAGGCTCCCATGGAAACACATACCAAAACACTCGTGGTTCTCACTGGGATCTCTTCTCATTAGCAGAACATGACCAAAGTCAAAGAGACATGGGCCATTTGTCTCTCCAACTGAGTCCATCCATACCAAGTGGACTTTGGCCTATTTTGGAGGTCAGCCTACATCAACAGAATGGGACATTTGCCAAATACATGGTCACTTCCCTTTGGCTCCCCACAAATTTTTGAACTGCAAGAGCTGTTCATGTATTTACTCACCTAATAGTTATTATTAAGGAAGCACTGAACTAGAAAACCTGTGAAAGTATAATGAGCTCTCTGCACCTCAGTTTTCTCACCAGCAAGAGATTATTCATTATCTGCCTTGCGGACCTCACCTTGTTGCTGTGAGCATCCCATGAATGGCGTGTGGAAGTGCTATTTCGACTCTAAAGCCAGGTGAAAGGTTGTTGCTACCACTCTGTGCCCAGCAGTGTGGTAGGCACCAGGTAGGTTACAGAAGACACGTAAGAGATGATCCCTACCCTCCAGGAACTTACAACCCCATGTTGGGAGACCAAGGCACACCCAGACAAAACAGAGATGGAAGACTGTATTTACTACTTCAGTGGTAGCTCTGAGACCTATAGGAGTGCAGAGAAGGGGGAGATCATTAACAGGCTGCAGATGTGGGGACTGCCTCTTGGAAGAAGTAAGGCTTGAGTTGGGTGATGAGGTAGAAAGAGAAGATGGAGAAGGTTTTTATGGGTGTGGCATCACTGAGTCAGCTAGTGGAGGCTTTTCTTGGTCAATCCATCTATTTGGAGTTAGAACTCCCAATCAAGCTGGAGTTATGGATTTAAAATTTGAGGAGAGTTATAGGAAAAGGAAAGTCAGAGAAGTTTTTAGACCAATGATAGGTTATAATGAGGTGGTGACTGGGGAGGCCTCACATGTGGAAGATGGACTTGTGAGGAGACCCAGGGGGGGAAGGGGGCTAAGGCCGGGGAATGGTATGCTTCTGGACCAGACCAATGAAAATGGTAAGAGAAAAAAATGCGTGTAAGTGAGGGAGTTCTGTTTGTAGGTGGAGGACAAGTTGGGCTATTAACACTTCCTTTTCTCTTGGTGTGTAAATGTTGGGATTTGAGTTAAACAGGGCAAGGAGGGGCAAAAAATGGAAGTGTCTTTAAATGTACATTTGGAAGATTTTTGAAAACACAAATTGGTCTCACAGTGTCTATTTGTTTACCTATGAAAAAGGACGTGAAGTTGCTGGCTAATCCATAGGATGATAGGTTTTCAGAGTTAAGCAGGACCTTACAGATTATCTGGTTACATGGTGGCCCACGTTAGAATTTCTGCTCCAGTATCCCAGCAAATGCTCATCCCTCTTCTCAAACCTCTTTAACCCAGGGCGTTCACTACTACTTGAAGAAGACCTTCCCAGGACTGGATGTGCCTAAAGCTTCACAATACTTTTATTTTGAATTCTAATAAATTTTCCTAATTGGTTCTCCTATGGCCCCTCCCCCCTCTCCAATGTCACACAGAACATGCTCACGTCTTCTGGATTCAGCCATTTAATTGAAGATCCAGGCCCTATCTTCCTGAATGCTCTCCATCAACTTCATTTATAAATTACCTTTTATATTGGATAAGTAAAGTGCAGTAAAATCTCATCATTTCTATTTTTTTTAATTTATTTTATGTTTATGATGTTTATATATTTTTGAGAGAGAGAGCGAGGCGAGCCTGAGTAGGGGAGAGGCGGAGAGAGAGAGAGGGAGGGAGACACAGAATCAGAAGCAGGCTCCAGGCTCTGAGCTGTCAGCACAGAGTCCGACGTAGGGCCCGAACTCATGACAGTGAGAACATGACCTGAGCCTAAGTCCAACGCTTAACTGACTGAGCCACCCAGGCGCCCCTCATTTCTATTTTTATTTATCTTTTTAACCAAAGACAACAGAGTTGGATTCTGTATCTTACAGGAAAAAAAGTTAATTGAAATAAAGAAAGAAAGAAGACAGACAGACTCAGTTATAGGATCCTTCATATCCTTCTTTCTTTACTTCAAGAAAGTAAATGGGGACTTTTGCTGTTGCTGTTGTTGGCTTTGCACAAAAGCCAGGTCCTGTGAACTCATGAAATAGGTGTCTTCATCTCTTCTTGCAACCGATCAGCTGGATATCTTCCAGGAATTTGGTGTCAGAAATCAAGTCTGGTGAGTGAGAAGTTTGACCAGATTCAGAACAGTCTTGCCAAATTGCACATAGAGGGTGCGGAGTCAGGTCAGTTAGAGGGGGTGGCAAGAATGAAGCTTATAATGGACAGGGTGTATATTTGAGGCACATAAGAGTCTCAGTCAGTAGTAGTTGATATTAACAAGATAAAAAAAAAACAAAAGAAATAATAACAGTAAGGAACAACCAGGCAAACCCTGGAATTTTGAACTGATACAAACAGAAAGAGATCTGTAATAAACACACTGTTGTCTGAGGATGGTCTTTCTCGTTGCCTAAGCAAGTTATATTGCCATGGTCTGTTTCAGACTGTGCTCCGGCAAAACCTTAGCACTCATATTAAACGTTTATAGTAGATGGCTCAGGTCATGATCCCACGGTTGGTGAGATCAAGCCCTGTGTTGAGCTCTGCACTGACAGCGAGGAGACTGCTTGGGATTCTGTCTCCCTCTTTCTGCCCCTGTCCTGCTATTCTCTCTCTCTCTCTCTCTCTCTCTGTCTCTCTCTGTCTACCTGTCTCTGTCTCTCTCTCTCCCCCCTCTCTTTCTCTGTCTCAAAATAAATATATAAACTTAAATAAAAGTTTAGAGTAGAAAAGCTAATCTTTACCAGGACATAGAAAATGCTCCATCATGTCAAAACACACAAGCAAACAAACAAGAAGCAGGTCAGTTTTCTCTTTTTGGCACCGTGCAAGACCATATGCTTCCAGAGATGAGGATTTAAAAATAGCCTGTTCCACAGCTTACACTGTAGCCCTGGGACATGCTGGGGGTGGGTAGGATTGCTTCACACTTAATAATAGTGACACTTCACATTTACACAAACCTCTTCTCAAAGTAACCGAGAATACTTTCCAGTTAATTGTTTCCTGTTTTTAAACAATCGAATCCTCCTGATGTCCCTGTGAGCTGAGGAGGGGGTGGTACTAGTATTCCCGCTTTGCCGAGGTGACTGAGTTATTGAAAGGTAAAGGCACTAACTTGGGATCATAGGCTGACTCAGGAATTAGTCTGGGGCAGTTCCAAACACACGGAGCTGCGGCAACATCCTGAGCCGTGAGAGCCACGAGTTCATAGGATGTTGCACAAAAAACAGAGAGTTGCTTCCCATTGCTTGTGTTTTGAAATGTACTTGCCTTTCATTGTAAGCATTTCATCAGTTTCCCATTCTAAGGCAAATTGCTTACAAGCCATGGTGACCTGTATTTGCAGACCACTTTACAGAGTCTTAGTAACAATGTGATGTTTCACGTCTCCAGAATTCCTTACCCTCGAGATGGTCTTACACTCACTCATTTGATCTGTGTAACAGGCTGTAGTTTAGGCAGGGCCAGAGTTACGATGAGAGGGATCAGAGGCTCAGGATGTGGGGGAAACTTTTCACCTGCTAAGGGCAACAGACACTGACTGACACGCAGATCTTCACTCTGCATGTCTGGGCTGTTCTCTCGCTGGCCACACGGTCTCCTAGGTCGAAGCAATGTGGTGAAACTTGGCTGCCTAGGGTATGTTTCCAGGGAAGATGTCTTCCTCAGTGCTCAGGACTGACTCTGCCATCCAGTTTGGCGCCCAACTCTCAGTTTCTAATTGGGTGCATAACATGAATGGGGGGAATCTAGATGTGGCAAACACAAGTCAGTGACAAGGTCCCTTTAAGGAAGAAGGGAAATTCATCATCCTGATTGTCTGGCAGACGGTTTGGAGTCCAGCGAGGTTGTGTGACCCACCAGCCTTAGCCCTTACTCTGACCCTACCTCCCTTGGCTCTACTATAATTATCCTCTTGCCAACACACTAAATTCCGTTGTTGCTTTCCCCTTCGTTGGGCAAAACCCAACCTGGGGAAATGTAACCACCCTCACCTCCTTTGCCTGTCCCTAAGCAGCAAAATGCTGTTAAGACCATTGCACACCATCCTGGAAGCAGCTCGCTTTAAATTTATGACTGCCAAGGGGCCCTATAACACTTCTAGCAAATTTGCTTTTTCGGTCTCTGGATCAACTCTTTCACACTTTTACCTTCCTCCCTAAATCTCCACCACACATTATTCTTTCCATCTTCCAGGATGATGACCTTCCTTATTATTCAAAAAGAGTTATTCCATCTTTCTTTACTCACCCACATCTGCACCTGCATACACCTCCCATAGGCAGTGTTGCTGTTTCTAAAGGTGACCCTTCCGTTTGTCTCCTGGATTCTACTTATTTCTTTCCGGCAACATCATTTTCTCTTGTTCTATTACATCGATCCTATCAACATACAAAGATGCCTGTATGATAACCATTAAAAAACAACTCTCCCTAGATTGTGCTTGTCTCCTGTGATCCTCCTATTTCCACCCCTTTCTTTGATGCCTCCACAAAAATCTTCAAAAATAAGATCTACTTTTCTGGTCTCCTCTTCTTCAGCTCCTCAACTCTATTCCCATTTCTTTTGGATCCTATCACTCCACCTAAGCAGCCCTTACCAAGGACACTAACGATCTACATGTTTCCAAAGCCCACACAAACTCAACTTTCTGGACTGTTCCGTAGAATTCGACACGTCGATCCCTCATACTTTTTTTTAACATTTCCCTCTCTGTGCTTCTGTGATGTCACTCTCACCTGGTTTGCCCTTACCTTCCTGTCTCCTTGTCTGGCTCTTCCTCCTCCACATCAAATTTTGGAGTGCTCTGAGGTTCTTGTCTCTGTTCTGTTGACACTCTTCCCAGATGAACTCATTGAGTCTCATGGCTTTAATACACCATCTATATGCAGATAACTCCAAATCTTTATCTCCACCTGACTTCTCCCTTGAGCTCTAGACTTCATAACTATAATTGTATATCTAATAGGCATTTCACAGAAACCACCACCCAAGCCAAGCAACTGACTTACCCTTCCCCCACATCCAAGGCCTTCTCCCCAAGTCTTCCCTTGTCAGAGTAAGTTGTCCCGAGCTGCCCAGATATTTGTTCAGAGAATATATAAGTTGTTCTAATTTCATTTTATTTCCATTAAACCCCATGGTTAACCCATCAGCAAGTCCTATTGACCTTACACCTAAAATATATGTCAATCTAGATTAATTTTTCATCACCTCTACTACTAGCCACCTTATTCCAAGCTATCATCACATTGTTCATGTCCAGATTTTTGGTCCCTATATTCACCTTTCACACAGTAGCCAGAATAATGTTTCCAAGACCCGAAGTTACAAAGTCACCTGTCTGCTAAACTCTCTTATCGTGAGTATAAAACTCTACAGAGCCAGGTCCCTGACTACTTGTCCAGCATCATCTCCCTTTCTTTCTCCACCTCATCTGCAATGTTCACTGGTTTTTCTTCCTCCCTCAAACCTGCCAATAGTTTCCAATCTAAGAACCTTTGCACTTGCTTTTCCTTCTGTTTGGATGTCCTTCTTCCAGGTCTCCAGTGGCTGCTTCCTCTTGTCATTCTGGTCTCAGAACAAATGTCATTCCCTTAGACAAATTCACCCAACCGATGTCGCTAAAGTATTCTCCTCTAGAACCAAACATAAGTATTCCACCTTTATCCCTGCCCCCCTGTGAGGAGGAGTGTTCTCCTTTAGTTAAATTCTAGTGAATTATACCCTCAACTTTAGTGGTGAGTCAGTATAAAAATTAACATTGAAATGTGTGACTACATTGTCCCTGGGGGTTTCTGAAGACATTATTTGCTCTGTCACTCAGTAATCTTTTCTCTAAAGCCCCGTATGAGGATTCTTTTAGGACCAAGAGCTAGACAAGTGTTGTTTTCCTTGAGAAACTGGTAATGACACAACTGACTTTGCATTGGTTTTTCTCTCTCCCTCTCTCCCCCTCTCCCTCCTTCCCTTCTCTCTCTCTCTTTCTCTCTCTCTCTCTCTCTAGGCTAAATAGCACAAGCTCAGAGCCAAATATTTAGCTTAATTATTGTATATGTGTAGGACTATAGGACCTGGTTATTTGTCTAGACAGTTTTGTCCACTAGAACTTTCTACAATCATGGAAATATTCTGTATCTGCTACCTCCAATAAGTAGCCACTAACCACAGGCACCTACTGACCACTTGAACTGTGGCTAACGAAACTGAGGAACTAAATTTTTATTGTATTTAATTTTTATTGATTTAAATTTAAATAGTCACATGGGCCTACTGGCTACACTGGACAGCACAGGTCTGGATACCCTGGTCTGAGATACTAGAGTGTATTTTTATGCACCCTTCATTATTCATGATTGTATTTCCAACAAATTGCCTCAATCCTTTGTGACTGGTTGGAAAAAAAGAAAGGGAGAAAACACATTTAAATGAGTAAGTGACTCTGCAGGGCAAGTCAGCATGTTTATAGGCTTGGGTGACACGATCAGGGTATGCAGACAATGAGTCTTAAATCCTATTTCCCTTTGTGAGCTTTGTGGAAAGAGCTCCTGCAGCAGGTCTGAGATCCAAGTGCTGGTCTTCGTTTTGCTGTTGAACATGATGTGTATCTCTGAGTGAACCAAGATTCAATAGATTCACATGTAAAATGGGGGCTTCTGGATTAACGACCTGGTGTCTTTGGCATCTGGATGCCAGATGTGTAGCCCCTCCCACTGTCATTCCTTCTGAAGTCCAGGAAGCTGGCCCTTGGCTACTGACTTATAATATGAAGCAAACCTTTAGAAGGTCATCTCATCCTGCCTGCCCTTAGGGCAGGGTCATTGGTAAATGAATTTAAAACAAATACGAACAAGTCGATCTTCAAAATGTCACCAGGGACGGAGAACCCATTATAGATACTTAGGGATTTGGATACTTTTTAATAGAGAGGGATGTATCATTCTCTTTATTACATAAAAGCACAAGATTGACATCAGAAGACTTGGACTCTAGTCTCTCAGCTCAGCTACTAACAAGCTGCATGATTTTTGTCAAGTCAAAGTTTCCTCTTCTCTCAAATGAGAGGATTGGACCAGCTGACCTTTAATTTCCTGTCTTGTGCTAGCCATAATAATCAGAGCTAACATTTATTGAATCTTCAGAATCTGCTAGCGTGCATTGCCTTATTTAGTCCTGTAGAGGTGGAGAATATTATTATTTCCATTTCCAAGGCAGAGAGACTGAGCTTCGGTGTTTCCCAAGGGAACAAAGTTAGCACATGTTGGATTCTCTACCGGAATCCCATAGTCTGGTTTCAGAGCTCATCTTCCTACCTATTCTGCCTTCTCTAGAATTTTGTGTTTTTCTGCTATCGGCCAGAATGCCATTGTTTTTCTGGTTAAACAAAGAGTTGTCTTAATGCTTTCAACCAAAGCTTCCAAAATCTGCGCCCAAATACGGTCTCCCCAGACTTCGGAAGGGCCACGAAAGGCCCAGGACAGCCAGGATTAATGGGTTGGTTGCCACCTGGCAAGAGCAGCCTTATTCATTTGGCTAGTATGCTGTGCAAATAATATCATTTTCTAAGTATGCTGTGATATGACAAATGCTGGGAAACGTGTGCTTAGGCATATGTAATGACTCACCGGCAAGGTTTAGCTTGGGCTTCTCACAAGTCATGTCACACACATTTCACAAGATCCTATCATAAGGGGATGCTCTATCCCACAAATGTCAATCATCACTCCTTGAGAGTGGGATATCTCAGTCATCCCTGTATGTCCAACAGGTCCATCTTGGACCTGGCCCTCAGCTGATCCTCAATTAAGAACTTATTTGGTTAGCTGATAGAGCAGGATCCTTATGTCATTGAGAATCCTACCAAGTTAGAGGCAGAAAGAGCTTTAGAAATGTTAAGTCTAACCTGAAGAGAGTAGAGGATTTTCTCAAGGTCAGTTCACAGTTGGAACAAAAACTCTGCTCTCCCTCATGCCCAGTCCAGGCCGCCTCCCTATCAGACTGGTAGTCAGAACCACATCCTTTGGAAAGGAGGCAGGGAAAACATAACTGAAATTTCATCCTGCCTCTTCAGATGTCAGGAGCAAGGGAGTACCACTAGTAGGCGAACCTACCTCCCCTGGCTCCATCAAAGGCCACAGACCCATGAGAACCATCCAGCCTAGCCTGAGCCACATGCCTGGAGGCCACAGCAGTGCGCAGGAAAGTGAGAGGAAGTGGAAACGTGCGAGTAGAGGGCTCAAAGCAACGGGCTCACCACCGGAAAAAAAAATAAAAATAAACACGCTCAGAAATAGTGTAACTGATATGCAAAGAAGATCAAAACAAGGGTTTTTAAATATCTTAGCTGCTTTAGAGGAGGTGGGGGTGGTAAATGAAGCGAGGTTGCAAATGTGTGTTGGGGAGTGGGGGGAGGTTTTGTGGATGGTTCACTGCAGCCTGCCAGGCCATGGGAGCCTGAAACCCAAGCGCATTCAGATGAAAATGTGGGAGGTGTAGATTCTCATGGGTAACTCAGAGGTAGGCATGGACTCAGGATCAAGAACCCTGGAGACCTTCAGCCCCAAACTCCTCCATCCCTAACCTCATTGCCGTTCCCTGAGAATCTGCCCCATTTGGAGTCATAGACATTTGTCCCAAGACAGGGCATTGAGGCTCAGACAAGCCAGCAGGGAAGGCACCCAGAAGTCCACCCAACCTGGCTGAACTTCAAGGCTCAAGTAGCAGTTTGGAACAAATGTTCCAGGGTTATGGACTGAGGTTGAGCAAACTCAAGGAAGACAAATTCCCTAATCTTGCAAAGTCCAATTCTCTTTCCTTTCATTCGGTTGGGAAGAGCTACAGAAATGAGCTCTTAAAGGAAAGATTTTATTTTGAAACTGGTTCCTGGAATGGGAAACCAGAAGTTTGGTGATGGCCCTGCTGCCTGTTTATGCTCTCCCTTTGCCAATTTAACCAGCCCTAATAATAGCTCGAGGATCATGGGACATTTCTAGCATCAGACAGCCATCAGTCAGGAGCATAGGTACAAAAGGAAGCATTTGCTCCTCTATGGACCCAAATAGTCTCATGAATTTTACCAGAGGAAAGACACTGGGCAGGGCTGGGGAAAGGGGGGTTGTCTGGGCTTTGGAAATTAACCATCCTTCATATAGATCTGATATTTATATTTACAAAGCCCAATTATATTTATAACCCAGTGAGATGGACTGAGCAGGGGCAATCATATGTATTTTCCAGTTGAGACAGCTGAGGCTCCCATGTGAAATGGTACAAGGACTCTCTCTCGTGTGCTCTCTCTCTCTCTCTATATATATATATGTGTGTGTGTGTGTGTGTGTGTGTGTGTGTCTGTGTGTGTGTGTATGTGTGTGTGTGTGTGTATACATATATATGTATGTGTATATATATGTATATATACACACTCATTATAGGGCCCTGAGGAGTCAGAGATGAGAATCAGATCCCTTTGGTCTAAACTTGAGCTAGCCCTCTCCATACCTTCCTCCTCCTCCCTCTCTCCCTTCTCCTCCTTTGACAAAGAAGGGCGCATTTAATACTTCAGTGATGGAATAGAAGGTGTTTTTTTCTTTTAATTTTTGACGTTTAATATATTTTCTATTGTGTTTCCTATTTAGTCATAAGAAGACAAATCCTACCCCAGACTCTTCTTGAACCTGACATTCAGTAAATAACCACCAATACATGCATGTGACGACCTTTAACTAGCAAAGCCCAGCCAGCTAGGGCTGAGGTGGGAGACAGATGGTAGAGTAGAGCTTCAATTTCTGTCTGATGCAAATTTGCTCCATAGGTCCAGAGAGCAGTGTGGTTGACACAGGCTGTGGGATTTCACAAGGTAGCATTCATTGTGGGCTGAAGGTATCCAGGAGAGACTTCTAGATGGAGGAAGCCCTACTGAAGCAGCATACGAAACGATAAATCTGGGTTGAAGCATGAGGAGCTCTAGAGAAGCAACAAGATAAAAGCCCAAGGGTTTAAAGTGCATGGGGCATCATATGGATTTCAAAAAGACCCACCAATTTGAAGCCATGAAACTAAAGTTAAGGAGACACTTTGGAGTCATAATGTGGAGGGCTTTGAAAGACTGTAATCACTGTAAGTTTATTCTGCAGGCATTTAGGAGTCTCGGAAGCCTTGTGAATGAGAGAGTAGTGTGAGAAAACTGGTGTTCTAGAAAGCTCCTTTTAGTTGTATACAAGGTGGATAATAAGGAGAGCAGCTGGGAAAAGAAAGACCACAAGGCGCAGTGCACTAGGGGTCAAGAGGCTGACTATTCTGCTTTCTAACTGTGTAAACTTGGTCAAATCAGTCCCAGATATATGCATAAATATATGAGTACCTCCTTCTCTAATGTGAAAACCTGCCCTGCCTTTCCTCCAGAGAAGTCCTGGACATCACATGCAATAAAGTTAAAATGATTTGTAAAGTATAAAACTACAGAATGGACGTGGGAGATAATGCCCCAGGTTGACTTTATGTGACGGAAATGTGAGTTGGTTGGTGGCCATGGGGATGGGTGGTTGGGGGCCATATTGAATGAATGTTAAGTCCCCTTCTTGAGGGCTATCATGTTTCCTCCCTTGGCACCTCCTGTGTCACCTGGCACAGGCTGGGGGCTAGCAGAAGATTAAGGTGTGTTGAGCTACTGCTTAGGAGTCAAAGACCAGAAATCCCTTGGGTCCCTAGTAACTTCCTCAAGGGAAAGAAAGAAATACAAAGCTAGCTCTTCAATCCTGATCTTGAAATATAAATAAACAGTTGAGTTACTGTTTTGCAGAGTTGCCGAGTAATTATGAAGGGCAAGGAAGAGTCAGTTTGCACAAGGTGATTGCTCAAGGCAAAGGTCTTGCCACTGGACCGGTGGAGGTGTCCGGGAAGGTGCAGGCAGAAGTCAACCCAGCTGTTCTCAGCGGCTGCTCATGCGAAGGCAGGCCTTGGCTTCAGGGACAAGAAAGGTTAACACAAATGAGTGAAATGAAAACTGCAGGATCGAGACTAGGTTAGGAGGGGTGAGACAGAGCCATCTGGGCGTCCAGCCAGCCCTAGACTTCAGTGGAGTATTTCACAACCTCCTTCTTTCTTCATGGGTTATGTCCTTAGAGTGAGCAGCCAGTGGGAGCATCTTGGAGAAGTGGAAAGTGCACTGGACTGAGTGCCGAAGCTCTGCGTTCAAGCCCTGGCTCCAACACTGCCCAGTGGTGTAAGCCTTTCTCTTGGGGCCGGGCTCAGATGAGACGGCATGATCCCTGGGACTCCTTTCAGATTCAGACTCCTGAGAGGGGCAGCAGACAGGCCAACCTGTCCTTCCAAACTGAAATTCAGAGGGGACAGCTACAGTGAGTGTACTGACCTACAGCCCAGGGTGACTGCGTCCTATGACCAGGCTTTAGCTCAGGCCATGATGGCAACATGGGAAATTTCAAACAAGGTCAGCTTGGGGCATAGGCAGCTGTGTGTCTGCCAACCAAGGCTTGAGGTTCAGATGAATCAGAGAGCTGGGAGCCCTCCGAGTTCACCCTCGTCATGCTGTGGAGCTCCGTGTAACTTGGAGGACAATTTCCCCAATAGATTCTTCCTTCTTAGCCTGGGACAGCATGACTCCTTTCCCTCCTGCTCCCATGTTCTTTCTCCAAGTCTCAGAGCCCCAGGAACTCCTTCCCTCCCCTTCCCCTTCTCCCTCTTCCCAAGCAGATTCTCAGTGCTAAATGCACTTGTTCTCTTGCACATACTTCCCCTGTTCTTTCTGGCAACCAGCCACAGCACTGGTCCAGGCTTTGGGAAGTAGGGTGTGGGGCATGGGGGCAAAGTTCACAAGCTGGTCCCTGTGGCTGCCCAGCTGTGCCACGTGTCTGTGCAGGCAGAGTCCCGTGGTGAGCTCATTTCTAAAGAGGGACCCATGACTCCTCAGCTGCTCAGGAGCACCATCAACTTTATCTGGCCCTCACTCCAGGGTCCAGGGGAACATCCAAATAAAAGAGACCTTTACTGAGCACTTACTAGACACCAGGATCCATTTTTAGAGAAGATAAAGGATCCAGAGGTGAGTCATGGCCCCTGCTTCCAAAAGGAGAGACAGGGTAAGCAGGAAAGCCACTATAATACCACGTAGAATGCGAGGATAGTCACAAATTCAGGAAGACTTCAAATGAAGGAGAAGTGGCGCTCAGTGGGCAGCTCATAGAAGTCTGTGATGAGATAGGATAATTATACACATCATATGTATTATTATGGTTATTATCATAGCCAACGTTTTACCAAACTTACTATGTTCGAGGTACTTTGCTAGACCCTTGTATACTCCCTTATTTCCTCTTGATGAAAGCCCTTTCCTCTAAGATAGCATCATTTGGGAGATAAAGAACATGAGGCTCAGAGAGGTTAAGTAACTTTCTTGAGGCCCCTCAGCTAGTAGATGAGGAGAACCCACGGTTTCCATACAAGCATGGAGGTGAGGTATTCCCGTGTAGGATAAAGAATGACAGCCTGGAGTGGCAAAGCATGGCATAATTTTGTTGAAGCAGGGCAGATAAGGGGGACTTGAGGGCCAATGAGGAGCTCGAGGAGCTTGACCTTGTCCTAGAGGCTGTGGGGAGACCAGGAATTTGAGTGGGACAATGGCACAATGAGAAGGTAGCTCCAACTTAGCAGTGAGTACAGGCAGGCTGCCAGTCGGTGGTGGGCTGGGAGACTAGGCTGTAGGATGGGAGTTAGGGGTGTCGGGGAGAAGGAGACAGGCAACTGGAATACAAACACCTGTCCATTGTCTCCCTCTTGTCGCCATAAATGGCATAGTACAAGACAGCCTGTGTTCCGCTGAGGGTCCGCAGGTGTCTGGGGAGCTTTCCTATCAGTCAGGTCCATGTCAGGCCCCAGTGTGGTGGCTGGCACTCTTTTCTCATCCCCAGTGAGCAGAGCATCCTCTGAATTCAGGGCCTTTATGCACTTCCAACTTGTACCCTTCTCCATCACTCTTTTGTCCCCTCTCCCAAACCCCCCAAAGCAGCCGAACCAAATGAATCAGAGTCCTTTTAATGGAATCAGGCTCCTAAGGAGAATGCCTGGATGGAACCAAAGGGAGGACTGTGCATCCCCAGCTGCCTTCAAGAGACCAAACAGGAGGCGGATCAGAGTGAGACAGGGTGGGAGGGTGGGCAGTGAAGAGTGTCCAGCAACGATGTCTGACAGGAACCCCACGAGACTGCCAGTGGGCACACTCTCCAGCCCAAGCTCCGGAGGAACTCCTGCAATGACTGTGGCTGAGGCAAAAGTCAAAGTCACCCAGGTCTTTGCCTCAGCCAGAGCCTTGAACCTCTGCAACCATGTTTTTCTTGGCGCTTCCAAAGAGCTGCTTCGTCATCTCAAAGAGCAGTGTAGGGTGGCATTTCCAGCCCCACCTATTCCATAGGAATGCCGTCACCACCATAGAGAAAGAAAGGGCCCCTAGAGACCATTTAAGCCAAACTGAGAGTGCCTAGAGTGGGCGTATAACTGACTGAGACTCACACAGGCTCCTGTCTTGTTTGTTTGTTTGTTTTTGAATGTTTATTTTGAGAGGGAGAGAACACACAAGTCAGGGAGGGGCAGAGAGAGAGAGAGAGAGAATCCCAAGCAGGCTCCTTACTGTCAGCACAGAGCCCAATGCAGGGCTCGAATTCACAAACCACGAGACCATGATCCAAGTTGAAGTCAGATTCTTAACTGACTGAGCCACTCAGGCGCCCCTTAGTTTATTTATTATAAACACATAGTGCTTACAATAATATAAAAACAGGGAGGGGGACAAAACATAAGAGACTCTTAAATATGGAGAACAAACAGTGGATTACTGGAGGGGTTGTGGGAGGGGAGATAGGCTAAATGGGTAAGGGGCATTAAGGAATCTACTCCTGAAATCATTGTTGCACTATATGCTAACTAACTTGGATGTAAATTTAAAAAAACAAATTAAATGTTAAAAAATGAACACATAGTGCTTGGTTATGTTCCAGACACTGTTCTAAGCACATGTTAAGTTATTAACTTCTTCAAATCTCACACAGTCCTAGAAAGACTTTACTCCATGTCACTGATGAGAAAACTGCAGCACAGCTCTGTGAAGTGGGTTGGCCAAGTCCTCATGGTAATGGCTACAACCAGAATTGAGCCTAGGTAGTTTGGCTACAGGGGCCAAACTCTGAACCCCAACATTCGGTTACTTTTTATTCTAATCTCCAAGCAAAGACTCTGGCACGCCTACAAGAGAAAGGGAGATCAGAGTAAATCATTTCTAAAGTTGCACCAAACTCTAACACTTTATGATTCAGTGGAAATCAGCAAGTGGTTAGGTCTTCGGCTGTGAGTTATCAGTGGGCTGGTAAATACGCTTTGGTGTGACACAAATATGGCTGTTAATTTCACGGAGTTCTGGCATTGGCTGGCCACTGCCCTCCCTGTGAATTGGGTGGCTCTACTGACCCACTGCAGGGCCCCGGCTCTTCACGTGGAAACTCACAGATATTGCACCTGTTTGCAAACCTCTTACCCAATGGGATTGTGGAAACAGTGCCCAATCTAAGCAAAGAAATGAGCTGGGGCAGTAACTGTGAAAATGTGGACTGCAGGGGTACAGTGATTCAGCGAGATGTGGCTGGGAGGGAACACTTGTCCCTGAATGCTGGCCATGGAGTCAGAGGCTTCAGTTTCCTTAGCAAGGAGGGTTAGACAGATGATTGGCTGCTGGCAATGGGGTTACTTGAGTGGAAGAAATATAATCTTTCCAGTGGCCCAAATAAGAAAGGCTCTGTATGGAAATACAATCTCATATTCCCTATATTCAGATGGGATATAGCGAAATTCATGTTGCAGATTCCCTGGTGGGAAGGTAGTAGTAGTGGAAACCACACTGGCTTGGTGTTGGGGCATCCAGTTTCCACCTTGCATCTCCTCCCAACTAGGTGAGAGACGATAGGTGAGTCATGGCTCCCCTTGGCCTCCGTTCACCTGTAACAGTGACAATTTATTAGGTACCTGCCATGCCAGGAACTGTTCTCAGAGCTGGAGACATATTATCCTATCTAATTCTCATAGCGGCTTCATGAAGGAAGAATGTGATTATTGCCATTACCCAGAGGAGGAAAAGGGGACTCAGACAGGGGAAGGAACTTACCCAAGGTCATAACTGACCCATGGAGCTGGGAATTGTCTGTTGGGAGCCCAACTACCTCCTATGTTCTGAGACACAAACCTATACTGCTCATGCCCTTACAGAGAGAGGGTCGGGCTGTCTGGATATACCCACGTACAATTCTATTTAGGATATTTGTGCTGAAGATGGTCCTTCCAGGAGCAGCAGGTGGATTTGCTCAGCTCTGGGCTCTGGACTGAGCCAGGCTTTGCTTCCACGTTTGTTTCACTGAAGCCTGGACGGTCAGCTCTGTGCAGGCAGGGCTCCCTCATTGTATTCCCCGTGATAAGCACTGTGCCTGAGCCACAGGAGGGGCTCTATGAATATTTGTCAAATGGATGTATAAGAGAACAATTAAACCTAGAAGGGGCAGAGGAGCAGTGGAAGTGATGGGCACCATGAGGGACGCAGAACGGAATCAGTTCCCTGGGCTGTGAGCTGGCCCAGACATTCTGAAAGCTGGAAATCTTCACTAGGAGATGAGATTTTGGCTTTTAGATTAAAAGCTGCAGCATGGCATGTGAGTCCCCTGTAACAAACAAACTCTTCACTGAGGAATCCAGAGATGGAGGTGTCTGCAAAAGGCTGCCCCATGGAGTCAACCTGCTAAAGGAGAGCTTTGAGAGCAGGGTCCAATTCCACCGGCTCTCAGGGATGTTGGGCAGCCTGTCAGCTGCTCAGGGCTGGGCTTTCCTCTTCTACCTAACTTTTTCTCTAGCCAGTTGGGGTTGGGACTCCTATGTTCCCTCTTGTGTCCCCACCTGAGCTTTCCTTCCTTTGTAAGGGGCATATCAAGCTCTGGTCTTTTGTGCCACCCACTGCCCATCACAACCTTCCTGTGCCCTTTGGGTCCTGTCCTCTGCTAGGTGGCATTTATCTTCATTCAGATGAACACTCCTGATGGTATGCTCTTGGGTGTTGGTGTGCTTCACCTTGGTCAGATAATTACTCCTTACCGTGGCCTTGAAGACATGGTTAATGATGGGACTTTTCAGCCCTGGGATAGGTTTGTGGGAGAAAGAACGTTATTGGCTACAATGCTAACAGCCACCGATACAATCAACAAAATACTTCCTCATCCTTTACCTCACTGATTGTCCTGTGCTAGGGCAGTGGGGGTGTACCATGACACTGTGAGAGAAGACCTTGTGGTCCCTTCTCTGCCACTAACTGTACAACCTCTGTCTCACTTCTTCTTTTTATCTGAGAGAAGGTTGATGAGGTGATTCTGGGACTTCTTTGGCTTTAACCTTCCTCACATGTAGGTATTAGAAGCTGGGTTTTACAGTAAGAGAGCAGATGAGGCATAGGTGGTCCAGGCCATTTGGAACCCATAACATTCTTACATGATTTTCTTAGGTGGCATTGGTACCACATTCTTACATCCTTGCCTTCTCTGGCTTCCTAGTGTGTGAGGTGCCAATCTCTCCTGAGACAGACAGAACAGGGGTTATTATTACGCTCATTTCACAGGTAAGACACCAAGACTCAGAGAGAGTAAATGCACTGCCTAGGGTCACACAAAGCAAAATGGAGGAACTGGGATTTAAACCCAGGCCACAAGAATGGCCAACCCTGCCTGTGGGGTGGATGGGGTCTCTTGGGAGCTATTGGTGTGTGGTGTGTGTGTGTGTGTGTGTGTGTGTGTGTGTGCGCGCGCGTGTGTGCGCTCCCCTGAGACTCAGGGCCAGATTGGCCCCAAGGAGTGAAAGCTGGGCTCTGGGGTAACTCCATTCTGGGAGGATCTGGCTACCACCTCTTCTTCAAAATCCAGCACCTCAGACTCTCTGCCCTGCCTGCCTTCCCTCCACCCCCACTGCAACCAATGTCTTGGCTGTGACAGTTGTGTGCCTGGTCTTCTCTATTTGACCCTCCAAATTCATACTCCTACATCTCTTCCCACCCCTCCAGGAGGCTCACTTTGTGGACATCAATAGATTCTCATGTCCTCTGGCTTCTGGTGGACTCACTGATTAGGTGAGCAGACAGTGGGAAGAGAGAGAAGTGAGGCTATGTCTCCCCACATGCCCCTCGCTGCTGGCTGTAGGTTCACCATGGCTGCATGCTGCAGTCAAAGGCCCTGGCTCCTATCGCAGCCCTTTCCTGCAGCTTCCCAACACAGTTGGGATTCCCAACCACAGATTCTGGTAACTGCCTCTCTCCTTTACCCTTTCAGATGAAGGATTGGTACAAGCTCCCAGTCCTTGTTAGCCCCAGGCTGCATCACTGTCTCTTGATTTTCCTTAACCCTGTCCACATCTCTATAAATTATGCTTTAATTAATCTCTCTTTGGTCAGCCTCCCTTGAGGGTATCCTTTCTGCCTTGTCCCAGGACTGTGACTGATAGAACACATCTCATTCTTCCTCATCTCTAGTCTTTCTAGTCTTCTATTTCTTTTTTTTAAATTTCTTTAGCGTTTATTTATTTTTGAGAGAATGAGAGAGAGAGAGAGAGAGAGAGAGAGAGAGACAGAGCATGAGCAGGGGGAGGAACAGAGAGAGAAGGAGATACAGAATTTGAAGCAGGCCCCAGGCTCTGAGCTGTCAGCGCAGAGCCCAACGTGGGGCTCGAACCCATGCACCGTAAGATCATGACCTGAGCTGAAGTTGGATGCTTAACCGACTGAGCCATCCAGGCACCCCATCTAGTCTTCTACTTCTTAAAAGCATTTATGACCACAGGCTTTTAACACGAAGGTCTGCAGATATTGCTCCTCGTAATATCTAACTGGAAAACAAAGCCGAGCTAGGAGAAGCTGCAAAAGGTTGGAGTCATGTGGGGGTGTTGTAAAGGGTACCAAGTCTGGACCCGGAGGCTGAAGACCCAGGTTCACTACTGGGTCAGCTTGCCAAGTCTTTGGTCCTTCCATTAAATAAAATATGAATCATGTTTGCCTTACATTTCCCATAAACTTCTTGGGAAGACCAAAAGACACAAAGGCCCTTGAAGTACTGTATAAATGCTGAAGCGTTTTCTGAGTATTAGGTGTTTCTGTTGTTGTGTCCATCATATGCAGCATATGGGAAAAATCCTCAAAAGGGCGTGTGCCTCATTTTCCAATGCACTCCGATTTCTGTGTTGCCTCTGTGCCTCCTAGATTAGAAGAGCTGGCATTTGTGGAATCCAAGACTGAAGTCCAGGGAGGACTGGCCAAGCATGGTCCCACATGAGCAGAGCTAAAAATACCTTTGACTTCAGTGGGAGCATCTCAGTCCCAAGGGGGCTGGGCCTGAGGGACAAGGACTACGTGAGGGAAATGACGTCTGTCATTCATCTGCTAGGGTTACCAGAGGGCAAGGAGAAGGTAGTTGTCTTAAGGCCGTCCTTTTCAAGAGCCAGTGGGAACACTAGCCTGACCTATCTGTGTGTTAGGGTGGTGGGTGGGTTGGAGAGGATTGAACCTTAGCATTTTGCACTTTTCTGTTAGAGTGAAGGATATGGCTTAGAGCTCTTCCTCATGGCCACACATCTGAGGAAATCTCCCAGATGGCCTTTTAGAGATGGTAGCCACCTGCAAGCAGAGGGGGGAAAAGAGGAGGTATTTCTAGATTCTTGGTTTGGAGCTGAGTTCAGTCTAGAGAAGGAGAATCAAATGCAGCAGCTTTGTTTTAATATTTCCTAGAATGGTGTCTGGGGAGGCTCATTGTCTCTCTATCCTAAAGATCAGTGGTTTTCAAACCAATTCTTAGAGCTCTAGATCCTTGCTATTGCAAATGTGGTCCATGAATCACCAGCATCAGCGTCAACTGGGAGCTTGTTAGAAATGCAGAATTTCAGATCCCACCCCTGACCCCTACATCAGAATCTGTGTTTTAACCAGATCCACTAAAGATTCATATGGACCTTAAAGTCTGAGAAGCACTATTTTAGAATCCCTCTGAAACACTAAGGAGGCGCCCTGTAGTTGCTCCCCAGTTATATATATGTGGAGTCCCATAAAAGAGAACATGTGAAAAAGGGGTCCATTTACATTTTAAAAAGAAGAAAAGTCTTTCCCTCCCTTTGGTAGAAGAGGAAATTCTGCTGATGTTATTAGGACCCTGCTCCTTGTCTCTCCTTCTGAGGCCAGATCCTCACTCTCCTGCCTTTCCCCTGAGCTCTTCAGAGGTCTAGCGCAAGCCTAGCACAGGGAGGCATCATAAATCAGGGGCTCTGTCAGGTGAGCAGTAGGACCTCACGGTGTTTCCCAAGCCATGCCATTCCCAGCTCTGGGGGTCCAGCCTTGACAGGACTGCCTGGTGAGACACCGATGACAAAAAAGTATCTTGTTGTGACCTGGGTGTTTAGGGCTCAGTCTGGTTCTTTGATAGGAGAAGACAGAGGGTGTGGAGCGTCCTCGTCTCCAGGTAGAATTATGCAGGGAGCTTAGTGTTTGTTGTATGAGGAACAGCCTGGCAGGAGCTGAGAAGAGATAAGCCTACTTCCAGCTGGGATCTGGGCACAGCCTCAAGGTAGCAGGTTTTCAGGATTTCCAGCAGGAGGGCTTGGCGGCCCGCAGCAATATCTTTTGGGTTTCAGTTTGCTGCAATTATAAATATCTGTGATTTGCATTTCCTTTCCATTCTACCCTAGAGGATGTCAATGCATTCTGCTATTGCTTCCCCCTGCCCCGCCCTTACATGAGTCCCATATTGGCAACATTCATGACTTCCATTTTACAGAAGGGGAAACTGAGGTTATCCACACATGGGTGCCATCTACATCTGGGCTGATCTGGAACTGGGAAATTCTCAGAAGAAAGACTTTGAACACCAGTTCCAGACTTTCTGGCTTACACTCTAACCCCTCGCATATCAGAGAGACAGTGTGTATTTCATAGACTTTCCTGGGTGATAGGAGCATTGCACCATTTGGATACATAGCAGGTGACATGCAGAAAGATTTGGAGTGAAAGCCACAGCTCTCTCATGAAGAGTCTCCCTGTGGTTTAGAGAGACCTGAGGCACAAACCTGGCACTAGCTTGTGACTCAAGATACTTGACTTATCTGAGTCTCAGGGTTTTTTTTTTATTTGATTTGAAAATGAGGATACTAAGATTATTTACCACCTAAGGTTGTTATGAAGATGAAATACAGTAAGGTAAATGTAAAATGTTTATTGGAGAATTGGCCCCTCAAAGCCCTTGATATTTGTCAGCTACTAGCTAGTAGAGGCAGTCATCCTTTCTCCTCCTCTGGAGCCCACTGATGCCTGAGGAAAAGGAAGAAGGGTGACAGGCAATCCCACATTTGGAACTGAGTCTTACTTTTGAGGACATCAATGCTCTGGATCTTAGGAAATGGTTATCCAAGAGTTTAAACATAATGTGTAGAATAAATGGGGTCTGATCCAGTCCACACTGAGTTTTTCCTCAGTTCCAGTTATGTGACTATTCACCAGTAATGCAGTAGTTAAATAAGCCCAGTCTCTGGGCCAGTGGTTTCCATTCTGACTTCAGTCAGGAGAGTCAGGGATGTGGGGTAGGAGAAGGCCTGGCTTGAGATCCGCAGGACCCGGGTTTGTCCTCTGATTCACCTTGAGACCATAGACAATTCAATCTTTCCCTTTGTGCTGTGGTTTCTTCACCTGTCCAAGGAGGAGACTGATCTAGGTGCTTCATATGGCCAATCACCTGAGATTTACTGTGGATAACAGAGACCTCTGAAGCCGTGTTCTGTGGGCACTATATTTCTCTTTTTTCTCTCCATCTCTATGTGTCCAAATGAATGGGGTCTGAGTCGATTGAGAATAAGCCTATGAAATCATGTTTTACATATTCAAAGTGGTTCCGTACTCACTTACCTTATTCTAGCTTAACAAACAGCTCAACAGAGGCAGATAGGGTGAATGTCATAATTCCTATTTTATTGACAACAAAACTGAGGCTCAGAGAGAGAAAGAGACCCAAGGTCACTTTACTCAAAGAGGCAAAGCCATGCCTTTGCATTTCCAGTTCTGATTTTCTCTGCCAGTGACTCCCAGGACTGGGGGTAGATAAATGGCTGGGTTGGTTCCCTGGGCCAAAATGAGTCCCTCTTGCCTCTGCTTCATCTCCCTTCCCTGCCCAAGCTCTGGCATCTTCTTCGCTTGGCCTCCCAGTAAGAGAGGGATGTGGAGAAGCCAAGTCCAAGGTGAGTACTGTAGATGAAGTTCACTGAGGGCTGCCTTTTACCCCTCTGCTCATCCTCCTCCATCCTGTGCTACAGTCCTTGTCTGGGTCTCACCGTCTGATCGGGCATCCATGTGAGGCCACAGGAGACTCAGCTCAATTATTTTCAGAGTATGCAGCGGACGGAGCCATGCACAGGAACAGCCTAGGCCAAGTGTGACAGTGAGACTACTGGGCTGCACGGTTGACCTGCTCGGATGGGTTGAAGACAAGTAATTGGGCAGAAAGTCATGCACCTGGATGATAAAAAGATAAACTTCCAAAGAGGGGGGCAGGGAAGGTGGTATGATGCCTGCCATGAAAATGGGTGTATGAGTTATTGAGGAGAATTAGTCAAGGAGATTTGGAGGCATTTAAGCTTCTCTGTTGAAACATTTCTCACTCCCATTCCTTCCCTCTGTGTTCACTGCCACCACCCTCTCTTCTCACTCAGAAGGTTGCAAATGCCTCTCAACTGGCCGCCCTACTCCAGTCTCCTCCTGCTCCATTCCACCCCCACATGGATCCCAACCTACCTGTTGAGCCATATTCCTCAGTGCTCCGCCCGAGCATGTAGTGCTGCAGATGAGTGAACCACTCACACTGCCGGTGCCTGTACTTTTCCATCTCCAGGGCTCTGCCAGTGTGTTTTTCCTTCCGCTCAACTCCCCGTGAGTGCAAATCCAACTTTATTCTTCCAAGACCACTTCAACGCCACCTCCCCTGTGACATCTTTCCTCGTTCTGCCCTCTCCCCTCTCCCACAGGAGTGACCCCTCATGCCTGAGTGTATATCACACCTGATGGTTTGGGCTCCTCTGTCACAGTCATCTACCTGGTATTGTAATGACCCCTGTGCGTGTCTTATCTCCCCTGCCTAGACTGGGATCACCTTGCAGTCAGGGAAAGGGATCACTTTCAAGTTTGCATTCCTCAGTGTCTTGGTTGCTTTTTAGTTATTTGATGAATTAATAAAAATGTAAGTGAATGACTGCTTGTTAGGACAGGAGACAGAAGAGTTCTAGCTTCTAAGCTTCAAATAAAGTCAACCATAAAAACCAAATTAAACCAATGATTTTGTTTTGAGGCGCGTGTTGAGGGAAATGCAAATAAATACATTCGAAGAAAGATGGATCAGAAAGAAAAGAGCCTGGCCTAGGCTGCAACCCAGGGGACCAGGAAAATAGGAACGAGGGAAACAACGGTGTTTGTTTTATGCCTGGTAACAGAAGTCAACAGAAGCTGGAAGAAGCATCTTAGGGTGGGACCAGATGAATCATAAGGCTTCCAATTAACCCTTACATGGACGCATATGTCTTCTCCATGGTGGACGCATTAGAAAGGAGAATGCCTAACACATTAGTGGCCATAAAGAGTTGTTGAATTCATCCACATTTTAGTATTTACCTTGAGTCAGTCCAGTGAAGACTATCAATATGGGCAAGACACAACCCTTGCTCCCCCAAAGTTCACAGTCTACTTGGTAAAAGATGACATGGTAGCAAATAATCCTGACAGAACCCATCGTCAAATGTGTGTACGTGTATATAAGAATGCCTACAACACGTGCCATGGGACTACGGAGGAGGCAACACATAATTTTAAGTAAAGGAAGGAGAAAACAAGAACATCGATGGGGAAGGACGCTTCGGAGAACATGTCTGAGAAGCAGAGGCTTCAAGAATGGGCCAGATTCTCACCAGTCTCCAGAAACTGTGTGTGAGAAGGCATCATTGCAGGAGTTCAAGTCGGGAGGTTGTGCAATGAAGGGAAACCTGCCTGGGTCGAGGAACAGAGGACTGCAATGCCTAGGGTACTGACTGACCAGTATTTAGGTCTTAGAATGATAAAAAAAAAAAAAAAAAAAAAAAAAAAAAAAAAAAAAAGCCCACGTTTTATGTGTGTCTACGTGTGTGCGTATGTATGTCTGTGTGTGGTGAACAGGAAGACTAAAAACTATGGAATGGAAAACCCTACTGGAAAATGAAAAGGACTTCCTTCTTATCCAGACCTGGTCTTACCTGTGTATGTGGAATGCAGGACTGAGTCCCTAAGGTGGGGGAGGGGATGGAAAGGAAGTCTCACCTCAGCCACTCTTGGCCCAGGGAAAGTGAAAGGCTGAAAAGAACGTGAAAAACGAGGCCCTTTTCACTCTCTGCAGAACTTGTTTATTCATAGCCTCATCTGCATAGGTAAATCGGAGCGGTCAGCAGTGGAGGATGAGGCATCTGTCGCTGTGCAGCTGCGCGGAGAGACTCCGGTGGCCGCAGTGGTGGGGAGTCCCCAAAGCCACTCCAGGCTACCAGTGCTGCTGTTTGCGCCTGGGTGGAAGAAAAGAGGGAATAATGTAATGGCAGACTGTCAGAGAGGAAAGGGACCTGGCGTCATGCTGGCTAACTCCTCTCTCTTACATGTTACATGTGGGGAAACCAAAGTCAAAAGAGGCCAGGGGTTTGTCCGTGGTCCCACAATCAGGGACTGTTGGGACATTGACTAGAGCCCATGCCTCCTGGCTTGAGGGTCAGTGCTGCATCCTGTCCCCTTGCAAGACTGAGGTGGAGGAGAGAGACCGGTGCGGGAGATGACATGGGGTGAAAAGCCCCCAGGTGCCCCACAGCACACACTGGCACTCGCTCCTGACCGGCTGTTCTCTCAGGTCAGCTTCTGTCTTTATTCCGCTCCCTGTCCAAGCAGCCATGCTCCCAGGGCCACAGGGAAGTTGGAGAGGTGGGGGGTGCTATGACTTCCATAAGAGAGACATTCACAGTTTCCACGAAATGGGCAAGCTGTTTTTGTGTGTTTTTGCTTTTTTTCTAAGTTTCGTGGGACCTTTTAAATCTCTCTAATGTTGCTTTTGTGGGCAGAAAATTTACAGTCATCCATTATGTGCGAAGGATTTGAATGGCAAACAGATGAGCATTAAGAAATTGATGCCTGTTCCATGAATTTTACTTTATGTTTCAAAGAGAGATTAACCCGTTTTATTTTAGGTTTTTAAGGTGATCAAGCTGAGAGACAACCGCGCTCTGCTAAGAGCGCCAACCTTGACATCAGGAAACCTGGGTTCAGTCGCCAGCTCGAATGTTTGCAAACCTTTTTTATTTTCATCAAGTCAGTTTATCTCTCTGAACCTCAATTTTTTTTATCTTTAAGATGGGGACATTAATAATATCTACTTGATTAACTTGCTTATTTAAATTCATTCGGCAGATATTTTTTGAGTTCCTATTACATGCCAGGTGATGCTCTTGAGAGTGATGTAAAATCATGTACAATATGGCTAAAATCCCTGCTCCTTCAGAGTTTATATTATTATATAAACTATGATAAAGATGACGTGGGATAACATGTGTTAATAAGCTTCACACAGTCCCTGGCAGGTAGTAGCTGCTTATTAAATTATAAAGTTAGAACTCTCACAACATCAGGTGCTAGGGGAGCTGTTCTAGTTTTACTGGTGCCATTAACCAGCTGGGACACCTTGGGAATCCTGTGGAAACCTAAGTGCTTTCCAGCTCTGCTCCTTGGCTAGTGTGACCTTCTTCAGCGCAAATACTCAGGGACCCACTATGCTTCACAGTTCTCCTAGGGTTTTCATAGACAAGAATCTTCTTTGCTCATGTAATTTCCATTCGTAGAGGGACAAGACCAGAGTCACAGGCCCTAAAGATGTCTATTGAATGTTCCTTGTCCCATGGATCAGGTTCAAGATCTGAAACTAAATTTCAAAATGGTTTTTCTGTTTGTTGCTTGCTTTCTACTCATTAACTTGTCTGTGGCTGTTAGTAAGCTGCTTCACTGAAAATGAACAAAATTCTGATGAAATCTGCTGTATCTTTAGATGAACCTGCTTTCACAAAGAATCGGGGTGGGGGACCTAGTGACCAATAATCACAGTCAATGAAATTTCTACCCAATTGTGCTGGTTCATCTTAGGGGACTGGTAAAACTCCTTTCCAGTGATGGTATATTGAAGGGAGTTTCAAAGGTGGACTTGGGTCTCAGAACCACTTCCGGTTAATTAAGTTCAACCCAGAGAATTGTAGACTGAAAGGAGATTAAACAGTGTTTTGCTCAACCTCTTTATCTTCCAGTTAAGAGAGGTGTGGTCCATTATCCACAACAGCCAAGACTGGAAATATCTTATGTGTCCATCAACAGATGAATAAAGACAATGTAGTATTTATATGCAATGGAATATTTTTCAGCCATGAGAAAGAAAGAAATCTTGCCATTTGTGACAACATGGATGAAACTTGAGGGCATTATGCTAAGTAACACAAGTCAGACACAGAAAGACAAATACTGTATGATCTCACTTGTATGTGAAATCTGAAAGTGCCAAAGTCATAGAAAGAGAGACTAGAGTGGTGATTAGCTGGTGTGGGGTGGGGGGTGGGGATGGGAGAAAAGGGGAGATGTTAGTCAAAGAGTACAAACTTCTAGTTATAAGACAAGTAAGTTCTGAAGATCTACTAGACAGCATAGTGATTATAGTTAATAGTGTATTATATACTTGAAAGTTGCTAAGAGAGTAGATCTTAAATGTCCTTACCACAAAAAAAAAAAGATAATTATATGATGTGATATATGTGTTAGCTTATGCTACAGTGGTAGTTACTTTGCGATATATAAGTGCATCAAATCAGCACCTTAACCTTACATGATATTACATGTCAATTATATCTCAACAAAGTTGGGGAAAAGGGTGTGTATGGGGTAGAAGGGGGTGAATTTGGTATTGGATATAGTGAGTATAAATTGTCTGTTGGGCATCAAAATAAAGATACCTAAAAGGCAATTAAAAATAATTCTGAAGGAGAGAGTGATATATTAAGAGAGAAAGAGAGAAGAGAGAGCAATTGTAGCCCAGAAATGTGAGGTCTCTGCCCTCTAATATCCATGTGCTAACAAGTGGCAGATACAGCAATATGACTTCATATAAAAAGTCACAGAACCCTACTAGAACCAAGGTTTCCTGATTTCCGGCCAATACTTGTTCCTTTAGCCTTCTCACAGCTGGACATGCCACATTATGCTCTTCTTTTAAAATCGTCCTAAACAATTGTTGGCTAAATATGATTCCTGTTCATTGACTTCAACCACTAGTTGAGGTATTTAAATTGGGGTCTTCACTCTAGGAGTTCAGAGCCCGATTTAAATACCTGAAGGGATGGAAAAAGGAAGGCTCTTCAGATTTATTGTGTGAAATCTCAAAGACAAAGATAGAGCCAGTAAGGATATAATAAACAGAGGGACATTTTACTTAAACTTTTTTGACATGCAGAGCTGTCAAGAGCTGGAATGATTTGCCTTGAGAGGGAGTGAGTTCTTTGCCATCGGAGGTGAGCAGGTGGATGCTCATAAGGTAGTAGTTGAGGCCAGGTGACTTTCAAGATTTCACATGTCTTTAATAAACCTGTAAGGAATTTTTAAGCATTTAATCTAAATAATTCCTTCTTAAACTCATTTGTGTATCTGCACCTCCAGTCAGTTACTATCGATTGGGTTCTTGAGTTTGTTATCCACTCTGTAAAGTACTACTTCCTTTTATTTCCTTTAAACCCTGGAGTAAGGGGAGACTGGGAAAGTTCTGTTTTTCTGAGATTTGCTGGTTAAGCACACAGTTCTATCAAGCACTGTCATATTCTCCAAGTCTTCTCTTTTTTGATTGAGAAAATCTAATTGTGTTGTCTATCTTTATACCAACCAGCTCTTTCATATCGGCGATTTGAATAATTCTGTCTTTCCCCCCACCACACGCTTCCCTCAACTCCACTGAATTTTTCGTGAAGGTCCATGAATAGAACCGCTACATCTGTCCTGAGCCCACACACTGCTCTCATTTGAACAGGGGATAACACCTTTCTATTTGACTTCCATACTCATTCTGGTGAAACCCAACATGCCCATGAGCACCTCAGCTTAAGCAGCTACTAGAGTTCAGATACAGCCAGTCTCAATTTCTGCCCTGGCACTGATTACTGTGTGACCCTGGACGAGTTACCAATTTTCCTTTGTAAAAAGAGGAAAACAATACTTAAAAAATTGCTAAGAGACTCAATAAAAGAGAAGAGCCATGCAAGTAGCCTGCCCTGTACCTGGTACAAGGTCTATGCCCAAAACCTGGTTATGAAAGTGAAATGCAGTAAAACCTAAATGCATTTCCTGAATTGTGATATGTTAGAGTCCACCATTCTATAGAGACTCGGGTATATTTTGCTTAAGAGCACTTTTTTATACTTGCTCAAACTGAAGCTTTGTTGTTACTTTTTTTTAATTCTCCCGAGTTCTTTATGCCCTGAGATTTAAAGGCAGGGGACTCCAGTTTGTATTCTTTCTCTGTGATTTCTTAGCTCTGTGATTTGGGGTCATTAACATCTCTAAGTCCATTTCCTCAACTGTAACATTGAGATAATAGAAATACTTGACCTGGAAACACAGGCTTTGAACTCAAATCCACTCAGGATTCTAATCCTAGTTTCATCAATTTCTTGCTCTTTGACCATGGATGAATGGCTCAACCTTGCTTGGTTTCCTAATATACAGATAGAAAAACTAACACCAACTCAGAAAATCATTGCCATAGTTCAGTGAGGCGACCATGTACGGCATCTACTATAGCCCCTGGGGTCACACAGCTGGTTCTTAACAATTAGTTGCATTCCTCCCCAAGTCACAGAGTTGTCCAAATGTTTTGTAACTTCTAAAGGAGCTGGCAAATATTAGAGATTATTGTTTGTTGTGGTATTTCTTTACCTAAAAGCAACACTGTGTAGTGGAAATAGCACTGGATTTAAAGTCCAACTGGGAAGGGCACCTGGGTGGCTCAATCTCAGTCTGTTAAGTGTGGGACTTCAGCTCAGGTCATGATTTCATGGTTTGTGAGTTCAAGCCCTGCATCGGGCTCTCTGCTGTCAGCATGAAGCCAGCTTCAGATCCTCTATCCCCCTCCTCTCTCTTCCCCTCCCAGCCTTTCAAAAATAAATAAACATTAAAAAATAAAAAATAAATAAATAAAGTCTAACTGGAATTGAAGTGATGAAATCTTTGGAATAACATTCTGCTCCCTGAGGCTTAGGTTCTTGGTCCCAAATACGGATGATAGGGATAACAGACATCTCTCTCAGAGCCACTCACAGGGGCACTTGAGCATCTGACGAAACACTAATGGTGAAACCAGCAGGGTCTGAAAGGGAGGCATGATGATGACTAGAAATGTTCAGCAACATTTACAAAAGTGTAGGTTTCACTACCTTCTATTCTTTCTTCCATGTCTTCTGTTAAAATGTGAATGAAGTAAAACCCAACTAAGAGTGGTTTCTGATTTCTGGAGATCCCTTTGTTAATTTTCTCTATTCAAGGAGGTTGCAACAATAGTACCATATCATATCCTATGATCCTTGTCAAAAATGACATAGTCCCAATTCTGGAATCAAGCCAATCTTCAGTGTGTAAGTCTGGCCACAGATGTCTTGAATCTATGAAAATGGAAAGCACTGTGTTTCAATAGTCCCCTACGTAGATCCTAGCCCTAATCTCTTAAGAGAACATTGGTTTCTTAAAGTCCTTCTGTTTTTTTTTTTTTCCTCTGATAGCTTATATTGGTTACACTTTCATGGTCCCAGAATCGCAAATTCAAGATATGGCAGTCAGATTCAACATCTTATAATTCCCCGGCAACGCTTCCCATGGGTGGAAATCCCATTGGCAGTATGACATTCCCTCTGGGTCAGTGACCATTTATGAGAGGACGTGCGTTCTGAACAAGAGCTTCATGTTTTTACCCATGACTTCCTTCAGAATTTGGGGTAAATGCCATCTGGCTCAGGTGATTTGCTTAGTTAGGTTGTCTATTCCATTTAGTTGGAGGGGAGTAAGGAGGAACTATACAGCATGGAGCCCTGACTTGAGAGGCAAGAGAGTTGCACTCTTGCCTCAAATATGCAACCAGATTGCTGGATAAACCCGAGAAGGTCATTTTTCTCTGTGGCTCAGAGACTTGAAGGCGTTGGATGAGGTAACATCTAATGTCCCTTCCAGTTTTGTCATTTTGTGATTCAAAACATGCTGTCATGCATAGTTCTTCCTGGTAAGGCCCTTGAAGAGAAAGGCTGGGGTCCCTGAAACATCTGATAGCACGTATACCTTTCCTTACCTTCGAATAAACTCTGGGTGAATACCCCTAATTAAGCATGCTAGACTCTGTAGAACTCAGCAACTAGAATGACAACTTACGTCAGACGAGAGCCCAAAGGAGATGCAAGAGAATCATTTATAACCATTTACTACTAGTCAAGTAAATTGCAAAGAGACTCATTAATGAAATTTAGAGTAAAAATGAAAAGGGGGAAGATATGGCCTTGCTTGTTTCATGGTGCCAGCCCTGAGACTAGATCTTCATTAGGGCCTCATGCAGAAGAGACTTGAACCACAGAATCTGCTAAGATCAATCCTGACAGTATTCTCTTACTGTGTGACCTTGGGCAGGTCTAGCTCCCTCTTTGAGCCCCTATTCCCTCCATCTCCTAATGAGCATCTTAGACCAAGGCAGTGTTTCTCAAAGTGTGATGTATGCATGAATCATCTAGACATCTTGCTAAAATGCAGATTCAGATTCTATAAGTCTGGAGTGGGGCCTCGGACTCCTCAGTTCAAACAAGCTCCTCACCACTCCTGCTGCTGCTGCTAGCCCTTCACTCCTTGGGAAGCAGAGGGCTAGATCATTTTTTTTAATGTCTATTTATTTTTGAAAGAGAGAGACAGAGTGTGAGAGGGGGAGAGGCAGACAGAGAGGGAGACACAGAACCTGAAGCAGGCTCCAGCCTCTGAGCTGTCAGCACAGAGCCCAATGAAGGGCTAGAACTCACAAGCTGTGAGATCATGACCTGAGCTGAAGTTGGACACTTAACCGACTGAGCCACCCAGGCGCCCCCCGAGATCATTTTTTAAGGTCCTTTTTTGAGCTGTGAACACTCCATGATGCCAATAGTCCCCAGTACTAGAGTGGGAAGCAGGGTAGGAAGAGATCTTTAGATGGCACACCTTCTATATTAAAATACCTTTTTGTAGTAGACAGGCAAGAATAGCATTTCTAAGCCTGGGCTTACGCAGGAGAGAAGGTGGGCACTGGTGGGGATATCTGCTCTGAAGCCGGAGGCAGTCCGAAAAGATACTGATGCTTGAAAGGAAAAGAGAGGAGCGACACAGAAAGTTGACTTGAGGCAGGTAGGAAAGTCAGGGAACAACTGTCCGCAGAAACCACAGGAGACGGTGTTGGAAATAGTGGTAGAAAAGTAACAACGACCTTAATGCTAATTCTGCAGAGATGCATGGTTGGCCCTGCGTTTTATAGATACTATCTTGTGCACTCTCACAGCATTCCTGCGAAGCTTCAGGGGAACCATAGGGCTCTCCGAATCATGAAGGGGAACTAGGAGGGAGGGACGGGCTGGAGGCTGAGAACACAGAAAGAAAGGAGCCCCTGTGGTCCAGCAGGGAGAGCCTTGGCAGCGACATCTCAGGGACCAGCCTCTGGCCTGGCACGTCTCCACACACACTTGGGCATACCCCACTCAGGTTCTCCCCATGTCACCCTGTCGAGCCACCCGTGGGCAGTGGTGTGGGGGAAGGAAAGTGTCTCAGCAGAACCTCAGTTTCACTTCCTGCCTTGAACACAGAGAGTCATTATATAAATATCAACCTCAGCAGCTGCTACTCTCACCCCTCTTCTCGCTATTACTCCAGAGGCCCAGCTCACAGGCAGGGTGCCTGCAGCCTCTCACTTTCCCCTGGTCCCATAGCCTTTGCACCGGGCCGGCCAGGTGGGTGCCTGGGGCAGAAATGAATCACAACCTCTCTCTGAGTCTCCAGCCAGCCGTGCCCGGTGGCCCGCGCCTCACTGAGCGGGGGAGGTTGTCCTGACCAGTGGCCCACGTTAATCAAATTAAACCTCATTTACAGACCTGACAGGCAGTCAGCCCATCTGGAGAGCCCACAGAATGCACCGTCAGCACTCGTGCTGGTAGAGCAGGGGCAGGTTCATGTATGTGTATCTATTCCATGAAATGAACTAAAATCACCAACAGGTTCAAATGTGTTTTAAGTCAGGAAGGCAGTGTAGCATGATAGAGTAGGGGGGATTGGAAGCTCAAAAATGGGCTCAAGTCTCCACTGTGCTATCAATGAACAAAATCTTCTGCTAATCTTCAACCATATGAACTCCCCTTTGAATACTGGCTCAGTTTTGTTCTCTTATTCTATTTCTTAAGATATGGTTTAAAAAAAAACAAGGTCATAGGCATGTACACATAATCCCCCTGATTCTCAATTTCTTCATCTTTAAAATGACACCAGCCCCACTTTTCTTCTAGGGTTATGATAAGAATACAGGGGATGTGTGATGTCTCTTTCTCTGCCTACCGAACACGCTGATTGACATGTAATAGTGTGTGCCAGTCTGCATGAGTGTGTGTGTGTGTATAAAAGAGGTTAGCAAATGGAAAGCTGTTATTCCAAGCTATTTTAATTATTTGTGTCTTAAAAATGTTACAGCCATGGCCATCTTAGAAACAGAAAACTGATGCAGAGCCTGGTAAAACAATTTCACTGGGGTCTTGAAGCAGTCGTTTGAAAGCTGTATTTGGGGAATCTCAACATCTATGTGTTACTCAACAGATCAAATGTTGTCAAAATATTATGTTCATTCTCCCACTTGATGTACTTATGGCCCAACTGGATATTTGTGATTTATTATTAAATGCCAAAACCAGAATACTAAGCAGTTTATTCTATATTAATCCATTAAACGAATTATATATATGTTTGACAAAAAAAAAAAGACCAAAAAAGGATGGATGTTCGATAAAATATTAACTATTGGTATAATCTCTGGATGGTGATATTTGGGTGGCTTAAAGAATCTTAAAGAACTTTCTTCATGCATTCTTTCAATCATCAAACCTGGGTATAATAACATCAGAGACATGGTCCCTTTAAAGAACACAGAATTTTGGAATTCTTAGTTTTCTCTCTTCCCTTAAACACAGGTGTGAGGTGTCCAGTAGAAGGAAACCACAGGCGACAGAGGTGAAGCGGGTCACCATGGGTCCAGTCAGACTAGGGGTCTGGAGTTAATTAGTTTCCTAAAATCTGTCTCTCAAGAGTGAGCGACTGGTTTCTATGTTTGTCAGTCTTTCATTCAGTCACCCATTCTGTCATTATTCATTCACTTGGTCATCAAACAGTTATTGGATTGTTATGCAATGTTGAGGTAAGGCATGGGATGGTTATTAGAAGACTGAAGTTCAAGTTCTGCTACCATTTTCCTGAGGTCATGAGCCCTTTTGTCCCTTCAGCCTGCCTGAGGCTCACTGGTCTATAAAATGGGACTCATGATGAGCATGAAAGCTCTTTGAGAGCTCCACAGTGCTGATCAGGGGAGGGGCTTCTGTGATGTGCCATGCACTATGCCAACAGTGCTAGATAGAACGGTAAGTCATACAGAACTGGTGCTCTTGAGAAGTTTGAGCTAGTGTAGTCTGCTGGCTTGATGCCAAGTCCAGCAATATGGGGCATGGGAACAATCTTTTAATTGGAAGCCAGGAAACCTGTGTGCAAGGTTAGTCTGGGCTATGGACACATTGTGGGACTATTAGCTATTCAATCTCCCCCTCTGACTCTTGATTTTCTATTTCTCCTGTAAAGGAGTTATTAAGCCCAATTATCTTCAAGGCACCTGCCAGCATGGATATTCTATAAAATGAATGAAATCAGTAAAAATATGAAGCAAGTTAAGGTATCCATCATAAGCTGATATACATCATATGCTGATTTCTGTTTGTACAGCAAAGACACAGGCACATTTTAGACAGCACTGGTATCCCACAGGGCAAGTCCCAGGTCTGCTGATATCGGTCTTCTGCTGGCTCCCTGCTCAGCTTCCGTCCCTGTGGGAGAGACAGAGAGCAAACTCTTCTATAAGAAGACTTCTAAGTCTTGAATAAACATGATGGGCAAAATGTTTTGGTCATGTTTGTTAGCTATTTCTCAAACCTCACTATGAAGTGAGTCTGGATGGGGAAGGCAGAAAGTAGGAGCAGAGGGGAGCCCATGTTGGTAATCTGGAGCCCAGGGTCTAGGGACAGCTCAGCCAGTGCCCAGGGAGTGTCATGCATATATTCATTGTTTCATTTATTTAGGAAGTATTTATGGTGCACCTACTGTGTGTGTTAGGCACTGGGTTAGACATTTGAGATAGTAAGATGGGTAGACTATGTTTTTCCTGAGAGCCAGAGTCTTGTCCTTATTTCTCCAGTGCTGAACATGACCCTGCCTTGAGGAGCACGTAAACTAGTGGGTCTTTAGAACAATCGTTTCCTTTCCTGGAACCCAGTGTCCTCATTTGTAAAATGATTTCTGGGAGGATCAGACTTGATGTCCGAGATCCCTTCTAACTTGGGTGTTTTGTTCTGCTGTTACATTATTTGGAGTCCTGCAATGAAAAAGGTTTGCATTCAGAGATGGAGCAAAGGTCTCAGAACAACACGCAGCAGAGGTGAACTGCAACCTCCAAACAAACCTCCTGGGAATGTGTGAAGCCAATAAATCATGCTGATCCAGACTGGGAGCACAATGCTGTGGCTGAACACTCTCGAAACAGAGAATCAGAATCTCCGAGTTCCCGTCACCACCCCTACCCCCTGCTTTTACCTGTGTCACCCAAACTCTCCGGGGATGGCGACACCTACCTCGCATATTACTGTGATGATTCAATGTGAAAACACATATGAAAGGTCTTTGTAAACTCTGAACTGCTTTATACATGGAAAATAGAATTAATATTCATGAAAGAGGAAGAAATAAAAGGGCACCTTAAAAAATGAATAGGCACCACCCAAGCAAATAGCTGCATGCCAGGCACTGAAGTACACACTTCATAAAGATCAATCCCTTCACCCTCATGACAAGAGGTAGGAGCTGTTATTGTTCCCATTTTACAGGAGAAAAAAACTGAGTCCCTGGGGGTTTAAGTACCTTGATTGGGGTCACCCCACCAGTATGTGGAAAAGCTAGGACTCACACCAAGGGAGGCTTGACTACAGAATCTGCACTCTTCACCAAAGTGCCCTTCTGCCACCTGCATGGAAAAATGTTTTCTGATCCAAATTAATTCCAGCCAATAAACTTGGTCTGAGAGCCAAACTGGGCACTGGGCACATGATGATGAGGACCCAGGGCCATAAGTAAATAAGGAAAGACTCTAAGGAATAAGGAAATAGATGCCACAAATATGACAGGTATTGGAATAATGTAAAGAAAAATGTGGAGATGGAAAAGAGGAGTGTTCCCAAGTCTCTGCGCTTAACAGACTAAGGACCTAGGTGGTGGAGAAAGAGAAGTTCAAGGTAAGGCTAAGAAGGAGAGGTGTCAGAGCCTCGTGGCGAAGGATCGTGAAGGCCAGGAATAAGCGACTGGGGTTTAGTTTGGAGTCAATAGGGAACTGTGAAGGGTTTCAGAGCAAGTGAGTAGTGCATCAAAAGTGGAATTTTAAGAGAGTTAAGCTAATAAATCAGAAGAAAGCCACTTTTCTTGGACCAGCACTATTACCATAATCTGTGGACTGGTAAAGATGAAGTTAGATCAAAGTTAATTTTTTAAGTTGAACCTCCTTGGGAAAAGGGGATGAAATTTCAGGGATTTAGTATAACACTGATACTGCAAATGGTCAAGAATGGAGAAGTAGTCCCAGTCAGGAATGATGTGTTCCCATCCCATGCTTGACTGTCTTCCCTTCATTGTTGGAGTGGTGGCCTTGCTTCTGGTGGACCTCTCCAGTAATGAGAAATCTTTACTCCATGAACCAGCCTGCTATTCTTGGACAGCTCCTACTGCTAGGTTGTATTCTCTTCCTTTCTCTTCTCTTCTTTTTTTAATTTAACTACAAGGGCCCAGCACTGTTTCATTCTAATCTAAGCATGCCTTTATCTCACATCACCATCTTGGTAACCTCCACAGCCTCAAACCTGTCTTAGCTGTCAACAAGGGGACTTTGTTGGGGGTCTGAAGGGGCAGAATCCAGGAATGAGTGGGGAAATCCCACAGATCGTCCCTGTCACTGGTGCCACTGGGTTCCAAGCAATGAGATTCACAAGTGGATAAGACATGGCTGCTGCCTTGGAGGGGCTCACACTCTGGAGGGTGGGTGAAGGCAGTGAGCAAAAATAAATACGTAAAAAGTAGACATAATCTGCAATATATACATAGGAGGCCCCCCAATCTAAGTTTCATGGGATCAGGATAGCATCTGCATCCTTAATGCCTAGAATGAAGCCTGGCATAGTCTCAATAAATTTTTATTGAACGAATAAATGAGTGAGTGTATGAATAAGTGTCTGATAACATCTGATCTAAATCTATAACAAGGTACTTCTGACCATCAACTTAATACTTCACTCACTAAAACTTGGCGATCCCTATTTTATAAGGTCCCCTGTGAGACTTGTCTCAGCAGGTAGATATTAACCAACCGAGAATAGGCACAATGGCACGTCCTGCTTTATGTGACAATACTGCCGTCCCAGTACTGACTCCTTGACCACATGTTGAATCAACAGGAGCCTGACCTGTTGAGTGAATTAGAATAAGTCACTTAACCTCTTTTAAACTTCAGTTTCCTGTCTCTTAAAGCAAGGGAGTAGCATGCCTAGTTCACCTAACGATTAAATAATTTCATGCTGGGCAAGAACTTGATCGTATGGGGAAAAGATCCGAATTATCTCGGCAGGCATCTTTCCTAAAGCAGCTTGATCTTTTCAGAGCATTCAGACTCAAAGGTTAGCCCTAGGGAGCAGCTGACATTAGAGGAGCATTTGAACCTGTGAACTTTTGGCTTAAAAGTAAGAGTTCAAGACTCCCCAGCTTCTCTCTGGTGTTGCAATATTGGCCAAGGGTGGCTGCTGCACTCTGCGTACGACCGGAAACCCCAAATTGGGTTTGCATCTATCTGGCCGAGGTACCTTCCCCAGCTCCACCTCCAGATGTTCCATGGGGGTTTGAGGTGTGGTGGAGGAGTTAACAGAGCTTGGTGTCTCTCTGACAGAGGCGAGTGTGTGCACCCTCATGCACGAGAGAGCCGGGGGTGGGAACGTCCCAGCCTGCTTCTGTAAACGTGTGCCTCAGACAGCCACAGGTCTCTTTAGGTAGAAGGAAAACGCTTCTGTAATCACCAGAGAGAGGTTTCCCCATCTTCTCTCTGAGAATGTTTGGAGGCCATTTCTTTTTCAAAAAACTGCCAAGCTTCCCCCCAGTCCAACATTGGTAATATTTCAATGACTTTTACAAACTCGCCTGCCTGCTTTTTAATAAGCAGTGCTTTGCATTGATGGTACATGTGCAAGGTCTGACCTTTTCATAGGAAAAAACATTCATAACTGAAGCCTATATATAGAAGCTTAAGACTGGAGCAGATAAAGATGTAGGTCATATGACTTTTTTTGTGTGCAAAGCATAATGCAAAAGGGATACAGTAGACAATTTAAAACTCATGAAATACTGCCACTGGCTTGAGCCCTCCTAATATTTATCAAAAGCTTTAAATAATGACTTTGTTTTCAACTGGGAATTATAATGCCACCTTCTATCCCTGAGCACAGGAATTTTTTTCCACAGGGGAAATTTACTTCGCTTAAAAAGGTATTGCACTACCTAGTTAACTCTTACCTATTCCTGTTAAAGAACAGTTACGATAAAAATGCATTCAATGGAAAAATATTTAAAATAATATGATAGCTAATCAAAAGATCTGATTTGTGTCACTTATCAAAGGAAACCCATCCCCCAGGCCCACCGTTACTCAAGTGAAGAAAAACCCAATTCCTCAGCATTCAAGCCTAATATGACCTGGAAATTGCCTAACTTTCCAATAATACCCTCAATGCCCCTTTTCATAAGCTTTGGTCCACCAAATCCTACAAGTCTATGGCTCCATATTCCTTTACTTTTGCCTTACTCCCTTTACTTTCTTTTCTTTTTTTAAATTTTTTAAACGTTTATTTATTATTGAGAAACAGAGAGAGACAGAGCATGAGCATGGGAGGGGCAGAGAGAAGGGGAGACACAGAATCTGAAGCAGGCTCCAGGCTCTGAGCTGTCAGCACAGAGCCTGACGTGGGGCTCGAACCCACAAACCGTGAGATCATGACCTGATCCGAAGTTGGACGCTTAACCGACTGAGCTACCCAGGTGCCCCTTACTTTCTCTTCTTGAGACACCCTTTCCTGGACATCTCTCCACGTCCAAGTCTATTCTGAAATCTATAGCTCCTTTACAATGATCTTCATGAATCTTCCTTCTCTTCCTTTTCTGCTCTTCCCGAACTCTTTGCTTTCTCATGAGCTGATCATAGCTTGCTCTGGACTATGCCTACTGGTTTTCATGTCTTATATCCCGTTCTGCTAGACCATGAATTCTTTGAGGGCAGGGCAAGAATAATGACTGAGACACTCTCTATCAGTCTTGGTTGTAGTACGTATTCCTGGAGACCAAATACAATAGAAAGCACCTATAAAATACATTCCTGCAGAATGTTTATTGAGTGAAAGAATCTGGCTTTGGGAAGCACTAACAGTGATTTGTTGAGCATTTAGTGTATATAGCCACTTTGGTAGCATTACCTCATTTAAGTATCAGCAGTGAATCCATGAAGTTACTATTACTGTGTCACCTTCCAGAGCTGAAAAAACTAAAGCTCAAAGCAATTCAAAACCTCAGCCAACATCACACAGCTGGCAGAAAATAGGCTGGGTTCAAATTCATATCTGTAGGGCCTGGTGGTCAGCTGAGAGCTGTCTTATTCCAGCTTACGAGAGCTGATTTTAAATTATCAGGAATTTTGTGAACTGGTTGAAAGGCACAGCCATTACTAAATACTAAATCAAGTAAATATGCAAATGAATTCTATTACAAACAATGGTAATAAATATTCAAAATTCACCACTTCTTATTTATTTCATGACATTCTATTATACATATGTTCTTGAGGTTATTAATATTTCTTGTATTTGTATGTTAGAAATATTCTATAATGGTGTGCTGCTGCTGTTTCCAGATTTAGCTTTCACCCAGTAGTGCCCAGCTTTGGACCATTGGCAGGTACGCTGCTTCCTGACAACAGGAAATTGATGTACTATGGTCCTTTGGGTTTCAGGATTGGAGTGAAAATAACTTTCAGAAGTTGTTTTATGCCTATACCCATATATTCTAAACTTTACTGCAAATTTAATTATCTTCATCACATCCCATACACGGTAATGTATGATGTAGCTCTTGTGGAGTAAAATGGGAATTTCAAAATATGGATATAAACTCATTTCCCCCGATATACGTTAGTGTAATAACCTATTGTTTTATGTGCATATCCTTGGAGCCTAGATTCCATGTGCATAGTTTCCGCAGTATATACTTACATGTGGTCTCATGAAGTGAAGTATGAACTTTGAACCAGAGGGTATGGGTTTCAGTACTAGTTCTTTAACTCAAAAGCAGTTTAGTTAACATTGCAGTGCCTCAGTTTCCTCATCTATCCAATAAGGAGTTGGCCTAGATGTCTTTTAAAGATCCTTCTGGTTCTACTTCTAAATGATACAGCATGTTGCTTCTCTTCTCTAGGGCCCAGTTTGTGCATTTGTAAACAACGGGCGGGGGGGGGGGGGGTTGAACCAGGGAGTTCCAAATGTCCTTTGCAGCTCTGTAAGAGGGTGGATCCATGCACTTTGACGCCATATTTTCTACCTAATGTGTCATTCCTATCAGGTACCAGCAGGCTTTGCTGCTAGAAAAATGCCAGGTCACCTGCTGAGCACCCAGAACTCTGGTGCCGGGAGGACTGGAGATGGAACAGGAGCTCTAACTGTCAGGAGGAGGCCAGGCTGTATCAGCCCTCAAAACACAGGGAAATGCGTGGGTGCAGGGAGCGCCTCTGCTGTTTTCTTTTAGATGGTCTAGAAGACTGAAGAAGTGAGGGTAAAATATCTGTGCAGAGGTTTTGATTTGACACTGCGGCTGGGTCTGCAGTGAAGAGGTAGGGGGAAGGGAGGCCTGAGACGTAAGACAGGTGATGATTTCTATTGGACTGGGGAGATGAGGAGGGATGATTGGAGGGATGTACGGAAAGGACGTGGGAGGGAAGGAGGAAAAGAAAGAAGGAGGGAAGGAAGGAGATAAGGAGGGGCAAAGGGAAGGGAAGGAGAGAGGGGAGGGAGGGAGGAAGGAAGGAAGGAGGGAAGGAAGGAAGGAAGGAAGGGAACATGTAATTCTCACGGTGGGCAGACCGCAGGTGCTCAGAGAGAATGTCTCCTTCCTTTACCCTTATCTCTTGACCCTAAGCCTAAACCTATAGTACCTTTGTATCTTCATGGAAAATCAAAAAGTGTTCTTAACTCCTCATCAATATCTTCATCCTTATCCTCACCCACACAACTCCATATGTTTTTCGGGCTACAAGCACTTTGACATTCATAATCTCATTTAACTCACAGAACAACTCTGAAAAATAGGCATTATTACTTGGACTTTTCAAAAGAATTGGAGGTTCAGAAAGGGAACTGATATTGCTCAAGATCACCCAGGTGTAGAGCTGAGACTGAGCCCATTCTTTTGACTCTTAGATTGGTTTGCTTTTATAGCCCCCAAATGTCCTTTACTGGTAGCTGACATGACGAGTTTCTGAGCTGCTGCTCACCCGAAGACTCACAGAATCACACTAGACAATCACACGTCATTGAATCTTAGATGTGGAGGGGACCCCACACATCCCTTAGTCCACCTCTTCAATTTTCACATGGGGGCAATGCAACTTACAGAGGCACATGGCACATCCAGGTTCATGTACAGGGTCAGGATCAAAGCTGGGACTTCACCTCTTGTCATTGCCAAATAATTGCTCCGGCATTGTCCACTTTTGCTGGCTTGTTAGCCACCAGCAATATTAAGAGGTCGTAACTACTTTAAAATCCTTGACTATCATTGTGAGGACAATGTAACATTTTCTACCAGCATAGACATGGACTGAAGAACCCTGGATGGAGGGAGGCCAGCATGCTCCAATCTCAGCTGTCATTTTGCATTTCATCTGCTCTGTGCCAGCAATTGGATTCATTGCTGGTGAGAACAATGACTCATGCACTTTTGATGCCAACCAGCTAATTTATCATGCCATGTCTTGGTAGTTTCAAATGTTTAGTATGTGATCAAAAATAGAGACCCCCTATCATCCAATCCCTTAAAATTGGTCTTGCCTAAGCCTGAGGACTTTCTCAAACCCAAACCAAACTTCTACCTCAAATGTAACCAGATAGGCTTTATTTTAAGAATCGCTTACTTGTACACCTTGTCCTGAAGGCAGGCAAAATAGAAGAAGAAGGACAGTTGCCTCATTTAGGAATTGCCTGTCCTGAGTCTATCCCTACTGCTTTTATTAAATTGATCTGTCAACTTGGGCAACTCATTTTTTCTCTTTGAGCCACATTACCTCCATCTGCCAAGTGAGAAGTTTAAAGTAGGTGACCTTTGGACAATTATTTATTTTAATGAACTCCTTATAAGATTCTACTTTTATCAGAGCCATCCTGCTACATCTCAGTTTTTCTACATGGTCTTGCTATAATTTGGAAATAAGGTTTGGCCTATGTTCTCAGAAGGCTCTGCTCTGTTTCTAAAAGGATGAGCGATTCCTTGAAAGCGAAGATGAGCTATATCGATTTAACCTGTATGAAGTTAACTTCAGGATCAGCAGTGAGAGTACAACAAGCTTCAGAACTTGACATGACTTAAGCCTTCTCTCTCTCATTACCGTATAAATATATTTGTGAAACCTACTTGCCAGGCCAGAAGGGCAGGCCACACGCCATGACCTTCTAAGAGATGAGGACGAATTCAGGAAAAAAAAAACAAAAGACAAAAAAACCTCCAGAGGGATAAAAACAAACAGAACGTCTTATTTTAAAAGGCACAGATAGTTACCTCGAGATGCAGCTGCTTTGGCCCTGAAGATCTGGCTGTAATGATTTTTCTAACATGACATAAGAACTCAGGACTAAAACTTGGGTCTCTTCCTTCATTTGCTCAACTGGTATTTCCTAAGTGCCTCTGCAGTGCCAGGTACTTTGCCAGGCTGTGGGAAAACAGGGATGATTTTAATATCACTCTGATCATAGGGAACTGGGAGTCTTACAGAGTTGATTTGGCATGTGCACAGATTATTATAGTTTAAGGCAGTGGCTTCAAGGCCATGAGAAAGTTCTGGCTGCTCAAAGGAGAATAAGATCCCATCTTGCCTAAAGTACTTCCCAGAGGAAGTGATATTTTCAGTCTTAATGGTGGTCAGGCAGAACCTCAATGTTAATGAGCCAGACTGGGGAGGTTACTTCTATGTAATCCTGCGGGGGTTTTTTTTTTTTTTGGTTGTTTGTTTCATCCGTAGAATGGGATAATAATAGTATCAACCTCATAGACTTATTGTAGGTACTATGAGTTCATAAGTATGAACTCTCAGAAAGGCTCTTGGGACATTGCTAGTTGCTCAAAAACATTAATCATTATTTTTATTCTTAACATCAGAGTGAAATTACCCAAAAGTTTCTCACAGTCTTTAAAGAGAGATCAGTGGAGGGAAGCCCCATGCTCACAGAATGCCTTTGTTGCTATGGTAAAGCCTACTTGGGTATTCATAGATGTCCAAGCTCCCTAGCTTCTAAGTTTGCCCTTGTTTCTTCTCCCTGTCCTCCACTGCTCACCTTTCTTTGACTCTCAATTTCATACACACACACACACACACACACACACACCCCTCTGTTTCTTTCTGTAGAAGCTGGACTGTTTATCAAAAGCCCCAGGTGTAGGAGTGTTTTAAATGATTTTTGGAAACCGAAATGATTTTAGAGATAATAGGCATCAAGACGGTGGGTGTGAAATAAAAACAATAAGCAAGTTCATATCGAAATCTTTACATTTAGGAGAGGTGGGTTGTCCTTTTTGTTGTTTTTTTTTTCCAAAAGCGTCATCATTTATGTGGTTTGAAAATAATCTTTCCTCTGGAAAGTAGACATCGCAAGATACGGCACAGAGATGTCGCTGATTAATTGTATGAAGGGCTCAGTCTCTTCTGAGCGAGACTTCACTCTCTTTCAGGCATGGCAGCCTACAAGAATGAATTTGCTTTGACTCATATATTTTACATAAACCAAAGAGGTTTATAAACCCTAAGATGAACTGTCTGGCTTACTGCTCCCCACCCCCACTGCGTCCCACATACCATCACAGGAAGACATTAGCAGTTTCAAAATTTGAACTTTCTCTCAAAAATTTCCTTATTTCAACCAAGCAGGATTTCTACATTAAAACATAATCGTCACTGTGCCGGTTGTAATCAATGATTATGGGCACGTTGTCCTTTGAGATGTGTAGATAATGAGACACTATTTGTCACTTATTATGAGTATGGCAAATTGTGGGCAAAGGTTTGCCTTCCTGGATTCAGCTGTGGTTTTAGCCTCTCTCTGTTCACACTGTCAACAGGGATAAGCACATGTAAGAAGCAGAACAGGACTAGGGTTCTTGGAGCTTATCTAGTTCACTCCGCCCACACCTCCATTTTACAACTGGGAAAACTGAGGGTCAAAGAGAGAAAGTGACTTGTCTAAGGTCACACAGGGGTTAGGACCAGGACTTCTGAGTTGCAGTCCAGGATTCTAGCAACAGAACAAAAGATGAAAAGGCTAGCACATAACCACAGCCTCAGAACCACCAGTACTCTCACGAAGTGTAATAACATGATACAATAATACCTGACCTGAAACAGTTGTTTGGGGGACAAATAAGAAAATGAATTTCACATTCATTATATACATACATATTCATACAGGACCTTAAAGCACTAACTAGATGGTTGATGAAGACTGCACAACACCTTGCCCGGTCAAGGGAAAAATAAGAATTACTTTCTTCCTGCAAATAAAACAGAAATCCCAAGCCCATTTTAACTGTGTGCCTTGATGTCTTCTTGCATCCTGAAGTTTTTTGTTTTTTGTTTTTTTGTATAGCTCAATACTAGGAAGTTTCATGTCATTCTAGAACTAGAGATAATTTTTCCCAGTCTATCCTACAGCTTATCATTTTCAAACGAGCACAAGTGTGGCTGAGATCAAAAGCACTACACTAAACTTTAAGGTGGCATTTGCTGACCTAAATCCTGGGCAGGAAGTCTGAGTGCAGGATAACCAGACTAGTCAATAATTTCCTTGGCACCACAGAGACCTTCCCTTTAGAGCAAGGGGGACTGGGAGAGGTGGTTGAAGGTTAATCCTCGAGATACATCAGGCCCAGGAATGTAAGTTTGAGCTGCTCTTGGAACTTTTAAGATCTGGATTTAAGATGAGCCGAGTCACCTGTACAATTGGCAAAGACACATTTCATGCTTGTAGAAGCAGGAGCAGACATGTTTGGAGCCAACCGCAGGAAGAAGTTCCCACAAGAAAAGTGTGATATGGAACTTTTGAGCAATCTAAACTGTTCAAACATGGAGCCAGGTTGCCTCTGAGAAGATGAACACCTGTCCCCCAGCCCTCCCCTCATAGCAGTTGCTCAAGAGAGGCTGTTGGTGGGGGAAGGTTGCTGAAGGGGAAGAGTCTAGCTGAGAGGGGCTTCAGACGGGACAGAGTCTCCTGTGGTCTGTCACACCCCAAAAATCCCTTTGAGAGTCTAGAATTCCTTTCTCTATAGAGGAATGATGCTGTGCGAGCCGTGGGAGGCAAAGGACTACAGGCAGAATGGAAAATCCTTGAGCAGCCTCACTTTTCTTTCCCATAATAGGAGAATGATGGGACCCTGCTCGCAAGGAAATGAAAGGGCAACAACTTTCCAAGACAATAAAAGGAGCTGCCTCTAGTCCTATATTCAGGCAACATGTGGAAGTTCTTGCTTTCAGATGAATTATGGGTTTGGTTTTGCTTTTTTTTTTTCTCTTCAGCACAAAAGCTTCCATGGTTGAAGTGATGTGATCCAGACTGTGCAGCTGGGCTGCCCGATGTTAGGTGGTTTAGGGCTCGGAGGACTGCCCTTCACGGCCTAACAAGTGAACAAGCAGAGGTGTGGGCTGCGTTGGAGGGTGGTAGTGCTGAAGTAGCTGGAAAAGTTCACTTGATATTTGTGCTGCTGCTTTGAGAGACCAATGGGATCCTTGGAGAGTGTCCCACTGTGAATCAAAATGGTCCATAGAATATGACTTCCATGAGATCCAGGTTCTAGAGCCAACTTAGAGGAATGTTGCAGATCCATAGCCCCCTCCCCTATAGATTTGCATGCAAAGGTTCTGAGAAGGGCTGGAGCAAAGCAACCTGTTTCATTTTGAATCATCCTGCTTTTCTCTAACTTATTTGGCCATGGCGACCATTTTAACCTTAATACTACTATCATTGTGGGGACTGGTGCCCTATAACATTTTTGGGTCATCCCATGGATTTGGTAGTCACTGACAGAAGGACCAATAGACTGTCAGAACTGAAAGAAACTCGGAATTTAATGTCACTCCTCTATTTTTTACAGAAAAAAAGCCAAAGCCCAAGGAGTTATATAAAACTAATGACCAATAGCCATTAACCCTGACCTACAAAAGACCTGAAGTTTAAAAATGTCAGCAAATGACTGTGTAACATGACATCATGGATTTTGATGTAATATTACATTATATATAAGGTTAGATGGAAGTTACAAGAATACTGGAGTTGGGACTGGCTTCTAATTGGAGGTTTCTAGCTTTTATCCTGTCACTGCTTAGGCCCACCATTCCACTTTTATTAGCACTGGGTGCTCTCCTCTCTAAACTGGGGAGGATAATGCTTGTCGGGCTGATTTCACAAGTTCTGGTGAGAATCAAGAGAGAGAAAGGATGTGAAAGTGGTTTATAAATTGTAAGGTACTATATAGATGGTAGGGGCCCTTCCTTCTTCTAATGTGTTGATGCTTTGGCCGGCATCAGGAGGGTTCTTGTATTCTCCACTGCTCTCCTGTTTTGTGAACATGCTTTGCACGAATATCTCCCCAGATATATCTCCCCATCTTTTATCCACTTTCATGGGTTAGTGAGGAGACCCATGTGTGGAAGCTCTTGGCAAAGTCAGTTACCCCCTGGAATGGGACCCTGAACCAATGACTATACACATGCACTGCCAAGTTGACTCACAAGGGAAAGCAGAAAATTCTGAGTATGGCCAAACTCTTAGCAGAGCTTTAGATATGTGGCTCCCAATTCTCATAAACACGTGTGAAGAAAACAAAAGCCTCCAAATCCTGTGTTGTCAGGACTAAAATAAAACGAAGAAAATAAAGAAGCCAACAACATCACCACCAAAAGAAAAAAGAGCAGAAGAAACAGAATGAATGGTTGATGAAGCCTTGGTATCTTATCTCTGGAATGTTATTGATGATCTGAGGGTAGTGTGTGAGGGCTTAAGTGAAATGAATTGGTGGTTTCAGTTCCGGATATGGTATGCAAAGAAAAAAAATCACTCTGAAATTTAGAGCTTCCTCGTCTGAGCTTCAGGAAGCCACACACCTGAAGCTGAGCGTGGAAACTGACTCATTTCTAGCCCTTTGAGATTAGCCTCTCCAGCCCCCAGACTGTGGGTAGGATCTGAGGCCTAATGGGGAACCAGAATTGAGTCTGGCCAAACCTGGAGAAGGTTGTTGGATGCACAGTTGTATTAGGGTACTTGGCCTTCCAGAAGTTTCTATAGGGAGCTGCCTTCTGGACAAACTATCCCTGAAGCCTTTTTAGTACAATTGCAGTTGAGGGTAGGTGGGCGGCCTGAAATGGGAGAAAACCAAAACACAGATGTAGTGCTTACCTTATTTTCAGAGTCACATTAAAGCAGGTTGGCTGACTGACCCAGTTGGGGGAATAACGTGACCTTGAGGCTGTGTGTAAAGGGTATCATGTGCTTTCACACCAATAAGCCCTGAGAAGCAATGAACTGTTCCTCTCCTTCACTGTCCCAACAATCTGTGGGTTTGGCATTCTGCCTGCCACTCAGGTACCTGGGAGGCCAAGGAGAGGTATTTCAAATAAATTATTTAAAAAGAAAAGAAGATTAGAACTCATACATTCCCCATTGTCCCTTTATACCTCAAATAGAGCTGCATGTGATGTGACAGTTAAACTGAGGCATGGAACCCTAGATGATGGAAGGAGGCTCAAATCTCCTAGAAGGGACCATCTCAAGTTTGGCCCTTCAGACCTTAAACCAATAGTTTTCAGACTTTCTGCAGATCATCTTAGCAAGAGAAATAATGACTCAGATGGCCTTTTACTCCAGTCTGATCAGAACATTGAAAACAAACCCAAGCAAACGACTTGTTTAAGGACAATAAGGAGAACACTGGTTTAAATGAGAAGTCATTGAGGAATAAGATGACATTGGGGATACAGTAGCAAAAGAATCAGCTTAGGGTCAGAAGATCTGAATTGACTAACTCTGTGGCCTCTGTCGGGCCACTCAATCCCTCTAAACCTCCCTTTTCCCATTTGTAAATCATGAACACTAATAACAAGAAGTGAGCACGTGTTTGAGAGCACCTACCTTATAAATGGTGAGGACCACGCGAAGGCTCATAGCCTTTACTATTTATAAGCTTTTAAGTTTTAATGATTAATTTGTGTCAGAAGGGAGATTCTGGACTTAATCATAGAATAAGCACTAATCTTCCAAATTTTCCCGTCTGGAAAGCACTTATGAAGCACGTAAGTCTACATTATTGATTTATTGGCATGCCACTTCCAAAAAGTAGTTAGAGTAATTTATGAGATATAAAGATAGTAGTTTCATCAAAACACAGACAAAACATAAAGATGCAGTCATGAAAGAAGAGGACAGTGAGGGGGGAAGGAAACTCAGGAGCAGGATAATTTTAATGAGGCATATAGCATGATTTTGAGCTTCCGAGCAGCTTACACAAAAAGGGAAATGCATTGTATTACCCAATCCTCTTCATCTAGTAAAGGAAGAACAGCTGTGGATGGATAGGGTTGGGGGAGGGCGGGGAGGAACTCACACATTCAGGCCCTGAGCTCTACGTGTCTTGTGGGCATCTTTATTCAAGGGATATAAAAAAATAAAATGTACAGGATCTTGAAAAGGAAGTGCAGCAAAGATACTGTTCCAGTCTAAGCACTAGGTGATATTTTCCTCTGAATCAGTGCTTGCCTCCCAGAACAAACAAACAGCAAGATGATTAATAGAAGGAGCAGGTTGCCTTTAAAAAATAGGGCAGTGAAAATCAGAATGTTTGCCCCTGGCTGGGGTGTGCCGCTGGCCTAGGTACTCACCGAGGCAGCCACCATTCATTAGGGGAGTCAAGTAGGCAAGGCAGTCTGCAAGGTGCCTTGCACAAGGTCACTTGGTGTCTGTGAGACTGACTCTGCATTCTGAGTTCCTTAATATGATTTTTTAGGTCACAGTGTTCTAGGCAAAGCTCCCTGTTGATGTACATCTCTCATGCAAGATTTAGATCACCTCTTTTCGGGCAGAGCTCCATGGAAACACCGCCCATGATTTCTGAAATGGAGTCTGATTGGGTCCCGGTAATGCCCAGCTGGAGTGGACAGTGTTCTCCGCAGTTGACACATTGCCGGAGAGTTGGCAAGCCTGAGACTACCAGAATCTAGTCCTTGGAGGCTATTATTATTTTAATGCCATAGTAAATTCCTGTTTACCTAAGATGGCCAGGGACTGGGGTATTCTGGGCCATGGAAAATTCTGGTTCATCTGGTTACCATTTATATCATTTACTGATTCGTGGTTCCCAAATAAGTAAATTACAACACACTTTGCTGAATGCTAAAATCACACACCGGTATGATTTAAGCTTTTTTGTTAATTCGTAAGATACTTCGTGATCTATTAACATTCAATACCATCATTGTAACCTCATTTTCTGGGATCCCAGGTGGAAGCGTATTAGGTGTGGGGAATTGGGCTGCATCTGTCGTAGTGACTACAGTGTCTCCACAGGACACGGGAGTTGTTGTGGTTTAGCTGAATCCCTCCATCCTCGATATCCATTTGTTGGAAGCGAAATAATAAACACACATATTAGCATTGTACGTGGTATAGCGTAAGTAACTGTGTTACCATTTCCCCTCATCAAGAACATCAGGAAAAGAAGAAAGTGTTTCATTTAATCTGCCAGTTTAGCATCTAAACAAATTCAATTCAGGGTTCAATTCATCAGGGACCACAGAATTATATGCCTCATTCTATTGATTCTCATAAAAGAAAACTAAGGCCCAGAGGGGGAGTGTGACCCTGCCACGGTCTCATGGATGTTAAGGGGTAGAGTTGGTGGTAGAACCCTCATCTACTGGGGCTTATGCCTGAGCTCTTTTTTTGTCTTAAGTTTGTTTGTTTGTTTGTTTGTTTGTTTGTTTGTTTAAAGCAAGAACATGAGCAGGGGAGGGGCAGAGAGACAGGGAGAGAGAGAATCCCAAGCGGGCTCCACACTGTCAGCGCAGAGCCTGATGTGGGGCTTGAACCCACAAACTGTGAGATCATGACCTGAGCCAAAAAAGTCAGAAGCTCAACTGACTGAGCCACCCAGGTGCTCTGTGAACTCCTTTTTTTTTTTTTTTAAAGATTATTTATTTATTTTTGAGAGAGAGAGAGAGAGAGAGAGAGAGAGTATCCCAAGTAGGCTCCACACTATCAGTGCTGAGCCTGACACGGGGCTCTCTCTCACGATCTGTGAGATCATGACCTGAGATGAAATCAAGAGTCTAATGCTCAACCGACTGAGCCACCCAGGCACCCCAGGCCTGATCTCTTTTAAACAATCTGACTCCTGCAATATGCAGTTTCCACATGGCAGGGAACAGAGATGGAGAAGAAATATGTCCTTTGTGCAGGGGCTCCGGGAACTAACAATTATCAATACTGCTTGAAGGTCATCACATACTGTTTGAAAATCTGCTTCTGTATTAAAGCCCTGACCCAGGCTCTGAGACAGTTAGGGTAAAGAACGAATGAAGTCCTCAGGATCCAGTCAAAATAAAAATGCTTCTAAAACAGCAAAGAGCCATAGAACCCCCTACATCTGCAAGAATACATGTATAAAAAACCACCAGACGGGTTTTAATTCCTAGCATCTTTCTTTGCGTTGGCTATGTTTTAAGCTTGATTCACTCCCCGGTCTGCCTCTTGGGTGCTTTCAAAGGTAAGTTTGTTCTCACTTACCTTCCAAAATAATTTCCAGTAAACTCCTCCCTGTGTGGGAAGGGGTAGGAGGAAATCAACGATTTTAATACTGATTGCATTTTTGAAAGGCAGGGCTCGATCTCTTTAAACTGAGTTGCTCTGTTGGTTTACAAGTGTTTTCTTTTCTGTAGTTTTGGATTCTGACTTGTCTCTTTTCCTCTCACCATGCCCTGTGCTCTCACCCCTGCCTTTGGATCACGGGCCTGGAAATCTGCTGTTAGCACAGGAGAAACCACAGAGGGCTGAGGTTTCTGTGGCCTTCCAGAGTGAAGAGGTAGATCTCATGTGAGACATTTCCTGGGGCCCGAGGACCCCAACTCCTGCTATGACAGTTTCCAGAAAGGTGCTTTTGATATGTGACCTTCTATAAGACATGTCTTTAGTTCCAGGGGTTTCTCAGAGTGATCTCTCTGTGTGCCTGTGTGTTTATATGCACACAGGTTATCCTGATATTGTCTAGAAGAGCTCTGTGTTGATTACAAATAGATAATTGATCACAGAATCTCCTAGGAAGGGATTGTAAGAGGTCATGTGTCAAACTCCATTAAGCTTCAGTGATGTCACTACCAAATTGCTTCTCCCAGAGATCATATAAGTAAGAAAGGGAAGCAGTCAGGTAAGGCTCTCCAGCTGTCTACACTCATCACCTCTCGAGATCCTCCAGGGACCACCCCCATTGCCTAGAGGATGCACTCTAAACCTTGGAGACTGGTGCTAAAATGTCGACACAATGCATGGCAAAAATAGGCACTGGGTAAATATTGTTTGAGTGAATAATGAGACAGGTCTCCAAGAACCTGCCTGACCCCTTCTGTCCCATCTCCCCAGGAGAGTGAAACCCCTCCCTTCTTTCTCATCTACACTTTCTGCTATAGCCAAGCACACTGCCCACCTTCCTTCACTGCCCTGTACTCAGACAGCACCAGACCCTTGTTCAAGCACTGTTCCTGACTGACACAGTCATGACATTTCTGTCTGTTGAATACATTTCCACCTTTGTGAGGCATTCCCTACTCCCTCCTCCAACCTGTATCCACATGGGCTCTGTTTGCTCTCCACTCTGCAGAGAACTTACCCATGCCGTCATAAGTACATTATTGATCTCCCTCGCTAGAACGTAGACTCCTTGAGAACAGGACCCATTTCATCCCTCCTTGTAGTCCTAGTTGCGCCTAAGATAAGGCTGAGCACGTGACCAGCATCAAGCTAGGCCCTGTGGCTTGAACTGAATGATGTCAGGTCACCTTCTCTAGCCTGATAGAGAGGGAATGGTGTATACTCACTCTTTTCTCCACCATCAAAAGCTGAGTTAGGGATTATTTTGCTTCTCACCTCTGACCTAAATCTGCACAAGTCTATCCTGAAAACCACACCCAGATTATGCAGCAAGCAAAAGTAGCCACTGGAACTATGTAACATAGCGGCACAGACTCGCCTGTCCAGGCCCTTGCATGGCGCTGGAAATTTACAGGAATGTATAGCTATGCTGTTGCTGAGCCAGCTTGAAACTTGTTTGGCTCGAGGATTCTTCCCTCAGCAGGTATGTTGGGGTAATGGTGAGTGTTGCCAACTGGGACAGGAGGATGCCCAGCCGTGTCCAGGTTTTATTTGCCCCAGTGTAGCAAGTTTCCACGGGTTTTTTGATCCTTAACCATGAACCAGGGAGCCCTTCGAGTTTTCCCAAGCAGCCACGCCAAGAAGGCTCTCTGATTCCAGTGGCAATAACCAGTCATGATTTATGGACTCTCAGAACCTGGAACATCAGAGCAGGAGATAACCTTAAAAATCATCTACTCTGATTCTGCATTTCACAGTTGATGAACCAGATCAGAGTTGCCTTGCTTTTAATACCAGGGGGATAGGCTCTACTTGTTCATCCACTTACCCACCCTTCTATCCAATGATCTATCAACCAACCCATTTGCTAAATGTCCACTAACACTTAGGTGCCCAGCCTGTGCTTGGCTCTGGATACAAAAACATGACTAAGATGTGGTCCCAGCTCATCACACATACATACACAAATAATTATGATTCAGTGTGAGGTGTTATAATGCAAGTGTGAACAAAGCATGTTATGAGCACATAGAAGGCAGTGGCTCATCTGGTCTACCTGGAAGACTGAGGGAAGACTTTCAAGAAGAGGAGACATTTAAACAAAACCTTAAAGGAAAGGGAAGCATTCTATAAAGAAAGAGGGAAAAGAGGGATCACAGAGAGAGAGCAGCTTGTGCAAATGTCCGATCTCAGGAGAGTGGGCAGCACGCCCAGAGACCAAGTGAGTGTCCAGTGGGACTCCCAGGGGGGCTGAGTGTGGTGGGGTGCAGGGGTGCAGGACATGTGCTACCACTGCCTCAACGTGACTTTGGAAGCTACTGTGGAGATCTCGAGAGCTGTGCCAAGTGCTGGAGCTTTATCTTGGGGGGTGACAAGGAGCTTCTAAAAGTTTGCAGATGGAGCAGTATCACATCAAATTTATATTTTATTGAGACCTCTGTGGCCAAAGTAAGAAGAGACAGACTGTTGCTGAGGGGCAGTCGCAATTGTCCTAGAATAATAAAGGCAGCCAGTGAGTCTTCAAATCTATAAATCAGATCACATCACCTCCTTGGTTAGGGTCCTCCACCCTCTGTACTCATCCCCTGGCCAGTTAGTCTCATCACAAATTTCTGTCATTTTTTTAAATAGTACTCACTATATTATTCAATCATCTTATTTATTTGTTTGCATGCAAACTGTCTGTGTGCAATTCTAAAGTGGGAGCACTATCAGAGCTCTTTCTCTGAGTGTCTTTCTCCAGGCCAGTAGAGCTCCTGGGATGGAACCGGTGCCTACAAAGTGTTTGCAGAATGATTGATGAGATCTTGACCTCAGGAAACTGTAAATGAAGACGGAGAGGAGATGGCCTTTAAAGGAAGAAAAGCACCCTCCCTTTCCAGACCCATTATGTATTTAATGAGTGGATGGTAGCTGGTCTTCAGTAGACAGAGGATGCCACATTCTCAACGGACTCAATTTACTACTCATATCTGAGAATTTTTATGACAGGCGACCCTATTTTTCCCTCTTGTCTTCTTCACTCCATGTTTTTCCACAAATTATCGTTCTCTGAAATGTAACTGTTCAGGGATCCTCTCCCTTACACTTCCTTTTTCTAGTCCCAGCTTGGCCACTAATGTCATGGGACAGACAGGTGACTTTCTCAGGGCTCCACTTTCCCTAATTGTAAAAAGGAGAGTGTTAGGCAAGGACCTATAAGGTGTTTCCTAACTAACATGCCATTAGTTAGTCTCAGATTTCTCTAGCAAGAGCAAGAACTCTTCTCTGTTTTCATTTTGTAAAAGTATATAATGATTATGGGGTGCCTGGATGGTTCAGTCAGTTAACCATCTGACTTCGGCTCAGGTCATGATCTTACAGCTCGTGGGTTTGAGCCCCACATCAGGCTCTGTGCTGACAGCTCAGAGCCTGGAGCCTGCTTCGAATTTTGTGTCTCCCTCTCTCTGCCCCTCCCCTGCTCACACTCTGTCTCTCTTCCTCCTTCAAAAATAAACATTAAAAAATTTTTTTAAGTATATAATGATTATATACAAAATCTCATAAAAGACGATAGTTTTTATATTTCTCTGTTGTCCCTTTCGATTTCTAGTCACAAGTGTTTTTAAGGAGTTATAATCAGAGCACATGTTACAATTTTGGGCTCCACTCTTATCCTTGAACATTATTTGTTATATGTTTTTCATGTTGCCACAAAGTCTTCCCATTTATCATTTTAATGGCTACATAGTTTTTCATGGAGTTAACATATCATAAATTATTTAACCATTCCTAAATTGTTGGGACTTTGGGTTCTTTCCAGCTTTTGATAGTTTAAAGAGCTCTGAGCATACAGGTTTTTTGTTTTTGTTTTTGTTTTTTTCCACTTTTTAGAGTTATTTTCCTTAGGGTAAATCCCTTGCAGTGGGATTATTAGATGAGTTTCTAGCTCTTGAGAAGAAATGCCAAATGGCTCTCCGAAAGGATTGTTTCAATTTGTATTCAATTTGTGTTTCTCCCACCGACTGTGCCAGTTTCACAGAAACCTTGCCAGCATGTTTTTAAAAATCAATTTCCTTTATTTTTTTTCAAGTAGAACTTTTATGAAATGGGGCTTCCTGATTGTTGGTATACCAGAATTATCATCAGTGAGTTTAATGTTACCTTACAGTGCTTGGTGAATAGAAGCACTCAGGAACCAATATTGTTATTATTAGAAAGCGAGAGATCTTAGGAGGGCCAAGTGTGCTGGTCTTGCCCTTGAACTCAACTTTTTACCACTGTCTCCAGTTCAGATTACTACAGATACTTATCTCTTGCCTTAAATATTCCTCTAATGAAAGTGCCACCAAACGTTCTCTATACCAAGGTAGCCAAGTTTCCTTAGACTTAAAAGCCATGAGCTAAGCTCCCCATCTATGGAGTTTCACCTCCTTTTAATTTTCTATCAAGATATGGTCCTCACAAGAGATGGGACGCTGACTGTCCTTCCTAAAGCTGTTGCTTATGTTCATTTGAAGTCATTCCCTACTTACGTAGCTGCTCCTATTATTTGTCTCTCCCAAGATAGCCTGTTGGCTACTTGAAGGTGGTGATTAATTCCCCAGAGTGTATTTTCTTCTCCAAGTTGGATATTTCATTTTTTAAGTTATCCCTTATCTTATTCAAAATTTCACAGTCCTATTTGCTTTCCTCTGAGTTCTAGTTTGTAAAGTTCTCCCTTTTAGTGTTGGATCTACCCATTAATTAAAACTTACTGAGTATCTTCCAAATGACAAGCAGCATGCGAAGATGAGTAAAACCAAGTTCCTGCCCTCGACATGCTTAGGGTCCAGTGGGTCAGAGAGGAGCACAGCCCTCAAGGTTTGAATCCTAGAGAACTCTCAGGCAGCGTGCTGGTGGGTAGGTCAAGGGACGACACCCTCAGGAAAATCTGATGGCCTTTTGTATAACAAACCCTACATATACTTCATTGGTAAAATGATGACTATCTTACAAAGCAGAAACTACCATATAACTTTTGGTAGAAATGTCAAAGCATCCCAGAGCCTGAATTTCTGGGGTTTAGATGATGAGAAAATTTCTAAGAACTGAGCAGAGTTGACCCAGGACTATACCTATGATGCAAGCTAAAACGCTCAGGCACATGTGCTATTGAGACTGTTGTCTAAGAAAGCCAACTTCTTAGGTAGGAAGAAAAGGAGCCTCCTATTAACAAGCAAGGTGAAGAATGAGAAAAATCTGGTCCTGGTCTTCCACTGTTTGGTGACCTGGATTATTTCACTTAAATTCTCTGTAACTCGGTTTCTTTATGTGTAGAAATGGGTAGGTTGGAGTATTTATCTGAACTGTAATGTCCTTTCCAACTTTGACAATTTATGATCCACAGAACAGCAGATCCTGACTTGTCTCTCTCAATGACTTCTCCCATCATCCCCCACCCATCCCAGAAAAGCACACACAAAAAAGTGACCTCATTGGTCGCTGGGCAGATATCAGAGAGTCCATTGGGATTCCATGACCACTGTAGCTACTATAGTGATCATGTCCAGTTGCAGCTAAAATCTGCTGCTGGCAGGGTTTGTACCCAGTTTACCAAGCCTGCTGCTATAGCTGCTGCCTCTCACTTCGTCTCATTAAGGCAAACTACCATCTTATTTTGTTTTGTTTTCCCCGCATGTTTTGAGTTTGCTGCTTCCCAGCTCTTGTTATTAGAAGAGACATAATTAATAACTCCTGGCACACAGAGCAGCCAGATTGGACAATCTGCCTTTTGCTTTCTCGAACTGTCTTCTGAGCAATCTGCGAGCCTGAATTTATAGCCTGGACCCCATACAATGAGTTGTTTTATAATCCCCAGAAAGAATCAGGAATTCACCACATTGTCAGCTTGAAAAAATAACATTCTTTTTGTAGTTCTTGGTGGAAGTTTGATCCAGACTCTTCAGTTAAGAACTTGAAAGCAATATGTGATCCCATCCTTACTTAAATCTCTCTTGAGAAGACAAGTCTGTGAACGTCTTTGATCACCAGTCTAGAATTTTCCATTTTGGATCAAGAGTCAGTTCCTAAGGTCTAACCCAATCAACCTCTGTGGTAGCCTAGACCCATTTCCTTAGCAGAGATTATAAACAAGACACATGGGGCGCCTGGGTGGCTCAGTTGGTTGAGCGTCCGACTTCGGCTTAGGTCATGATCTCATGGTTTGTGGGTTCGAGCCCCGTGTCAGGCTCTGTGCTGACAGCTCAGAGCCTGGAGCCTACTTCTGATTCTGTGTGTCCCTGTCTCTCTGCCCCTCCCCTGCTCATGATCTGTCTCTCTCTGTCTCTCAAAAATAAATGTCATAAAAAGTAAATAAATAAATAAAAACAAATACACATCTGTCTTGTTCTACTTTTCTTGTGATTGGAGAAAATTGTTAAGGAAATTCTCAATGTCCTCTAATTTTACCCTAAGTAGTAACAATTCCCTGGCCTTTTCCACTTCAGGAAACACTCCAAAACATCAAATATTTCTAATCAGTGTCATTTGGGTCTCTTGTTAATCTGCCCATGTTTGTTTAAACTGATAGAACCTACATTGGACAAATGTGACTATTTAATAATATTCACTCAGGTACTACTTTTTTTTCTTGGTTCTATAGGGGTACAAGTTTGACTAAAATAAGATTTCTGCTCTCAAGTAGCTTACACTTTATAATCATAATAATTATAACACCGAGTTGAGTTCTGTTGAATTATAACAGGAGTATAAACTTGTCTGTACATTGAATCTCTTGGGGAGCTTAAGAAACTGTATCCCATCCTCCCAGGTATTTTGATTTCATTCTTTTGAGGTATGTCCTAGGCTTTGGAAGTTTTAAAAGATGCTCAGGTGACTCTAATAGGCAAACCACATTAGAATGTTCCAGTCAAAGGACTAAGAGACACACACACATAAACAAACAAACAAACACATTTTTTAATGTTTATTTATTTTGAAAGAGCGACAGAGTGTGAGCAGGCAAGGGGTAGAGAGAGAGAGAGAGACAGAGAGACAGAGACAGAATCCGAAGCAGGCTCCAGGCTCCAAGCTGTCAGCACAGAGCCCAAGGGGGGGCTCGAACTCATGAACCATGAGATAATGACCTGTGCCAAAGTTGGACGCTTAACTGACTGAGCCACCCAGGTGCCCTCAAACAAACACATTTTAATAAAGAAATTGAGAAAGTTTTCATGGAAAAATTTAGAATAAAGTTCTATTGGAGATTCAGTTTAACAGTGAGGATTAAGTTACTGGCTTTGGGGTTATGCAGACTGGAATTTGAACCTCAGCTTTGTCTCTTAGTGGCTGTATGTTCTTGGGTAAGTTACTTACCCTCTCTGAGGGCCAGCCTGAGCAACAGCACACGGAATCTGATGGAATGAATGTAGGCCCCATGAAAGAAGTAGTGGCAGGAAAGGTGGGCCGTGGGTAGGAGACATAGTTTTTCCTGGTGAGAGAAGGCGGAGATTTGCAAGGAGGCAGTCTCAGAGGAGACAGAAAGGAAGTGGTGGATAAGGTGGATGTTAGAGAGTACAGACAGTTCCTAATGTCCAAAATCTCTCTCCTCTCCATCCAGCCCTCCTTACCCAGTCCGACTGAGTTCCTGTTATGATCTAGAATACAGATCAGGAAGCTATGGTTAAAGAACCAAACCAGAGTCATCTTCTGAGCAACCGACGCTCATGAGTGGAGTACATATAGTAGCCTCTTCATCAGCTGCTTTCTATGCTTTCTGTTATCAGATTCTTAGACATTCCCAATGAGAACAAAAGAAATTATTAAAAAATTTCATACCAAATACAGAATGAAAGGTTGACAGAATTAGGAACCGAAAATGAAGAAGAGAAGGTTGAGAATAAAATACCTTTACTCTGAATAAACCCCTTTGTGCCCAAGTTAGCATTAACTGTTTTTAATAGTTCCATTGTTAGGTTTATTGAAGTAACATGTGGTTATTACACTGAGAGTGTTGGTTCCCTAAGTTCTGCCAGGAGACCCATGACAGGACTGAAAAGAAATAAGCCTAAAGTTCCAAATGAAGAATGAGTGTTGTTAAAGTATACTGATGAATTTCAACGAGAACATCACATGAATTGCAAATGTTCACACAAAGAAGGTGTAGGCTTTTTGAGAACAGAATCAAGTCATAAAATGTAAGGGCGAGAACTAGCTTTGGAGTTTACCTCGTCGAACCTTCTATGTGCGCAGACAAGGAGATGGGGACCCAGATCAGTAATGTGTTTTGTATTGGGTCACACAGTAAAATAGCTACTGAGGAGAGAAGGGAAATAAGGTTTTTGTCTTCTCTTAGTGCTTGTTTGCCTTAAGAAAAAAGAAAATCTTTGGTTTTTCAATCAGGAAGAACTAGGCTTGTCTTGAATGACAGATTACATTGTAGCTGCTGGATCATGTCACACACCTATGTCATGGTCTCAGCAGTGTGTATGCATTTTGCAAATCAACCTGATTTCTTGAGTACAACTTGCTCTATGGCCGTACTTTCCTTTGCCTCATTTTCTTTGTCATTTTTTGCATTAATTTCACTTTGATCTCTTAGAAGTAGCCATAAATTGTCTTGATTCCTTTGTAAAATAAGGTATGGTAAAACAATGGGTAGTTTCATTCCACTTGTACAACACTCTCAGCATAGATGAGAACTAATATTTACTGATATCGACTATGTGCTTATATACATTTCTTTCAGTTCTCTCAACACCACCGTGAGGTACATAACTACTATTATATTTATTTTACCTGAGGAAATGGAGTCTCTTAGAACTGAAGAAATTGCCCGAACCTCACAACTGGCAAGTGGGAAGGAGGAGGTTAAATCCAGGTCTGATTGACCCCAATGCTCATGTTCTTTCCTCTACTTTGGGTGGCTCTCTGGAGATATTTATTGCCCTGGAGCGGGAAAGCTGCCCACGGTCTGCTGAATGGCCTGAGTGTGCTGTTTTCCCACAATGCTTTGCTACTTTATTCTTTAGAAGTGCCTAATTATTTCACTCAGCAAGACCTCAAATCTTACTCCAAACAACTGGCTTCCAAAGAATTGGCTATTTTCCCTGCTTTTAATGTTGGGGAAAGAAAGACAACCAGCTATTTTTCTTTTTAACTCCATGCCATTACAAGAACAAAAATAATCATATTAAGATGTCAAAAATAAATTTTAAATGTGCAAATGTGGGAGAAAGACACCTCCTGTCTGGGAGAATCCAAAAAATTTTAAATAGACTCATGTGTGCTCTTTGTGTGAAATGCAATTGCCACAATTCAAATTAAGATGTTAACAGGATATTAATAAGAATGAACTGGGGATAAATACAGGATTGGGAAATAAGTTCACAAAGTCATTTAAGTGAGGAGCAAACTATGTGTTTGGAAATCTGCGTTACCCTGTCCCTGTTATCAGTGCTGGCCTCACAGAGACAGACCACCTTCTTGTCACTGCTTCCTCTCCTGAGTAGACTGGAGTAGCTTTTCCGAGCCCAAATCTGAGCCAGATTCTACGGGAGAGCAAAGGCAATAGTTTGTGTCCTTAAGGATCTCCAGTATGGTTGATGACTTTGAATTTGTGTGCAGTGAGAAAGCTTATGCCCAAAAAATGATTAGAGTCCTTCTTACCAGGCAGGGGAGTTTCAAGGCTGAATGCAGATAACTACATATCTGGATGGCTATAAACCTTACAGTGATGGCTCTTGGGGAGACTCTGACATGCCCTTCTAACCTTCATCTCCTACATGGAGTTTCCAAGAAGGCCTGGGAGGAAGAAAGGGCTGGCCCAGGGCAATGCAGCTATTACCTCATGGTAATGACTGGGGCTATTTGTTAGGTGCCTGACCCTGTGCTGCACACTCCACATTCAACTTCTTCTGTAACCCATTGCAATGCTCTGAGGTAGTTATGATCCCTATGTGGAGATGAGAATATTTGGGAGTTGCTTGCCTGAGATCACACAGCTAGTGAGTTTTAGAGGTGGGATTTGGACGCCAGTACCCTTGACTGCAAAGTCCATCTTCATTTCGGTCAGTAACATCAGAGCTGGGACTGGTGTCCAGAGCCAAGTTCACTTCAGTGTAATGCTTAGAGTAGAGAACGTTTGAGTGTGTTCAATGATTTATTTGATGCATAATTTTTTGGGGGCTCACTATGAGCAGATCTTGGGCAGGACCCTGAGGATATAAAAAATTAATAAGTGCAGGTTCTTAACCTCCTGGATCTTAAAGTATAATGGAGTGACTGACACCTGAAAAGGAAAATTACAGTAGAGTGTGGTCAGTGTTATTACAGAGATATAAACAAGTGCTGTGGGACATAAGGACAGAGCAAATAGTTCTGCCTGGAAGAAGTAAGGGGTGACCTCACAGAGATCGTGAAATGTGTGCTGGGTCATGCAATATGACTGAGTTTTCCAATCAAAGAAGGGAAGAAGTACATTCCATAAAAGGGGAACAGCATGTGCAAAAGCCCCAAATTGTGAAAGACATCAGTATGTTGGGGTAAGAAGTTCAGGGTGACTATGTGGGCTGAGGAGGCAGGAGATGAAGACTGGGATCAGACAGTGAAAGACGTTCCAAGTCTCCATCGAGGAATTTTGTCTCAATTCTACAGACAGTGGATCATCAGCAGGGATTCCTAAGCAAGAGCATGTCTCGGTTAGATTTGCTTTTGAAGAAGGAAACCTAAGGATACATGGAGGACAGAGAGCAGATGCCACTGTGGTCCTGCTAAAAGCTAATGAGGGCTTGAGTATTGTGGATGGAGAGGCAGGATGGATGAGGGGTATCAGTTTCTGAAATTAAGCTGCTAGGACGTGATGACTGGTATGTGGAGGGTGAGGGAAGGAAGTGTTTGAAGATGACCCAGCGATTTCCAGGTTTAGAGGCAGAGAGGATACACATGCTATTAATGGGGCTGAATACAAAGAACATGGACTAGGTTTAGTAAAGCTAGGGTGAGAGGTGGGGGAAGTGAATTATTTTTTGAACCTGCTGTTTTAAGCTTTGGCAAACACACCCCATTGGAGATGTGGGGTGCATTTGGGAAGACAAATGTGGTGGTTGAAGAGAATAGGGGCTGGAGATAGAGATTCAGGAGACCTCAGAATATCAATGGTACCTAAAACTCTAGAACCAAGTGAGTTCTACATCAGCAGTGGGGTGGGAGTGGGGAGGGCAGGAATATATGAAGATCTGATGTGGCCTGTGAGGGTAGTCTGTGGGCCCTTCTCAGACCCTGACTCCCCTAGGCAGCCTGGGGTTCCATTACAGCAGGCTCTCACTGGTCACCCTGACTTCCTTGAGTGGAACACGGGCAACAGGTCATTCCATGCCTACTTCAAAGTCTCTTTGAAGTCTCTACTAATTTACTACCTTTTCAAATAATTTTCTAAAATTATTAACCCAATAACTATTGAATGAAAGCATAGAGTGTGGGGAGTGGGTTTGGATGGAGAGATGAGTCAGATACAATCTCTGTCTTTAAGGAGTTTCTGTCTGATATAAAGGGCATCTAAACAGCAGATTAAACAGCAAGTGTGAGAGTGCTTAGCAGGGTGTGAAATTTAACAGGTGAGAAATTATTTTCATTTAAGAAATGACATACGTAAGTATCTGAAAGAAAGGATAATGATGGTTCTTGGGAAGAGGAGATTTCTAGATTTAGCTGGAGGCATGAGGGAAGGCTTCTTGGAAGAGGTGAAATCTAGGCACAAAGCATGAGTTGAGAAGGCAGACATGGTTGTTGGGGACCGGGGCACATTTGAGATGGGGACAACTTGTCTGAGAAGCAAATGTGTTTATGGGTGGAAGCAACTGTTAAGAGAGACTGTGGGCAGTTTAGTGCCTCCTGCCCAATGGCAATGGAGTGCATGAACCAAGATTCCCATCAAAAGCCAGATTGCCAGGGCTGGGTGACCACAGCAGGGCTGGTTCCCAAGAAGGGTCAGATTGTTCTAGGTGTCCCTCCCTGCCTCCATCCTGACTCATTATGGGACCAAACTGTTTTAGTGCTTCATTTCCCTTGGTCAAACCAGGATGATTTGAATGCACCTGCCTCTCTTCCGTTCCCCCTCCCTGGTGAGGGTGGCCGTTGTGAGGGGCAGGGAGCGCTTCCTAATTGTGGTCCTGTGGCCCAGGCCCCACGTGAAGGCTCTTGGCGGTCTCACTCAAATGAAGTGGGGGCCCGGATGACTGCTCAGCCGCCCTTGGAGGACGCCTTGGTTATTCCTTCTCAGTAGTCCCCTGGTGTGGGTTTAAAGTTGCAAATTTTAGAAGCTGGCTGTTGCTCTTCAGAAAAGGTGAAGGGAGAGCAGAGAGGAAAGAAATAGGGCTCCATCATCCAGGGACCCACTGGGTCTAGGCAGTGGCTCTCTCTCACTCTCCCATCCCTACCAATTACCTCCTAACCCCTCGTCCCCACCAAATTAGGCACATTGAATGCAGAGCAAATGGCCTCATCAGAACAAAAGAAGAAAGATGGGGGTGGGGGGAGGCAGTAAAAGCTATGAAATATTACCATGCACCTGGAAGGGTCAGTGTCCTTTCTCACAAAGTGGATTTTTCTGGGAACTCCTGCTCCGTAGGGCAATGGGGTCACCTCATTTATCAGCAGGGGCACAAGAATTTGGCTTATCCATTCAGGACTTCGCTTCTGTCAGCTACACCTGCACAGTGGCCAAGAAACCACAGAACCCTGAGACGTGTTAGTATGACACTGTCCCCAGGGACTGCGACTCAGTTGGGGTCAGTGTTTTATTTTATTTTATTTTTTTTCATTTTTTAAATGTTTTATTTATTTTTGAGAGAGAGACAACGTGAGCAGGGGAGGGTCAGAGAGAGAGGGAGACACAGAATCTGAAGACAGGCTCCAGCCTCTGAGCTAGCTGTCAGCACAGAGTCTTGACGCGGGGCTCGAACCCACAAACCGTGAGATCATGACGTGAGCTGAAGCCGGATGCTCAATGGACTGAGCCACCCAGGCGCCCTGGGTCAGTGTTTTAAACACAGCAATTAGCGGGGTTGAGCTGTTTGAATTCTCTTGGTCTCAGGGGCAGATGATGGTGATGATGATGATGATGATGATATGATCATAATGATGATGATGATGATAATGCCATCAATACCTTTCTGTAGTAGTGAGTCATACTGCTACAAAACACTTTCACATTTATTGACTCATTTTCTCTCAAAAACATGCTGGAGATCCCAGTCACCTTTATAGTATCCCCAAAAGATAAACTACCACCTCTAGTAAAGTGGACTTAACTATAGACTCATTATTTAGAGCTGTGCACACGATGAAACTTTTCAGATTTGCATTCCGGTCTTGCCCTTTCCAGCTGGGTGACCTTGGACAAATCACTTCACCCCTCCTAGGCTTAGCTTCTTCATATGTAAACTACGTTAATAATAACTGTCTCAGAGGGTTATTGTAGGGATTTAAATGACTTCATGTAAATAAAAAAGGACATTATAAACTCTAAAGCATTATGCAAATATTAATTACCATCTATACAAGGGTGAACTATTTGCAAAAATGAATGTAAATATAGTTTTGAGATGGCAGGTATGATGTGGCTGAAAGAGCACTTTAATTGGAATCAGAAGATATGTGTTCTCTATTGGCCCTTACACATCAGGTGGCAGTGAGGAACATGGCTTACAGACAGGCAAACACAGCCCTGCAAGTGATGCATTTATCAGTAAAAAAAAAAAAAAAAAGGCTGCCACCATCCACCTGTCACTTTATCACCTATAGGAGGCTGAGTAATGGCTCCAAAGATGCCCATATCCTAAACCCGGGAATCTGCGACTATTTTACCTTACATGTAAAGTACTCTGTTGATGTAATTAAGCCTCTTGAGATGGGAAGAATATCTGGTTGGGACCAATGTAACCACAAAGGTCTTTTTAAGAAAGATGTGGGAAAATTAGAGCCGGAGAGATGGCCATATGACAATAGAAGCAGAGATCGAAGTGATGCTCTTTGAAGATGGAGGACGAGGTCACAAGTCAAAGAACACAAGTGGCCCCTAGAAGCTCAAGAAAGCAAATTTTCCTTTAGAGCCCCCAGAAGAACCCTCCTTCCTGACACCTTGACTTTAAAGCCCAGAAGAACTAACTTGGGATTTCTGGTGTCTATTCCGAAGAGAATAACTCTGTGTTGTGTTCAGCCATCCAGTTTGTGGTAATTTGTTATGGTAGCAACAGGAAAACTCTTATGCCACCTCTACCTTGAGCTCCCTAGCCCTGTGTACTCCCCACTCCCCAGTCTATTTTCTTCCTCCTAACTTGTGCTCTACTTCTCTGTAGACTAGTGGTTTGTGCCCAAGTTTCCCTCCACCTGCTCATCTTCTTTAGTGGGCCAGCAAGGAGCTCATGCATTACTGGGATTTATAACTGATGAACTCATTGGCTCTGTGCTTTGAGTTGACCAGAGGTCTTTCTGGGGCACGCCAGCTCAGGAAATGCAGCCTGACTTTGGATGAGTCACTTCAACCCCCAGAATTTCTATTTTCTCATCTGTCATTGGGGACAAAATTTCTTTCCACTTGTACCTCACAGTATGGTGAGGAGACTCAAGAGAAATGATAACAATGAAAGCTCTGTGCCACCTATAAAATGCCCCATAAGAGTGAACTCCTGTCGCCATGATTAATATTTTAGAAACGTAGAATTTTCCAGCTTAATCTCTTCTTCACTCAGCACGAATGTGTGGCAAGTGACAAACACTAACTCTAGACAAGGGAAAGTTTTTGGATGGAGAATATCCAGTTGGGCATTGGATTTTGGATATTTGAACTATCCATGAACCTGCACTTTCAATACAGACCTAAAGATATTTTTAAAAACAGATGTTGTGAGGACATTAAATAATTGTTCAGTGGTATCACCCATTTAGAGATAGTGAGGTGGGGCAAATTTCACTTGCCTTTCTCTTTATGGAACTAAAAATAGAAATGACACGTTACTAATCAGTAACAGGGTCATCTGAACACAGGGCCTTTTAAAAGATCTTTCGGCCACAAAATTGTCAAGAGCAGAGGAGCTCTGCATTACTGCAAACCCCTGCTTGCAGCATCTTACCACTGAAAAATGGAAACCCCCACTAGTTACAGGCTCTTTCTCAAACATTAAAACCACAATTTACCTAAAACTCACTCTCGACCCTCAGAATGGTTTATGCACCATGACCTCACTAACCTTCCCTGACTTGATTAAGATCAGAAAAAATCAAGCAACCGTCTGGTAAATTGGTCAAAAGAGCAACGAATATTAGAATGCAAGGGGAAGGAGTTGGTGGAAGGAAAATAACATTGATAACCCACTTAGTTTGAGAGGCAAGACTATATTTCTCCGTACACACAATCCAATTTAATTCTCACTACAAACTCATTATATAGCTGTTTTCCCCCATCTTACCGATGTGGAAGCTGGGGCTCAGAATGACGAGCATCACAGTAGAAGGTGGTAGGGTTGGCTTTCCAGACCACTTCTAATTTGTCCCTTTACAAAGGAAGGAAAGCAAGAGGAATTCACTGGCCTGAAGTCATACATTTGCTTAGTGCACCTACAACCTCTACAATTTAAGTTCACTTAATACATTGGTCTTGACTCTCCCCTTTGAAGTTACTCCAGAACTCTCTAAGTCCTTGCAAACCCCAGAGATCTTAATGGCACTCCAGGGCCTTTTTCCTTGGACCCTCAATTTGGTAGTTCTCAGGTATATTATTACCTGGGATTCTGAGTGTATTGAGACTCGTGGCATTCTCATGAGAGGCTGCAACCCCCTCCTTGATTCTTTGCCAGCTTCTGTTGTATGATGACCAGCACCTACTGGAAGTGGTGAATGGAGCTTTTGCACGATATTTCCCTATACCCAATGCAAGGTGTAAAACAAGTATTGGCTTTGATGGCACAATACTGGAGGTTAAGACCCAATGGAGATTAAGACTAGAGGCTTTGCTTGATCTTATTATACAATTGTGGGCAAATCAAAAGTGGCACTAGAAAAACCTCTGGGGCTGGATTTCTCACTTCCAGATCTGTTTGATAAGGTTGATTTACAGCCCAAATATGTGAGGTTAGTGAAGAAAACTCTAAATGCATTTGGGCTTTGGCTGCCTGAAATCTAAACTCTTGTTCATTGGTGGAGAATTCTAAACAATCCATCCCCCCTTCCCAATAGAGTACATCTTGTGTTCCTTTGAGAGTGATAATTCAAGGGGACACTATAAGGCTGTGAGTCTCTACCAAATTGGGAGAGCTAAAGATGGAGAGGACTGGTTAGGGGCAGCAGAAAAAATGGAGTGGGGTCTTAGGGAAGCAAGATAGGACATAAGTGGAGAAGAAACTAAAGCATCTAGGAATCTTGATCCTTCATGAGATTGTGCAGACCAGAGCCAGGTTCTGGGGTACAGAAGATCTGGACTGTACTTCCAACTGGGCCAGCTGCTCCTGGAACCTATGTAAGTCATCCAACCTCTCTGAATATCTTTAACTGGACCAGAGGGATATTGACATCATCCCAGCAATCCCAGAAAGTTTGTGTAAAGATTAGAATGTGAACATTCTCAGGAAAATGTAGAGTGTTGTAGGATGTAAGAAAAATCATTATCTGTGGAGCTCTCAGATTGTCCTAAAGGGTAACAATTGTTATGCCGTTTTTCCTGTTGAGGGAAGCCATGTTTGAGATGTCATGAAATGTGCTATGAACATTCATGTGGTAGGTGACAGAGCCAGAATGCATTACTATTAACAAACAGTGGATGAGAGGCTCCTAAGTGGCTCAGTCAGTTAAGCATCTGACTTCGGCTCAGGTCACATTCTCACAGTTCATGGGTTCCAGCCCCATGTCAGGCTCTATGCAGACAGCTCAGAGGCTGGAGCCTACTATGGCTTCTGTGTCTGCCTCTCTCTCTGCCCCTCCTCCACTCCTGCTCTGTCTCTCTCTGTCTCAAGAATGAATAAACGTTAAAAAAAAAAAAAAACATCAGATGAAAGGACCATGACTGAGTACTTTCCCTGATTCTAATGATGCCTTGGCATGTGTCTTGCTGCTGTAATCAGATTGGGCAGTGGGGTGGAGAAAAGGTTATGTTCCAGTTGCTTGGGGCTGCAAATAAAACACCCCAAAACACAGTGGTGTAAACTGTGAGTTAGGAGTTTAAGAGAGCTGAGCTAAGCCTCTCTGGCTCAGTGGCTCATGTGGTTGCAGACAGTGGCTGGAGCTGGCTGAGCTGTGGGGAGGGTACTGGCAAAGACGGAACCAGGCATCTCTCAGGGCTCCTTCCTGTCATCCCTCTATGTGGCTCACTTTGGGCTTCCTCACAGCATGGCAGCCTCAGGGCAGTTGGGCTGCCCACTTGGCAGCTCAGAACTCCATGCAAACAAGAGGGAATCGGCATTGTCGCTTTTTATGATACAGCTTCAGAAATCATGCAGCATCACTTACACGGTATTGAAATGACTACAAGTGAGTCACGACCCCACCCAGATTCAAAAGGAGACTCAAAGTCCTCACTGCGATGGGAACAGTGGCAAGTTTCTGGAAGAACACACGGTACGGGAGTGATTGTTGCAGCCTTCTTTCAAAGAATGCAGCTTGCCAAAGACCAAAAGGCTAAAACTCGGTCAGAAGGAAGATAAAAGGTCACAAACCCTGGGAAGAGGGGGCAGTTATTCCTGCACCAAGGTTATTCATCAGAAAGAAGTCTCTGGGCGCCTGGGTGGCTCAGCCCATTAAGTGTCCAAGTTGGCTCAAGTCATGATCTCACTGTTTGTGGGTTCAAGCCCCGCACTGGTCTCTGTGCGGACAGCTCAGAGCCTGGATCCTGTTTCAGATGCTGTGTCTCCCTCTCTCTCTGCCCCTCCTCCACTCATGCTCTGTGTCTCTTTCTCTCTCTGAAAAATAAATAAACATTCAAAAGAAAGCACAGTCTATGGCTGAGACACGAGTCCCTCAGGAAGAGAGGCTGAAAAAATACCAGCAAAGTCCTATCACTTAACAAAGGATGGGGGGCATATTAGGGAAGTACTGAAGTCATATCTGGGCAGCCCAATCAGTTTGGTGAAAAGCTAACAGAGAAGATGTTTATTGGAAGCCTACAGGAAAGCACTCTTTACAAATTACCAGATTGGATCTTATCGACTCATCTTCTTGTTTGAAAATGTTTACAAGCTCAGGTTTTCTCTATGGCTTAGTTATCTTGGAACGTCTCAATCTTCCACCTTGCTCAGCTGAACATTGGTGGATTTTGGGTAAAAACCGAAGATCCTTTGAAATTAAATTATCCCTCCGTGAAACTATTTTCATCTTTATTTTATTTTTTTCATAAAATTATTTTAAAAAGGGAAATGCTGATTTATCTATCAGGTTGCTCTTTATTTTGTTTATTTTTATTTATTTGTAACTGATATTTACCTTGTACAAAGTATTGGGATATCTCCTGGGGCCAGCAGACATGAGGAGGAACCTGCCCTCAACACCAAAGAGCCACTAATTCAATAGAAAGGGGGTGAGTGTGAGAAGGGGAACCAAATACGGCCTGGGGATGGACCCAGGGTTGAAGCTACTGTGTGAAAGAGACTATGTTTTTAAAAATTTGTTTTAATGTTTATTTTTGAGAGAGAGAGAGACAGAGACAGAACTTGAGTGGGGAAGGGGCAGAGAGAGAGAGGGAGACAGAGACAGAACTTGAGTGGGGAAGGGGCAGAGAGAGAGAGGGAGACACAGAATCTGAAGCAGGCTCCTGGCTCCGAGCTGTCAGCTCAAACCCATGAGCTGTGTGTGACCGTGACCTGAGCAGAAGTCTGATGCTTAACCGACTGAGCCACCTCAGTGTCCCAAGAGATTATGTCTAAATGACCTGGTTTAAACTCTGCTCCAAGTATATCGTTACCAGTGAGTCTTGGGTCTTCCGAGGAATGAAAAGAAACGATGTATGTGAAGTACTTGGTGGGCATTTGGGAAGAGTACGCGACTGTTGTTAGGTTGTGTTTTATTGTAATTTAATACCAACATTAAAATATGAATAATGATTTCTTGTTTACGGATCACTTTGATATGTTTCATTTCATTTCATGATCAGAACAGTCCTGTAATTTAAACACTGCACTCATCCCCCCTTCAATTTTACAGATTAGGACATTGCTAATCAAGGAGGTCAAGTGATTTAGCCAGGGTCTCTTAGCCCATAAGCAGCAGCGCTGAGATTTAGAAACAGGTTAGCACCCCAAAGCCACCCTTTTCCGCCCTGCTGTTCCCTAAATGGCCATGTGACCTTGTGCAAGCATTCCATGTCCTGTCCCCGGGGCCTTCCATTTCTGCATCTGTGAACTGAGAGGCATTAAATCATGCCGAAAGTCCCATCGAGGTCCTGGTTTCTCTGATTAAAAGCGTATGTTCAGTGATGACCCCAGCTTGCCACTAAGCTCCCTGAGCATACTGAACCCCAGGCTTGGAGGGCCTAGAGACTGGGGCTGGGCCTGAGTCACAGGCCTGGCTTGGCGTTCATCACTGTATCTGACTGCCAACAGGACAGAATTCTCTAGAGGCCTTGAGTCCAATCTGGCCAACTTGTGATGGCCTTAAGTTATCCTCTGACCTCAAACTTCTGGTTATCTGAAGCTTATTTTTAAGGAAGTCTTGGGAGCAGGCATGATATCTCTCTGGAGACCTGCTTCTTTTCTTCCTTTCATTATGTCCCTCCAACAACAGGAACCAGGGACTGGGAAACAGGCAATCTGTATGTAATATTTGCCTCTGCTACTGCCTTTCTTGTGACCTTGACCAAGTCACATCAAAAGCGGGATTATCAACTCGACTTCTCCTGGCTTGAGGGTTTGTGAAGCCATGTGGCTTCCTCTTGAGGAAGAAGTGGGAGACCTAGCCTCTATGTGCCTTTAAGATAAGAAACCTATCGGATTTTCTAATAATAATGTCTGATAGTCTCTGGCCCACTTCAATTGCCCTTTTTAAAACAGCTTTTCTACTGAATTGCAGAGGAAATAGGTGAGGAAAATGCTTTCTGCTTCCAGCCCCAAGAGAAGTAGTACGTCTCAAAGGTAATATAAGGTTGAAAGCATAGTTCATTTTCCTTCTGCCTACCTCCTTCCCTGTTTCTAGATGGGAGTTGAAGTGATTCAGAGTCACTCACAAATAAGTCTCTGAGCCATGTGGGATGGAGCCTTCCCGCACCCTGATCCCAGAATTGTTTCTCCTGGGTCGAGCACCTTGCTCTAGCTCTCACTCATCATTCTGGATTCACTCTGCAGAGACTTGGGCAGGAGCTCCATGTGTCCCAGAAGGTCCCTCACACTCAGAGACCAGTGGTGCTGGCATTCTGCCTCAGCAGAGGCTGAAGGCCACCGCTCCTGGAGCCTCTCTGCCCTCAACGTTAAGGAGTTTGGTTTCAGTTTCATTTTACTGAAAGGGAGGAAAGAACTGATTTGATCCTTGCTCTACTTCCAGGGCAAAGAAGGCTCAAGACCCCTCTCCCTCTCTGCATGTGGCCAGAGGTCTCAAGGGGACAGACAAGAGGGCAATTGCAACAGCCCTAGGACAGCAATTACACAATTCCCCTCAAGGCCACAAGGCAACTTGGAAATGATTCTAACTACGTGGGGTAGTAGATAAAATGCGGGCCTGGGCTCCAGTCAACATTGTGCCACCAACAACACTGTGTGACCTCATGCAAGTTACTGAACTTCTCTGTAAGCCTCCTTTTCTTCACCTGTCAAGCTAGGAAATTGGATGTTTCGTAGAATAGAAAAGTATCCGGTTTGAAAAGTATGCCTGGTATCATCTAACCGCACCTGTTTATTTTATACACTTAGAAACTGAAGTCTAGAGAGGGACAGTGACTTGAACATTACATGACAGGTAAATAACAGGGTCTTGTCTAGGAAACAAGACCCCTAGCTCACGTGGCAGTCCTTCTTCCCCTTCTGGATGATCTCCAGGTCTCTCTCGGCTCCAGGAGTCTGTCACTCGAAAGACATAGTCCCCTATAAGCTCTGGCTGCTGTCTTTGGGCTTAGGCTTATGTTGGTCAGCACATGGTTCCTTTGGGACTCTTGGTGACACGTTGTGTCCTGCTCATTCCAAGTTCTTTAGTTTCACATAAGGCTGGGCAAACGATCTGCTCAGCAAAGCCCCTGGCAGGTTTGTTGTAATGCTTGTAATAGTCTAGGCACTCTGGGGGCAGAATTTTCAGACAGGGTTTAAATGAGGGTAGCGTCTGCTGGGCAGCTTGATCTTGCATATAGACAGGGGCATTGCAGTAGCCACCCAGAGATCCATGTTCTAGGTACAGCTTGGCCCCTGAATCACTTTGTGACCATGAACAAGCCTCATCCCCTTTCCAAACTTCAGTTACCCCATATTTAAGATGAGTTGATTAAACTAGATAATCCCTAAGGTACCTTCAAGCTCTGACATTTCATAGCAGAATATTGCCCAATCTTTCTATTCCTTGGGGGACTTTGCTTAGGAACTTGGAGGACGATCTTTGCCACAGGAGGTCCAGGAATACTTGCAGGTCTTCAGTTCATAAAAAAATATTAGAAAAGGAATATAAGAATGTTATGCTGTCTTGTACTTTGGGCTCATATTTTCTAGGGTCCATCTCAAATACTCAAAGCATAACCACATCTTAATTTTCATACACGGAGAGGAAGAATGGAGAGATAGGTGTAATAATTGTGGGGCACCTGAGTGGCTCAGTTGGTCAAGTGGCTGACTTTTGATTTTGGCTCAAGTCATGATCTCATGGTTCATTGAGATCCAGCCCCACATGGCACTCTGCACCTACAACGAGGCATCTTCTTGGGATTCTCTCTCTCTCTCTCTCTCTCTCTCTCTCTCTCTCTCTGCCCCTCCCCACCCTGTGCGTGTACACTCTCTCTCAAAATAAATAAGTAAACAATAAAAAATAAAAAATAAAAGGAGTAACTCTTGCTGTGGAAGTTAATCATGCTCTATCAAAATATTACTGCATTTTTCTAAATGTTTACTTATTTTTGAGAGAGACAGACAGAGCATGAATGGGGGAGGGGCAGAGAGAGACAGAGACACAGGATCCAAAGCCGGCTCCAGGCTCTGAGTTATCACCACAGAGCCGGATGCGGGGCTCAAACCCAGGAACCATGAGATCATGACCTGAGCCAAAGTCAGAGGCTCAACCGACTGAGCCACCCAGGCGCCGCAAAATATTACTGTATTTGATTATATCTAGTGAGAGACATGATAGGATCGTCAGCTTCCTAGACACAGATGCTGCCTTCAGAGTTCCTATCTACCAGGGAGTTCAGACATGGCTTTAAATAACTCCAACACAAAGTCTCACATTTTACTTATTTATTTTTTATTTTAAGTAGGCTCCATGCCCAACATGGGGTTTCAACTCAAGACCCTGAGATCAAGAGTCACATGCTCTACCTACTGAGCCAGTAAGCACCCCACAAGGCATCACATTTTAAATCCAACACAAAGAACCTTAGAGGAGAGAGAGATCACTTACCGTTTGGGGGTATCAGGAAAGTCTTCACTGAGGACTTTGCATTTGAGCTTGGTCTGGGGAAACAAATGGTCATGAGGGATAAGAGGAAGCCCATCAGAGTAAATACTGTGAACATAGACAGAGGCAGAGAAACCATGTGAAGTTGGGTTGGTGAGAGCACAAGGCTGGGAAGTGAAGTAGTGGGAAAGAAGACTATTTATACTTAGGTGCCATATCTCCCCGGCCAGTATGTAAGTTCTTTTAGGGCAAACATTTTTGTTCAATTCATCTTTGTATCCTTGTCAAGGGTAAGACATAATCATCTCTCAAAACTCATTTAATGAATCAATAAATTGTATTACGCAGTGCTTTTCCCTCCAAATCATCAATGCACTGTGTGACATACCTATATCTTAGAATCTCAGAGGTCAAGCTGAACATCATACTCATCCTACTGATTTACATGGACTTGAAGTGCCATCTCTCAGCCCTGTCAAAGTAGACAGGTGGCAACTATCAAGTTGTAGCAATCTGTTACAACTCGTGGGTGTTTTCTAAGCCCTCCTTTGCTCTGTCAACCCTAGAACTGGCCCCATAGACCATTGCAAGCTTCTATGGTCAATGGGCTCAATTATGCATCAGGGTTGCTGAATTCAGCATCTTGTATGTGTCTTATACATGTCACATTTTAACAGTTAGAAGCTGATGAACATGACTCAACCTCCTCCCCCAGAGATCAATTAATGATCTCTAACAGGGAACAAATGTGGGGGCCTCAGGCCAAGGTCCTTTGATCTCACAATTTCAGATACTGACTGTCACCTAAAGATTAGTAGAGTGCTCTCCTATTCTTAGCTTTTAGTGGACAGATATAATATAAATGTAAGAATTCCTTTGATTTGAGCACAAACTCAGCTTCCCCAACACTTTCACATCCGCCATCCTATTTAATGCACACAACAACGTTTTGAGTTACTCAGGCAGATATTCCTAATGAGAAGCCTTAGTTCAGAAAACCAGAGTGATGACCTAATACTGCTATAAGCTAGAAATAAGGCACAATGCTGGCATCAGCCACCATTTTCTGAGCACATGCTTTGTGCCAGGTATTTTATGTAAATTATTTTATTCAGTCATCAGAAAAATCTTTGTTCCATTTCTATTGCTGTTTTAAAGGTTACCTCAAAACATAGTGGCATGAGACAACCATTTTATGATGAGCATGGATTCTATGGGTCAGGAATTCAGAAAGGTCACAAAAATGACAGGTTGTTTCTGTTCCGTGATGTCTGGGAGATGTAAAGGCTCGGGGGCTCAACAGCTATGAGTTGGAATCATCTGGAGGCATCACAAATCATATGTCTGGCAGTTACTACTACCTGTCTACTGGGGTTGGAAACCCCTATATGTGGCCTCTTTCTGTGGCCTGCACTTCCTCATAGCATGGTGGTCTCAGGGTAAATGAATGTTTTACATGAAGGGTCGGTAGAAAAAGCAAATGTTAAGGGGAAAAAAAGCGGAGGATGGGTCATCTTTTGTGACTTAGCTCTGACTTCACATTGTATTCGTTTACTCTGTTGGTTATAAGCAAGTCACTAGCCTACCCATATTCAAGGGGAAGGAACATAGATCCCACTTTTTGTGGATCCTCACCAAGACAGCTCAGGAGGGATGGCAGATGTTTGGAAAATATAGCTGTCACACTCCCAGAGGAATTTAAGAATGAGGAAGTCAAAGTTCAGGGAAATTGAGAGACTTGTTCAAAGTCACAAAACTTCTATAGTAGAGTAGCATCTAATCCAGGGGGGGTTAGGATTTCAAACTCAGTGAGTAAGGTAAACATTGCTCATAGTCAAAACTACCTTGGAAATCCTGTAATTTGTCAGTAAAGTACAAAATATGTGGTTTTACATGAGCAACAGGTTCTAGTGCCTCAGCTCATGCTCCCCAGGGTATATCGCCAACTTAATGAAACGATGGACAGAATCATACGCACTATTTAAATTGTTCTCTCATTTTTCAGAGTGTTAGGGCTTAAGTTCCCACAGAGTCAATGCATTTTAAAGGATAGATCCAGAATGATTCAAAAGTTAGTCTGATTCCGAAGCCCGTGTTCTTTCCCCACTGCTATCTAGAAACCACCTTTGAGAAACTGGGAAAGAGAACAGAATTTCAAGCCCTACCGACACAGGTGGGGAGCCCCAGAATGAGGCCTCAGTTGCAACCTGGATGTGATTTGCAGGCTCTATCACTGGCTTAACTCTGTATGCCTACACTTTGTCCGTGTTAAGGCTGCAGGCATTCCTGAGCACCCGAATAGTCATACCCCATCTCCTCACTGCCCTTTCTCTCTAGGTCTTCATAGAATAGGAAGAAGGAAACTGAGATTTGGAAATGAGTGGAATGTCAACAGATAAGGTAAGGGTATTTCAGGTAGACCGAACAGCATGAGGAAAGGTAGGATGGTGTGAAGCTACAGGAAGTATCAGGGACTGGTGAGTAATGTAGTGCTATTTTGCTGGGGAAAAATCACTGAAGTCCTACAAGACCCAGGCAAAGACTTGATTCCAGAGATAGTGATCTAGGAAAAGAAGTCTGGTCAGCTTTGCAATTTAGCAGGGACTCTCTGGAGGCAACAGGCAGAAGGGAAGGGAGGGCGGGGTGGGGCTTAGGTGAGGAGAAGATTGAGAGACTACAACTTTGGAAAAGCAAATGCCTGCCTCTGGCTAATGTCAGGGTATCTTGAGTGTGGAAATGTAGAGTCTTTGCCCATGATCTTTAAATCAGTCTTGATACCAATATTTAAGGAACTAGGCAGTACTCCAGGGCTAATGGAACAAATGGCCACTAAAATGCATGAGTCAGACAGCTCTCCTGTTCAAAGAAATCACCTCCAGGGCCTCAGTGCCTGAAGTCTCCCATCTGAAACATTTATTTTAGATCTCAGGGACTTAGAACTGGATTAATCATAATCTTAGTTTCATGTATGAAACGACTGCACTTATTTGCATAGGTAATCAGATGCCACAAAATTCACAAATGGCCCTTCAATGCAGAAACTGGGCCTCTGATGGTCGCTTGACCACATGTGGCTCTGTGGTCTTCCCTACTCCACCCTTGAGACCCCCACCCAAAGTAAACCTGCATCATGAATCTTGTATTCATGAATCCTTTCCTTTCTTTTTTAAACCGTTTTCTCTCATCTGTATGAATTCCTTTAAAAGTATATCTTACTAATGTTGTTCTTAATATTATAAAAAGGGCATCGTGCACAGTTTTGGTATTTTTACTTTTTAATTAATATTATAATGTAAAGACTCATCTATATTGTTGCTTGTTGTTGGAGTTCACTTAATTTGAATAAACTGTAGCTTATGCATCAGCTGCTCTACTGATGGACATTTCATGCGTTAGCATGTACCATAGTGCTGTGAGCATTCTTATTTGTATTTTCTGGTATACGCCATGCCAAGACCTCTTCTAAGCATAGTGCTAGGAGGTGGCTTGCCAGGTTTAGGGTCCATAAAGTTCAATTTTATGAAAAAGGATCAAGCTGTTTTTCCAAGCAATTTTACAAACTTTTAGTTCCAGCCATGACTACCCCCCTCACCAAAAACAACTATAAAAGTTGGTCCCAAAAAATCACATTATTTGAAAACAATGCTAATTTCATTTCCTCTTTTTCAATTCTTACCCCTCCAATTACTTGTCTTGCTGTGTCAGCGAAATTTAGCTGATATGGTGAATCATGTTCATGAATTTTCTATAGGAAAGCTATCCTCTTATACCTGGGGAAAGCTCACTATGGTACATAATAATTTTAATGAACGGTTGGATTTGATTTACTAAAAATTACTTTAGGATTTTTATGTCCATAGCAGTAAGTGGCAAAGCTATGGCATTGTCCTTTTTTGAAGACGTTGGCGTAAAGGTTGTGATTTTCATATTATCTGATAATATTACATTGGCACCAACTTAATTTTGTTCTACTTGCCTGATTAATCATTTTCATTATCAGTTTTCATCTTGTACATGTATGTTGCCTTGTCCAGCAAATACCTGGGTTTGCATTTTTATTTGGCAAGTTAGCTCATTTTCATCCATAGTAGTTAGTTATCCATATATTAGGATTTTCTTCTACTAATAAAGTTTATTATTTCATTTTGTCACTTATTTTTGGTTTTTATTACTTTGGGTGTTGCTATGAAGTTGTCCGTGTTCTCTCTCCTATAAGACAAGGACATTAATAAGCCCTGATGTCCCTTGGCCTCCCCATTACTCCACCATCCTGAGTTCGTCTCCATTTCCAATTCTGATTTTCTGATTTTTTTTATGGATATGCTTTGCTTTCTCTTTTCTTTGATACTAGTTATGTTTTAGGACAACCACAAACTTTACAAAAATATTTTATCACCTTTACTTCACATATTTCTTCTCTTATCCCTTAGATTTTTTTCTGTCTATATAAGCCCACCATTAAAAAGCGTTTTACATGTGGGTTTTTGCATGGTAAAAATTCTGAGATCTCAATGTCATAGATTATTTTTTATCATGTCTTCACATGATTTGAATGAAGGTTTAGCTGGATATGAAATTCTGTACTTCCAAAATTTTGAAAAGACTTCATTGCTTCCTTGCACCCTTGCATCCTGCTGAAAAAGTTGATACTGGTATTATTCTATTGTAAGTAATATTCTTCCTCTCGTTCTCTCTGGAAGTTTTTACACTTTTACCTTGTCTCTGATATTTCTAAATTTCAACATAATTTATGTCTAGGAGTACAATTTTCCTTACCTCTCCTCTTTTGCTCTCTGTGTTCCCTTTCAATCTGAGTCTTTTCTCTTTCATTAATTCTGGGGGAATTATCTTCATTATCCCTTCAATTATTTCCTCCTCTCCCTTTGTATCTATTTTTTTTTAATTTGGGACTACTTTTGCCTTTTATACCTTAACTTTTACATTTTCTATTTTTAAAATAATTTTCTGCTGGGAGAATTCCTTATCTCATCTCTAAGTTCACCGCTTCATTTTTTAGGCAAATCCATTCTGCTAATTACTATCTATTGTATTCATTATCTCAACTATTATATTTCCATACTTAACATTTATATTTGATGCTTTCTGTGGGGTTTTTTTTTTTTGTTTTCACTATATATTGCTGATATCATCCTTTATTTTTTTAATATAAAATAATCAAATTCTTTAAGACACATGTAAATTCCTGATTTGTCAGTTCTTTTCCTTTTTTTTAAAGTTTATTTATTTTGAAAGAGAGAGAAAGAGCACACATGCACAAGTGGGGGAAGGGCAGAGAGAGAAAGAGAGAAAGTCAAGCAGGCTCCACACTATTGGTGCAGAGCCGATGTGGGGCTCAAACTCATGAACTCCAAGATCCAACTTGAGCCGAAATCAAGAGTGGGCTGCTCAACTGACTGAGTCATCCAGACACCCCTAATTTGTCAGTTCTAATACCTCTGATTCCTTTGGAATCTGTAGCTCAGTTTGTGGTTTTTCTTTAGAAATATGAGTGCTTCCCTCTTCACACATGAGCTTCCATTCCTCTGGGGTTATGGACTACTCTGACCACAGCACCAATGGCGGGAGAGCAGAAGGCCAGGCTCCCATCTGTGTTGACAACTATGTGTTCAAAGTGGGGAAGGAACCAAGAATGGCAGGTTCCAAGCATCAGAAAACCATAGCTAATCACTCCTCACCCAGCAAACAGCTTCTCAGATGTGCTCTTTTTATGTTTATTTATTTTTGAGGGAGAGAGACAGACAGACAGAACACAAGTGGGGGAGGGGCAGAGAGAGGGAGACACAGTATCTAAACCAGGCTCCAGGTTCCAAGCCATCAGCACAGAGCCCAATGTGCAGCTCGAACTCACAAAGCATGAGATCATGACCTGAGCCAAAGTTGGAGGCTCAACCAACGGAGCCACCCAGGCACCCCAGATGTGTGTGCTCTTTACTTTAGGAAGAATTAGTATGTAGAAGAGACTATAATCCATCAACTCCGGGGATTTCGAAGGAGAGAAAAGTTACCATCTGAGACCAGTCAATCTGCATGTGTTGTCCTCACCACTTAGGCACAGGGCTTCCTCACGGTCCTGATCTCACACTTGAGGGGCACTTGCGCAAGGGGTCTAAGCTCCCAAGGCAAAGGGAGTGGACGTGGGTGGAGATGAAAACCCTAAGAGGCAATAGCTCCCCTCTCGTTTTATCCTGCCTCAGAAGCCTGGATACCCTCTGCCCTGCGTTGGGACTATTCCAGACACACAGATATGCCAGATAAAAACTGCTTCTGTCTCTCCAGGGGTTTCTCACAGCTTTCTCTGCAACTTACTGCTTTTCCTCTATAGTCTTCCAGAGTCGATCTGGGGGGAAGAGCCAGTAGGTCAGGCTAGTCCAGCAACTTCTTAGAAGCTCCTTGACTTTGCTTCTCACAGATCACACACCGTTTTTCCCGTCTGCCTTCCTTTCACACCCAGATCTCCCCAAGACCACAGCAGGTCGAGCACCAGTGTGAGTGTGGCACCAGGTCAGCTCTTCCCCTGGACAGCACATAGGGGAAGTGGAGGAACACGGAGCCAGAGTCAGGGAGCGGCTGGTGTTCTCATTGAGTCCTGGATTTTCTGTGAAGCCTTAGACAAGTCATTTGACTTCTCTGAGCTTCAGGGTCCTCTTCTGAGAAGTGAAGTTAGTGAGAACATTGACTTCACTGGGCTGACGCAAGGCTCAAGTGAAAAACTGGATGTGAAAGGGTTTTGTAAACTGGAACGGAGGTGATTTTATTGATCAGCTGAAGGCAGGGAAAGGAGTGTTGAGCTGGGAGGAAGATTCACTTTGCCAACCTCCAAATGTTACTAAGTGTTGGCCCTGTTAAAAAGGCCTGATAACACTGGACATTCTCTTAATATAGAAGATGACAAATCTGTGTTTGATGCCAGACTTGTCACATTCCTCCAGGAGGGCAGACTTTTATGGGCCCCTGGAAGATCTGCCTGGACTATTTCTGAGGACAGGGACATTGTGCCTTATTGGCAAGGATTATTAAACCAGGGCCACTTGTGGTCATTGAAGAATCTAGGCCTGCCTTTGCAATAATGGGAAAGAGTTATCAGATCCTGTCCTCTGATGTTTGCTGATTTGGTTACACTGCTTCTGCTAAGCTCGGTGCCTTTTACTTCCTTGTTTGGTGAGGGGCTCGTCTTAGTCTAGTTACAGGGACTGAGATGTGGATGAGGAGAATGGAGCAGTTCCAAATCAAAGACAAGTAATGGAGGTAGAAACGAGTAAGAATAATGTGTTCTCCCTGGGAATTTGTACAAGGACAAGGCTAATGAGACTTTGTTTTCAATTACTTAAAATGTGGTCTGTCATTGAAAAGATGATGTAATGGCTTTAAAACAGAAAACAAGCCAGAATCTTACACCACATTCAACTTCTTGTGTTTTTTCACATCTTGCCTATTTCTGTTGTCATCATCATGCATGCATAATGCACATTTCATTCTATGGCTTGATTTTTTTTTTTTTTTTTTTTTTGCTTAACATTAGATAATAAGCATTTTCCTTTTAAAGTTTGCATTTTGGGGCACCGGGGTGGCTCAGTTGGTTAGCGTCAGACTCTTGGTTTCAGCTCAGGTCATGATCCCAGGGTCTTGGGACTGAGCTCCACTTTGGGCTCCCCGCTGAGCATGGAGCTTGCTTAAGATTCTCTCTCTCTTTCTCTCTTTCTCTCATCCTGTGCCCCTCTCCCCCACTCTCTCTCTCTAAAATAAAAAAAAAAGGTTTAAATGTTTAAAGTCTGCATTTTAATCAAAAGACAATTTAATTTTGGATACTGCATTATAACTAATAAAAAAATTCCCCTACTTTGCAAAATTTGCATTGTCTTCAAAGATGTTGTTTGTTTTCTTTCTTTCTTTTTTTTTTTTTTTTTGCTTTCATAGTGAATGCTGTCGTGACATCTTTGTGCATTTTGCGTATTTTGTTTGTTTGTTGTTGTTGTTGAATGTTTACCTTTGCATGAATTCTAAAATTCCTATGAATGGCATAACTGGGGGAATACATTCAGGCTTTTTTATGACTCTTGCATACAATTTTAAAATAAAAGTTTTAATTTAAAATACCACTAGCCAATTTAACCACCACTCTTCCAAGTACTGACTATTTGAAGTTTTTTTTCTACTTTAATACATAAAGAACAGTGCTTCAAATTTGTTTTCATTTGTACTTCCCTGCTTAATAACAAAGTTTAATGCTTTCCATGTGTTTTTGTTGTTGTCTAGGTCATGTTGTTAGAATTAAAAATAAGCTACCATTAGCTTTCAGAATTTTTTGAAAGTGCCCCCCCAAATGCCACCCCCCAAAATATTTCCTAAGAAACTCAAATTTCCAAATTAATCAAATATAAGTGCTCAAGGCCAAAGCAGAGAGAAGTGTCAAGTTCATTTGTCTTCTGTTTAGCTGGTTGAATGTCTTTCATGTGTAATTCAAGTCCTGTCAGGAATGTTTTAAAGGATATTGGAAATTGAAAATAAAACAGAGGCATTACCTCCGGAAAGTTTACATTCCAAAAGAGCTATTATCATATGACAAATTCAAAAATTGCTAATGTTGTCAGAAAAGGATAGAACAGGAGCTGTGGGGATTCAGAGAAGAGAGAGATTATTTCTAACTTGAGCTTTGGAAAGTGAGGAGTCAGAGAAGGCTTCTTGGAGAAAACTGCACCCGAGCTGCATGAATAGGATCTGAGGCAGGAACCTATTTCAGGGCGGTGAGGGAAGTGTGTTGGTGAGAACATTTTGCCCATTTTATGTGATGGAGCTCCCGCGGTTTTAACTAGGTCTTCTAAGTTATAGCTACTCTTTTCCAAATACCAAATGGAGTCGAGCAGGGATGATCAACCATGAGAAAATTATATTGTGCATATTGAAAGACCTAAAATTTACAGTAAAGCTCAGTGCTTCTCAACCTTTTCCATGCCAGGGCACACAAAGAAGCTGATAATATTTCTTTGTTAACTGGGGTAAACGGATAAGGCTGCTTGTTACTGGAGGAGTCGTCCAGAATACCCTAGCTGCTCCAGGTCAGAAGGCTGAAGGATCAATTTCTGTGCATTCTTGGAACCCAATGGGCAAACACCATGTGAGAAGTTTTACAGATAGATAGAGATGATTTATAAAAATAGTTACCAGACTTATTCTGCATGATAGGTAATCAGTGAGATGGGTATTGAGATTATGAAAGAAAAAAACTAATAAAAATGATGATGGTTTTGATAGCCTACCTTGACCAGCCTGTCTACCATGGGATAGCCTAATTTCCAGTATTATTCAGAAAATAACATAATAGACCCTAGAACTGTGGTCATGTCAGTCCACATTTAAAAAAGCATCCAGAGATAGGAAATTTACCTGTGTAATATGTTATGGGACTGGCTTGTGAGAATAATATTTTGCATTTATCTAGTGGTCTCATTTCAGCACATTCAAAACATGGGATCAAATCATGCTTATATGCCAAACAGGTAAACAGAAATCAAATAGATTTTTAGGACCTCCATTTAACAAATGGAGAAAGTCAGTCTAACTATTCGTTCATTTAAACCCTGTTAAACCCTAGAACAAGAGTTCTAGAAATGGTTTCAACTAGACAGGCTACATGAGCCACTCAAGGATCCAATAGTTTAAAGGTTGGAAGATTTGGGGTCCCAGGTGGTTCAGTCGGTTGAGCGTCCCACTTCAGCTCAGGTCATGATCTCATGGTTCATGGGTTTGAGCCCCGTGTTGGGGTCTGTGCTGACCGCTAGCTCAGACCTGGAGCCTGCTTCTGATTCTGTGTCTCTTTCTCTCTCTGCCCCTCCACTGTTCACACTCTGTCTCTGTCTCTTAAAAATAAATTTAAAAAAAAATAAAAAAATAAAGGTTGGAAGGTTTGAAGACAGTTTAATGAAGGTCTTTGCATCAGAGAAGAAAGTGGGCTTGCATGGATATGAAAAAAATTACACAACTGGGCATAGTGCTCTTGTGGAAAAATTCCTGAAAATCTTCGATGCACTACCATACTTCTTATTATATTAAAAATTCTAGCAGCTGTGCTTTTCTTCTAAATTAAGAAAATCAAGCAATATCATGAGCTCATGCCACATCAAAGTGGCATGTTTCAACACTTCAACATCATGTGTTGCCAGACTCGATGTTCCAGGAGCCCTGGCTCACCCCACTCTTCTTGGAGTCAGATGCAGGAGTAGTCACTCTGGGCCTGGGCAGACAGCATTTCTTGGTTCTCCTTCCAGATTGTGGTGAGGCCCTGGATACGCTTTATCCCACCTCAGTTTCTCTGGTGAGGCCCTTGGCCATAAAAAGGGGTTGTGGGTAAATGGAAATATTTGAAGTGTTGCCACATGGAAGAGAGAGTTGGGTCTATTCTGCATCATCCCAGTGGACAGAATTAGGACCAAGAAGGTGGTAATTGTTACAGAGAGATGGGTTTAGACTCTACATAAAGATGAGCAATAAGGAGTATTAAGTCTCCTTAGCACTAACATCTTCTTAGGACAAACAGCTCATATGTGCAACTTAATTCCCTTCCTTTAACAATCCAATGAGGTAAGGACTACTGCTTTTTACAGAGTAGGACACTGAGAGAGAGTAGGTAATGTGACTAGGTCACACTTCTACTGAGGACATTGGGGCTAAGACCAGGGGGTCAACTTAAATCTGATCAGTTGTATGAAATTAGCTCGTAGAATTAACCACTGTGTGACACTCCCTTAAAGAAAATGGAGTAGAAAAAAAATCCCCTAAAATTAGACACTATTTAACAAGGAACAAGCTACTGTGGGATTTGTGAATGATCAAGATGAGCCTAACGTGTAAAGGCAAAGATTTAGGATGGGGGGTGGGGTGGGGGGACGCCTGCCAAGGCAATACCTCTACAGCTATGATCCGTATGGAAGAATAATCCTCTGGGAAAACCCAGCCACTTTGTAGGAGACAGATCCCAAGGAACCAGCTGGTGAGCTGACCACTGACAGCACCGAGGCTTATGTTAAATAAGGAAGCTGTCAGCTTTTCTTTGAAAAAAATTCTGATAAATAAAAATGTCCCAGATGCAACTGGATGCCTTGGGACACAGTGAGAATCTTGCTTCAGACGGAGCCTGGACATATAGATGTCAAGATGGAAGAAGATCATGATATAGAGACCCTAAGGTCTCTTCCAGCCCAGAAGCATGAGTCTATAATTTCCTCTGTGCAGGGTGCCTGAGCTAAAATATTAACAAACAGGTGAGAAAGGGATTGTGTTGGAAGGAATTCAAGGAGATCAAGGTCTATAACACACTCAGGTTTCTACAAAGTTCTCTACCCATAAGGTCAGGACAAAGGCATGGCCTGCTCCAAAGAACGGCCATGTAAAAATGAGCAATGTTAGTCACATGACCCCTGTTTTGAAGAAAGAATCCCAGGCAGTAGGAGAGGGGATCTTCCTCTCATGACATTGTGGAAGAATGAGCACTTATGACTTAAAACCAATGAGGTCCGGAGAAAGGAAGTAATTTTCCCAGGGTCTGCTGACTCAACAGAGGCAGGCTCTACACAGAAACCCAGGCCTCCTGACTGCTTAGGAGGAGACCCACCTTGCTGATTTCATTATTGGCAGGGATTTCCTCTTGCCCCAGGCTGTGGACCCTGTGAGGGCAGGGCTTGTAACTCACATCTCACCCTGAGGTCCTCCCTCAATCCTTGGGACCCCAACCTCCTTTCCTAATCCCGATACTTTGCTTGACTTCCGTTTACCAAACGAAGGTACTCAGCTGGTCTAGGCATACCAGTTAGAAATGGAAAGTGTCTCAGAGATCATCCAATTTAACCCTGACATTTCACAGTTGAGCAAACAGGAAGCCTCAGAGAGAAGCAAGTTGGTATCTCAGGCACTGAGCAACATTGTGACATGTACCTATTATGTACCATGCTGTTCATGGTGACAGGAGGGTGCCAGGGCTACCACAGCCAATAAAGACCCCACTCTGCTCCCTGGGAGGCCATAGAGCACCCAGTGGGAAGGGCCTCGTGGCTGAGCTTGAATAGCAGGAGCAGGGATTGATTTCTGGGCTGTGGTATTTTATAATACTGACCTGCAGGCAGACAATGAATCCTTAGTTTCCCTGACGATATCATGAAGGGGTGAATGTTCTCCACATTTCTCCTCTCAGGGATGGAGCAGTGATGGCAGAAAAACTTTAAAGAGGGCACCTTAGAGGAGTTGGAGGCATGCTGGTAGGTTGGGGATGACCCTGCAAAATGTTCTGCCCATAAATGTACCTTGCAGATTCAGAAGAGAGGGCCTGGAGAGAAACTGGGGGTGGCGGTGGAGGCGGTGGGTGGTGGGGGGGGGGCATCACTATTACTTGATGTTGTAGTAATCAAAACAGATTTGGCCCAGCACATACCATATCAAAGGGACACTCCCTGAATGAGTCACTTCCTTTGGGAAAACTCCCTTCCCGGGACTTGCTCCTGGAGCTTAGGGACCTCAGCTGCTCTAGGTACAGGGGCCAGCTCACTCCAGGCACTTAACCATGCTGTTTGTGTTGTGTGTTTCTATCACCCAAGGAACATCGCAGTGTAGGGACAGACCATGGGATGCTGGCTCCATTTTCTCAGGTTACAAAAGTGGGCACTCATCTCTCTTTTGCAAAGGATCATGAGCCTGTTTTGAAGGTTACTGGGGTGGCTGCAGCCTTTTGGCAACAACACGGAAGGTCCCCATCGCTGTGGGGCAGCAGGAAGATTTTTAACTGTGAGTCAGGATGCCTATGTCTGAGCACTGGGTCTGTGCTGGGAGAATCAGGTGAGGCAAATACATCTGTACACGGCACTGAGGGCTGACAGGCATGCACACAATTTTATACAGGCTTTACAGCAGCCTTTTGCATGCACATTATTTCACTATTCCATCTTATTTTATAGAGATGGAAAATGGGTCTTGGTAAACTTAAGGGACTTCAGGCTCCCAGAGGTGTGTGGCAGAACTGACCCCTGATGTAAGGCTTATTGACATCAGAACTTCTTTCTACAAATGTTCACTTCATAGTTGAGGCCCCAGGTTTCCTCTCCGCAAACAAGGGTATCAGAGAAACTTTGCAATCCTGTCCAAGTGTGACATTCCCTGGTTCTGTGGCTGGGACCATGTGCATTTTCTATCCAATGATGTGTCCTTAGCATCTGAGTTGAGGACTACATTGCTGTGCTGTGAGACAGAGAGAGAGAGATATCAAGGGAAAACACGACAGGATCACTGTCACCTTCAGAGGGTGGGGTCATAGAGTGAGAAGGGGATTGGCTTGAAGCCAGACACAAACCAGATGAAATCTTGTGTCTTCTATTTAGTAGTACTGAGACTTTGAACAAATCACTGTACATCTTTGAGCCTCTGCTTCATCGTCTGAGATATCAAATGGAGGCAATGACACTGACTTTGCAGGTGGATGATTATGTAAAGTTCACATGAAATTGCTTTGAAAAGGCTGATACCCTTATTACCTATAGGCAGGTAATGGTACTTATTAAAAGTTAGTTTCTTCTCCTGACTTGTGTCTGGTAGCTATGCATATCCAGTCTGTGGTCAACAGAAAGATTTGGTCATTTTCAAGTGGTCAGGACAGTATAGGCCATATCTGTTGGACAGTGGCCAATGATCACTGGCCTATCTATTCATTGCAGTGTGGCCCAGCACAGAACAAATATGTATCATTTGCTTGGGTCTAGGAGTGGATGGGCATAACCAGAAGTGTCCCTGCATGTGAAAAATACCTTAGAACATGTAAATTATGCACATTTCCCCATAGTGTACCTGTATTTACTTTGATATTAAAACAGTGCTTAGAACAGTACCTGGCTTACAGAAAATGCTCAATAAATCCTTGTTGAACACATACATTGATTTTTGAGTGAAAAACTTTGTTTTCAAGGGTTTTCTGTCAGATGAAATCGATGTTCCAGGAAGATATGGCATACTTAACTGGCCTCCGGTACCTTACATACATGACCCTTGAACCCCAGCCCCGAGGAAGATGAACCCCATAGAGAATCAACCCTAAATTTAGAGTTGATAAATCTAGATCTACACACGTAAAGTAGTCCTAGGTCTTTTCATTCCCATTCCAGGCTCCAACCTCTGAAAAGCACAGCCTTGACCTCAAGTTTCAAGATCTTCCAGCTTTTAGCTTCTCTATAACATGTGTTCCTTTGGTTCTTCCATATACAATACTTAGAGGCTAGAGTTAAACTTTGCTGGGGCTGACCTTTGCTGAGACTGTGTTTCATAATTTTGACAACTCTAACCATGTTTGTTTTCAGAATCCTCAGTAAGAACTGCTTGAATAGTACTACTTGTGAAGTTCTCTGTTTTGCTTATTTCTTCCATTTCTGTCTCAACAATATTTAAGTAAGCATTCTGAGGCTTGTGAGAAAAAAAATCCAGATCTGGCCTTATTTCTTAGGAGAGGAAACGGAGGTCCAGAGTGTAGAAAACTCAGCCGGAGGTAGCCCCTAGAATGAGAACGTGAATTCTCTAATTTTGTTCCTTTCAGGGACCTGTAGCACACTGGTTTGCCTGCTTGGGCACAACCTCCCAGGAGCCTCACCTGGGAAATCATCCAGAGACACCCAGTTTGCAAACCTTGCTGCCCCCTTTCCCTAGATATTCTCTTCCCACCTTACCAAACACTTCCTCTTTCTTCCTTTTGCTGCCTCCCCAACTCTTCCTCTGCCCAACATTTCCCGTGACTGTCAGAACTCGTTTCCGGTCAGTTGCATCTCCCTAAGCTTAGATACACCCCAGTGTAGTGTCCCTGACAAAGCACTGTGTTATGGTGATGCAACAGGCCAAGGTGTCAAAATAATTAGGTAATTAAAGCTGGGGAAGGTCAGGGTTTCTTCTGTCTGGAAACACAAACACTCACACAGGCCAAAGAAGGAAACCATTTCACATTCCCTTGTCTCTCCTTCGCTCTTTGGCTCTGATTTCAAAGTCCCATAACTACAATAGATCCTCTCAGGGAACGGCACTAAGAACTCACCTGACTTAGGAGGCATGGCAAATTCAAACACCAAGGAATAGAACATCTTCAAGGTTTCAACACACCCCTTGTTTTTGTCTTCCCTGTTTGTTTTCACACCCGCCCCACCCTAAGCTCCTGCTGGTGCAATGGCCCCAGATAGTGGCTCAATGCCATGGATGGGACATTGCTCAAAGGGGGCTGTCGGTGCTGAGGGCAAAGTCTCCTCCCAGGAAACCAAGCCCTCAAGGTCACCTTCCCTTGGCTCTTATTTTTTCATTCATTCAACACTCAACACTCATTAAGAGCCTGCTCTATCTTAGAGATTATGCTTGGAGCATGGGATGGGGATAGAAAGAATGCAGACATCAATATGGCATGGTCTCTGTCACCCAGAAGCTCACTGTCTAGTGGACATATGGGCAAATATCATAGTCTGCTGTGATGATGGATGGGGCTCTGACTCAGATTGGAACAAAGTTCTAGAGGCCTCAGAGGAGGGTGTGACCAACTTCCTGTGGGTCTCTGGGAATAAGTGACCAAGGAGGTGCCATTTGACTTATAAACTGATGGATATAAACTTCTCCAGACAAGTGAGAGGAAACAGGGCATTCTAGGCAGAGGAGCAGCACATTCAAAAGCAGGAGTGGCAAAAGAACACAGAGTTCATGGAGACTGAAGTTGGCGCTGTGCTGGGGGTCAGTGGGGATGGAGGGGAGATCATTGAATAAGTTGGTTGGACAAGACTGGGAGTGTTCTTAACAAGATGCCAAGGAGTGTGGCCTGTCCAATTGAGAGCTCCGGGCAGAACAGAGATGTGAGCGGGCCCATGCGTTGGTGGTAGCAACTCTGGCCCAAGCACCTTCCTGCCAGGGACCCACACTCTCAGATTTCATCCCAGCAGCCTTCAGTTCTCTCCTCACCATGAAAGTAAGGTAGTTTCAGCCCCAAGTTCTTGACTTCCCTTGGATGACTGACTCCAAGGAGCCATGACTCTCCCACCCACAGCTCGGCTGCCATCCACATCAGGAGGGACAGTGGAGGGGTTAGGCAATGAGTGTTGCTTTCAGATAGTCCTGATTTTGAACCTTGGCTCTACCTCTTACCAGCATTTTTATCTTGAGCAAGTGACTTCCCTCTCCCAAAGCCTCAGTTTACCCTTTGTAAAACAGGCTTGAAAGATAATAATGCCTTGTCATTGGGCTTCCTCACAGAGCACTTGATTTGTAGCATCTGGAAGTGCCTCATCAGTTGTGTCTGGTGTTGTGGCCCCTCCCCACTGGCGTTTCCTAGCCCTGTCACCTAACACACCCATGGGACTCTCAACAGCACAGGCCCAAGGCCCAGGCAAGAGGCCCCCTGGCTTTTCCTTTGGGAATGGACACCCATGCGTACCATGAACATGAAATGGACACCCATGCATACCATGAACATGAAAACAAAGAAATCTGAAAAAGAAAACATGGACACTTCTGTCATTCAGGATCCGGTGCTCAGACCGGCACAGCAAGACCTATCACCAAAAACATCCATTCTCGTGACAACCGCCATTTAGGCCCCTAGATCTTCCGATCTTCTGCCTTATGTCCTTGAAACAAAAGGCAACTGTGTCTGTATGTATACAAGTTCGGGGTTGTTCCACCATCAACTTTGCAGATGGATACTGCTTTGGAGCACAGGGAGGATTTGAATCATTAAAAGCACTTAGGTTAAGAGAAATTAAACAGTTAATTACCTTGCAAAATCCTTCCTCTCAGAGAGCATAAGTGTAATAGATTCTTGATAAGAAAGCAGTGCTTAGTGTCCATTTTCTTGCTTGAGAAAGAGCTTGGTCTGAGCCATGACTCTGGAGATTGTGCTCAATTAGCATGATTTCTAACTGCTTTACATGGCAGCTAAGGATATTTTACAAAATTAAACAGTCCATGTTACTCTTAAATTTCTATATATGTACATTGAGATATAATCTACATGACAAATGTGATACAGATATGTTTTCAACTAAGTAGGCATTAAAAGCTGGCATTGGAAAATAGTTTAATTTTTCAGAGAAATAAGATTGAATTAAAGCTTTAAAAAGTAGATTAAACTCAGCTTTACATAAATAATTTTTATCTAAAATGTTTATACCTTATAACTTATTTGTAGCCTCTTTTTACATTTTAATTAATAATTTTTGATATTTAGGATATTTTGTAGGAAACATTTTTGAAAGTGTATATGGAAAGGATTTTTAATTTTTAGATTTTTACATTTACTTTTGTTTATATTTTTAATGAAAATATATTCAAATTTTATACACTTTGAATGCAAATGAACAGTTTGTTTCCTAATTCTTTTTTTTAATTAAAAAAATTTTTTTAACATTTATTCATTTTTCAGAGATAGACTGCAAGTGGCGGAGGGGCAGAGAGAAAGGAAGACACAGAATCCAAGTCAGGGTCCAGACCCTGAGCTGTCAGCACAGAGCCCAACGCAGCGCTCGAACCCATGAGCAGTGAGATCATGACCTGAGCCAAAGTCCGACGTTCAACTGACTAAGCCACCCAGGCGCCCCTATTTCCTAATTGTTTAGATCAGCGCTGTTCAGTAGAACTTCCTGCCATGATGGAAATGTTCCACTTATGCTGCCCAAATGGTAGTCATTAGACACATGTGGCTATTGAGCATGTGAAATGTGGCTAGTGCAACTGAGGAACGTTAACACTAATATTATTTTTATTAAATTTTCATTGATTTAAATTTAAATATCCACTTGTGGTTGGTGGCTATTAATTTGGACAGGACATTTTTAGATCGTTGAAAATGAGACCAAATCTAGGTGATAATAGAAATAGAAAAGGCACAGGAAGTAAGAAAGTTTGAAGAGAAAGAGAAATAAAGAGGTGGTCTGCTCAATTCTTTAAGATAGAAACAGTGAAAGTGAACAGATTTACTTGCACACAGAAATGCCTGTGTATGATTATGTGAACTGTGAAGAAAAGCTGGAAAAACAATGATAAGATACAACGAAGACTAAACAAATGCTTGACTGTTAGTATGAAGTTTTGAGAACTATACTATTTAGACAACTCTTAGCCAAACGTAATGGTGTTTTTCATGTCACAAAAGGAGCAATCTTTTCAGGAAAATTTTTGGATCTAGTAGAAATTATTTGGAATGAGGTATTGGAATGTTCTGAACATGGAGACAGATAAAAAGTAACAAAATGAATTTTTATTATTTGGGGTGGCAATTTCGAAATGAGACTTTTAACTAAATGGGTGATAAATATGTAAAAAAAGTTTTTAAAACGCAAATATTTTCCAGTAAGACTAGATTACTCTAGAGGCATATGGAACAACTAACAGTTAGTATATATGTCTCCAAGCTACACTAGATGGGAAAGTAAGGATGTCAAAATTGATGTCATTGGCTTTATGCATCTCATGAAAAAGAACAGGTTTTGATTTAAGTAAAAAGCTAAGAAAGTGACTTTCAGCATTTGGTACTTATTTAAAAGATTGCCACTTGTATGTCTTCTTAAGACATATATAAATAAAATTAAATTTGGAGGAAAATAAAATTAATTTTGAATTTACCCCATCTCCTATTATTCGGTGTGAATTATTCCTTGCTATTAATACTGTTAGCAAACTGTTACAACAAAATGGATAAAAGCTTGACTTTTTTACTTCTAAAGGTGTATTTATTTATCTAAAATAAGTGGTTTTTCTAAATTAAAAACTGCTATGTCAATATGCAATATGAGTTATATTCTAATAAAATGTAGTAAAATCAGAGGAAAAAGTTATGAGAGAGGATACATAATAATAATACATAAATAATCCCCAAAATAAAATCCATTTTCTGTCTATAATAGATCAGGGTATGGGTTCTATTAATGAAAACTCACAATAAATTGAGCAACATACTGCTATATTCATTTTTTTGTTATCATGTTCCTGCATTAAAAAAATACTGGAGAAAAACTTAGAGAAATACTATGGGCGCTAGAATTTTAAAGGCCTGTGAAAATTGTGATGTAAATAATAGAGATATATAATTATTTTCTGTGGTAGTGATGCTGTATAATATATGATCCATAGCAATGCTCAAAAGCAGTATATAAAACTTACTGGTTCATTTCTAATCTAAGTATTGCATTAATAATTTTATTAACAATTCCAGCTGCTACTGTCTGAGGCAGGTGGGTGAATTGGATAATCTGGTGTTGCGTCCCTCAGGAAAGACCTGGAATTTCTTTCTGAGAGCTGAAAAAATAGGATTCCTGAAAGACACACATCCAAGTCTTTAAGGATGAGGAAGAAGCATTTTGGTTTTACCATGGTGATTTGTCTCTTCTTGTTGACTTTGATACTTACTAAGAACCCAGACTGCTAATCATCTGAGAGCTCAAACATGTCTGGGTCTTCCAATGGCTAAGACGCTTGGCAGGACTAACTCCCAGAATGAATTGACAAGGAGATCTACCTGGGAAAGACAGGTGGTGTCTGGGGTCTGGCAAACATCTGAAACCAAGACTAGAACTTTTCCTCACTTGGATTCCTTAAACATGGACTCCCTGATTTGGAAGCTCGTATTCCTTTTGAAGGGCATCAAATCTGCACATCATAATCTTTCCACTCTTCATACACACGCATCAGGCATGTCATACATGAGAGGACTCATGAGGTCTATCTTTTAGGGGAAAATTAGATCATACCCATTCTGTATCCATCTCCATCTCCATATTTGTATCTATAGCTATGTGTCCAAAGTCCTTCTGATTTTTAAGTATGCAATTTCAAACTTGTTACCTGTGAAAGGAGTCTTAACTGAACCCATGTTTGAAGACAAGGGGATGAAAAGGAGCAGTATCTAATGTTTGGCATCTCTGAAGTGACTGCCAGGTCCAACACACCTTTTGTTAAGGCGTTTTTCTTGTAAGTACCTGATTAACATGATTTTTTTATATTATACAAAAACATAATACCATGATTATGGAAATAAAAAGCCACCCACAAGCTTACTATCTTTAAAATTGTCTATTTTCATTCTTTCCTTTCTTTTCCAAAAAAGCATATTTTTTCACAGTGTTGGACATGAAGCACAAATATAATTTTGTGTTCTAATCTTTTCCATAAGCATCATACAGTGAACAATGCTGGTGCTGTCTTTCAAATGACCTCTTTGAATGGCTTCAAAATATTACTTTAGTGAATATATTGTCATTTATATCAGCATTCCAACATTATTTGGGGACATTTACATTACTTTTAACTCACTTCTATTATTAATGATACTTCTTGGGCCACTTTTCTACCATCCCTTTCCCTAGTCTTAGATTATTTTCTTAAAAAAAATCTTCAATAGTGGAATAGTTGGGTCAAAAGGAATGGGAACTTGATGGAATTGTTGATTGTTATCCTTCTTTAACGTATTTATAATCACAGTCTTCCTCCCTCATTTAAGCAAACTAACTTACTAGTTCACCAACTCACTAATTATCTAGCTCAGTGTCCCAGTTTCTACATGTAGCTGGTTCACAGAGTCCCTTATATTTGTTCCTTCCTGACAATGAACCTCTGGTTCACACATCTTCTTTACACAAATAAGTTGCAGTGATAACTTTTTGCCCTGAAGCTTGATCGCTTCAGTGATCTATTGTCTGGCTTCAAGGAATTCCCCATCTGCAAAAGTGTCCATGAGACACAGTTTCAGTGATTGCGAAAGAAGCGTACTGATAAGTCAGGTAAAGACTGGGCTCCTGGCCACCTGCGCTTTCTATCTCTTAACAATTAGGTCTCTGCCAAGGCACTTTGGGCTCCACCACCAACCTGTCCCACCAGCTCTTGCCAAAGTCCAGGCAACCATGTGATGTGGGCATGGCACTTACCATACACCCACTCTGCCTTGAACTGGCCTACATCCCACAAGGGACCCATTGGATACTCAGATGTAATCTTTACCCTCAAGAACTCTGTAGGCTGAAGAGATAAGATACATACACTCTAAGAATATAGCTGAGAGTCTATGATTCTATAGGGGTTCAGAAGCTATGGGTAACATCATAGGCCCTAAGCTGGGGCTAGAAGGACAGACAGGAATAGAAGAGGCAGAAAGGAGTAGAGAGGAGACTCCATTTGGAGGCGTTCATTTTCTCATCATTCAGACAATAAGAATCTACCTCATTCCGGGCTCTGAGCTAGGTTCTGGGCATACACAGTGGAGTTAGGTGGCATCCCAATTCTTTAGATCTCAGTCCTGTGGGAACAAGGCTCACAAGAACAGCACCACCATATGGTATAATGCATGCCGTCACAGAGGAACTGACAAAGCGACATTAACTCAATGGTCAGATCTGACTGGAAAAGACAAAATGTCCCATAGAACAGAAAACTTCCCTCCAGACCAAAGGGATCTGGACTATTTTATGAAGATCACATGAACAAAATGGGAAGGTACCTGTAGAAGTAGAAAGAAGACTGCTTTCAGCCTAGAGACCTGGGTTTTTAACTGACTCTTCTACTTTAGAACTGTGTGATTATGATCAAAGTCTCTGGGCCTCAGTTTTGTCACATGTAAAATGAGGATCCTAATACTTCCGCGGGAACTGCCAGGTGATTGAAAGAGAGAGGAAGTGATAAAGGGCCAAGTCAAATAATTTTTTATTCTTGCTATTATTATTATCATCATCACCCTCATTGATATCATCACATATGAAAGCACTTTGGGAATTCTCTGGCCCAGTATAAAGAAGCAAAGTTATTGCTGTGATAACTAAATTATTCCCACAATTACCTGTCCCTGTCTCCAGGCTCTTGCTTATATCTGGAAACAAAAGGGTGTGGCTAGGAATTAACAGGCTTTATTCCTGCCACCCACCCCACTTTTTTCTTCCCGGAGACCCCATCCTGCAAGATCTCAGAACGGTCACTTGAACATGATTATTAGCATTTTTTTTCTTTAAGGAAATTAAATCATGTAGCACTAAACCTAAGGATGTTTAAAGTGCAGGGAGAGCTGGCCACACACCCAGAGTTCACCTATTCACCTAGGCATTACTGCGCAGGCCATTTATTTCATAATTTTTCACAAGAAACTGTGGCAATCGCCAGAGATGACAGAAGTGACAAATATGTCAAGGAGAGAGGTTGACTCAGAGACAACCATCCCAGCACCCTCTTAACTGGCATCCCTGGGCTTGCTGGCTTCCACGGAGATTTATACTTTTGTTTGACTATTGCTCTAAGGAGATTAAAGGATCTGTATTCCTGGAAGCCTCCTTCCCTGTTTCTTCCCTGGGGCCCTTCAGACCATGCTCCAATTCATTCCTTTGTAATGAGAACTCACATTTCTTGGGAATTTATGCTATGCCAAGAATTGTATTGTCTTTGACACTCATTATCTTATTTATTCATCATCACTACCACACAGGTAGGATGGTTAACCCTGCTTCACAGATGAGGAAACTGGGGCATAAAGTAAAATGAGCTAAGGTGAGTCCAGAAATACCTCGCAGGGCTGGACAGAGGTTGGTGAACTCCAAAGGCTTGTGCCTCTGACCATTCTGGAATTCTGCCTCCTTCAAGTAGGAAAGCCTGGAACCTCCATGTCACGTGACAAGCTCAGTCACCTCAATTGTGAGTCAAAGCTGAGGCCTGGCTGAGGATAGGTTTCTGGTAAAGCAGGAACTATGGAGGAGTGGAAATTTGCTGATGGATGTTCTAAGCCGTCTTCTTCCTGTGCAGGCAGCCAGGCAAAGCCTGGCACACGGAACATATCCTACATAGCTCCTGCTGGTGTTTTGGGGTGGTCCATGGTTTACCTTAGCAGGGAAGAGAGAACATTTTTGGAAGAGGAAGAACCAAGTTGTTTAGTGACTCTCGTCGGATTCCACCTCCCCGTATTCCTTGAGCAAGTCCTGCTGGTGAAAAAGATTTGCCTGTGTATCCAAAGGGGTTTATAATATGCGTGCATACATGTGTGTAAAACCATGCCAATATATTATGCACATTATAAAAATAAAGCAAAACAGAAATTATAAAAGAGATAAATATAAAATAAAGAACACAATGTATGCTAATCTTCATAGCATCACACTATCTTTTCTACCATCACAAGACATAATCAACACTCTAGGCAGAGTTCATCATTAATAACAGTGAATGTGAACCCATATTTCAAGCATTTTTCCTGAGAATTTTGATTTTTTTTTTTTTTTTTTTTTGGCTTACTGCCTGCTCTATCTGATTAGGTCATCATTGGCTTTAACCCCTGAAATGTGGCCAGTGGAAAGCCCGAAATAGGAAAAAAGTCAGCTTTGCATTTTCTTGTTGTTTGCTTCATTCTTTGCAGGAATTTTTAAAAACCAGTTGTCCATATTTGTCAACGTTTGTTTAGTTAAATCTAGGTAAGAAATCCATAAATTTCTTCAGCTAAATGAAAACGGCAGTATGAATGCCTTGCGGACTCTCTGGAATGTGTGAATCTGCCTCACAATAACCCTAGTTGGAGATGTGACATGACTCAGTTGATGTGGAGATACAACAAAGGTCCCATAGTCGATCTATATAGGAAATAATAGGATTTTTAACTTCTTTTATGTAAATAAAAGTAGATATAAATGAAGATTTCAGTATGATTTGCAAATTCTCCTGGGAACATGAACTCTTTTGGAAACCCCTCATCTACCAAGATCAGACTCATTGGCCTTCCAAAATGGTGACCTACTCCAACCATCACCCATCCCACCCATTCCTATGATTTCCTGCTCGCTGCACCATACATAGGGCTGGTCATCTTCCTCTGAAAACTTTCTTCCCTGAGCATTTTCTCTGACCATCCCCTCTGTTTGGAATGCCTTCATTTCCACTACTACCTTTCAAAATTTTACTCATATAGAGAGGCTCACCTTGACCTCCACCTCCCGTGTGAAATAATAAAAATGTCAGCTAACATTTCTTGAACTCCTACTCCATGCTGGACAATGTATTATCTCATCAACCTTCATAGCAATTCCAGGAGATGGATACTATTGTGAGAAACTCAGAGACAAACTCCTCAAAGCCACATAGCTAGGAAATGAGGGAGCCAGAAACCAGACCCATGAGGACTCCAGATTCCCACACTCTTTCACCACATATATGTTTTAATTTCATTTACCACTTCAAACAGGTAAAGCTTACACTAAACTCTCACCCTCTTCCAGTTAGTTGCTTCTTCTCCAAGTTTCCACAGCAGCTTGTTTGCAAATATCATGTAGGACTTACTTCTTCATGCCATATATCACTGTTATGTGTGCACACCTTGCATATCCCCACATATACTGTGAGCTCTTTGGACAAGGAACCACACTGGATCCTTCACAGCACATAGCAGAGATAGTAAAAATGGTCATTGAATGAATGAATGAATAGATGGATGGAAGAATAAATGCATGGGTGGAAAGCAAGCAAACAAAGGTCCTATGTTGGGTCTGATCTCTTTAAACTGTAACTTGATATTCTCCTGGTGGCCTGAGGCACAAACTATAAAGGTATCTGAGTGTAGGTCTATAATATATTACAAAGATTTCAAAATGGAAAACAAGAGTCCCATTTCCTAACATTTATAACAGCATGTGAGAGTTATGTGATACTCTTTAATATATGTTGACCGAGTGAAAAAGGCTTTAACTTGTATTTATGTAATCTAACTTTCCAAACCACTGAGTGTTGTAAAAGCTGTCACCTTACAAACTAGCACTTGATACCTTGGAAGACTGGAAAAAGACTTTTGAGCAGAACATTATTTATTTATTTATTTATTTATTTATTTAGAGAGAAAGAGTATAAGCAGGGGAGGGGCAGAGAGAGACAGGGAGAGAGAGAATCCCAAGCAGGTCCCACACTGCAGGGCAGAGCCCGACACAGGGCTCTATCTCACAAACCGTGAGATCATGACCTGAGCCAAAATCAAGATCAGACCCTTAACCGACTGAGCCACCCAGCCGCCCTGAGCAGACCATTCTAAAGCTGACAATGGTTACTGCAGTTTACAGAAGAAACTTTAGCTCATTTAATCCTGAAAATAATGTGTGCATGCACACACACACACACATACACACTCCCCACAGTGTAGGAATTTTTCTTTCTCCCTTTTAGTGATTCAAAAGCTGAGACTTGTAAGGGTGAGGTGACTTGCCCAATCATCACATAACCAAGCAGTGATAGAGCCCATTTGCAAACCCAGGCTTTTGGACTCAAATCCCTTAATCTTTCCCTCCTCTGCTCCTGAAACACAAAATGAACCCTAGAATGTCAGACATTCAAGCTCTCAGAAACTCTTTGCCATGGGCATAGAATAAATCGTCTCCTTTTCAGTGTGTTTTTGAAATGCTGCTCTGTGTAGTCTCAGTCTTGAGGACTGTGCATGGCAGGGAGGGACTAGTGGCTTCTACTCCCTAGATGACTCAACAGAAGCCCAGTCCATCTGTGACAAATACCCCTTCCAAGGGCCACAGGTGCGCATGACGGAGCAAATGCCTTTCTTTTCCACCTCAGTGCAGAAACCATCATAGAAGCATTTCATCCTTCACTCGCTCAGTTAATCCATCCTTCTTTTTTTAATTTTTCTTATTAATGTTTGACTGTTTCCTTATGCAGCGGGGCAAGAAAAGGCATTCTGACTGATAAGCTGCATAGTAAAATGGACCAGTTGCTACGTACCCACTGGAGTCATGGATGCAAAGCTGGTTCCTAGTCCTGAAGGGCTAGAAGAGGAAAAGGCAGAGCCCAACACCTCAATGCTACCTTTTTCGCCTCCCCTGAGCACGGCGTCCACACTGCAGCCATAGACTCCCTTGAAGGAAAACCCACTGAAGCCACCCTCAAGTACATCATGTATATGTAAAGGGTGGAAGGGGAGGTAGAAACTAGGTCACATATGGTGTATCCCTAGAGGACAGGACTAGAGAAAAGAGTGACATTAAAAGCAACCAACTTTTGACTCATCTTCCTAACAGAGGTGGACAACAGAGAAATGGAATAGTGAGCTTTAATGTCATAGGAAGCATTCAAGCAGAGGGTGGACCAGCCTTCCTTGAGAGCGGTGTAGAGAGCATCTATTTAGAGAGTAGATGGTTTGGCTAGATCACTGCTAAAATACCCTTCCAGCAATGGCATTTTGTGTGCCTCCAAATATTCCACACTTGAATGCCTTGGGAGATGGGTTCAGACAGAGCTCATCTGTTCCTTAATACTTGGCCACAGTACAACGCCTGCTGCCTGGTCACAAAGCATTTCATAGACAGCTGTTACCACCCCTATTTCAGAAGTGTGGTGAAAGGGGAATTTAGAGACAGGTGAGGGGCCTGCCCCCACGTGAGCAGGTCGGAAGAGGCCCCCAGCACCAGAGCTGCCCAGCGCCTGAGCCTACATACTTCTCAACTGCATCTTAACTCGGTGATTTGCAGTCATGTGCAATAATCCCACCACCCCTGGGAATACCTCTATTTTTCCCTCCTAGGTTATAAAGTCCTACAGTCTTGATGTTTAAATGGTCTTTGAAATTATGGCATTTACAGAAAAGTAATGTTTCCTGCTGACTCTAATTGAAAACTAGAAAATGGAATGAGCCCCATGGAATCCTAAGGAATTCTGTCTGGACTCAGGGGCAAATAGGGCAAAAGTCACAGTCAAGTCTCCTGCCAGCTTGTCCCAGGGAAGCATGGGGCCAGTCTTTATGGAGGGAAAAGGTTGAGTTCCAGGAATGGGAATGTAATATAGTTTGTGAAGGTTGCAAAGATTTGGAGCAACAAAAAAAACAGTGATGGTACAACTAGGAGTAATCTTTCCCTTGAAAGGTCTTTGCATTTCACAGAAGGGGAAGCAGCGAGTTTTGGGAGAAAGCAAGGAACTAGCAATCAGAAAGCCTGTGCCACCACTGACTTGCTGTGTGACCTCGGGAGAATGTGCAACCTCTCTGAGTCTCGTTTTCCTCACAAGGGTGACAATTTCCTCACAAGGGCCCTCACAAGGGCCCAGGTTGGATGGGAGGACCAGATGAGATCATGGACATGAAGCACGTTGTATTTGGTAACATTGGACAATTGGGAGATGCTAGCATGATCACACCTGCTTGAGGTGCGTTTTCAGAAGCGAGTTGATGTCAGATTATTCACTATTTCCAGAAGTGGAAACCAAAGCACAGTGATGTGAAGGGACGAGGGTCCTGTTCTTGGTGTTGGGACCAAGAGAAGAGGTCTCCCTGCATTGAGAGGACTTCAGTGCCTGCCCACAGCATAGTACTTTCTCTCCTCCTGAGAACAGCACCATTAGACAACAGTGCAGGGCAATGCCTCAGACCACAGAAATTTCCTTCTGCCCAGTTGCACCAGACACACATATCCTAGGATGGAATCAGGGAGATGGCCACTTTCACGTCAGCTGGGGAGCCCCAAGACTTACCTTTCTTCTCTCCACCTCCGCTGCGCTCCCCCATCCACACCCCCTGCTCCTGGCATGATCTCTGCTACTGGGCAAAGTTTGCAAACTTCAATGCTACCTTATATCAGGGGAATCATTTCTGGCCTCTCTCTGGTTCTCTGTCCTTAAAGACTGTCCCAGCCATCACCTCCCCTTTATAACAGTCCATTCGCCCTTCTGCTTCTCCACCTGTGCAGCCTCTTCTGTGAAGTTTTCTAATTCCGGGCTTCCTCAACACCCACCACCCACCATCAGAAAATGAAATAAAAAGATTCAAGCTACTTTCTATCCACATAGCAGAAGGGCAGAAGCAGAAAGAGCAGAAGCCATCAGAGAATGACGAGTATTTCTGCGGGCCTCTTGACTGCTTCACGGGATCTGATGAGCTTTGTGAGAGGGAAGAGAGAAAAATCTGAGTGGTGCCATATTGTCTCCGGAAGCAGCCAGCGTGAAAATGAGGGGTGACTTCTGCCCCCCTCCCCCCCCCCCCGAACTCAAGGTGGATCCTGCCTCATGTGCTCAAGCCTGGCTCCACAACTGGCTGAGCAGCCTTGGGACAGACGCCTACATGGTCAGCACCAGCGAGCTTCAGCTCCCCCGCTTCCCCTACACCTCAGCGCCACACTCCCCAAGGCCTGGGTCCCCACTCAACGTCAGCGGTGTCTCTTGGAGCCACCGAGCAGGGAGCCAACGGGGTGCCTTCTCGGGAGGGCCAGCACCCTGGCGGCACAGAGCCTGACAAACCCCAAATTCTGTTCTCTTCAGCAGGTTGCAGGCCTGCTAGACCAGTGTGCACGGTGAGGGAGAGTCCGTCGGTGGGGGGGAGTCGAGGGAGGCTCTGATTTAATTCACTTTGCATGTTAGGCATCAGCCTGAGATTTCATTAGGAGAAACAAAGAAACAAAAACCAGGATCCACTATAACTACAAACAAAAAATAGTGAACAACCTTGAAAGCCCCCAATGGTCTCACCTGCGTTTCTCAGACTTGAATGGACCTCAGATCTCCTGGAGGCCCAGATAAAACACACATGGCTGGGCCCCTCCGCAGGGTTGCTGATTCAGAATTTACGGGTGAGGCTGATATTCTTCTGCATTTCTAAGGAGCTCCCAGGGGACCCCAATTTTGCTATCTTAGGATGAACCTTAAGAACCATGATCTAGCCCAAGTTTCCCCTCAGAGCCAGGAAAGGAGATTCCTCCAAGGTAGCTTAGCAAGTTAGAGATGAGCTAGAGTAGAGCCTCGGTCTCTGACAGCCCCTCCCCCACTGCTCACCCCCACGCTGCCTCTTCCAGGGCTTGTCCAGCACCCCTGCTCTCGCACAACAGGGCCCTGGGTAGAGGAGGCCACTCTAACATGGGCTCTCGTGCAGCTTTACCCCTGGGACAGTGATCAAAGGAGAGCATTCCTAACTCAGAGCCCATGCTCAGCCAGCCTGTGCCCCCAGTTTGGAAGTTATGCCATACCCCCTCCCCCAGCACATCTGGATGCTCCCCAGACTTCACTCTTTCATGCCTTCAGTCATCATTGAGCCTTCCATGATGGCATTCCTTTATTCTTTCACCCTAACATATCCTTACTGAGAGCTTCTAGATGCTGGGCACTGTCTTAAATCCTGAGATCCAGAGACTTCTGAGAGACAGGCTCTCCCCTGCCCTCAAGGACCTCCCAGGGAGGAAAACTAAGCCTAATCGAGTTGTTACCTTGTGAAAGGCAAGAGGAGTATACCTTCGATGAGTGAAGAAGAGGAATGGGGAAGGTTTCGTCAGGAAGGCAGGAAGATGTTAACAGACAAGGGACGTGGGTTAGAGAAGACATGTTCAGTGTAAGGATAAAATGATAAGAAACATTATTGAATATTCGCTATACATCAATTGCTTTCCATACTTCTTTTACCCTCACAACCATGCCTGTAAGAGGTACCATTATTAAATTCTCATTTACAGATCAGGAGGCTGAAGCTCAGAGAGATTGTACAACTTACCCAAGGTCACACAGCTACTCAAACTTAGGTTTTCCAATCCCAGAGCTCAATCCCTTAGCTACTATACACCATCTCATCACTTTCAACAAGGGACAGGCAGCTTGCACCTGTCTGGAGGGCCATAGGTTTACTGGAGTCCTGGACAGGTGTGGGACAGTAGTTGGAATGCAGTGGGAAAGATAGACTGGGGCTTTGTCGAGGGGCTTGACTGCAGGGGGACTCATTCGAACCTAACTCAGGAGGCTGCCAGGCTCACCGAAGGGTTTTGAGCCGGAGAGATGCACATAGCACAAGTGTGTTTTAGGAAAATTCCTGACGGCACGGGACAGACTGGGTTGGAGAGGGCAGGCACTAGTGATCAGAAGACCACACTGGAGGCAACTGCAGAATTTCAGAACCAAGCAAATGAGGGCCTGGCTCAGGGCAGGGTGGCAGGCACAGGGGGAGACTCAGGGGCAGATGCTCTTCTGACCGTTGTCATTGCAAACATTTGTGACCACTGACCATATGCTTTACCCACATTAACTCATTTAATCCTAACAGTACCTTTTACATTAGATCCCTCTCCTTATGGCATTTCTTGCCCCTCCGTCATCTCGATAGATGCATCCCCATGCCTGGCAGTGTTCCTGTTTGGGGATCTAGGCCTGAAATGTCTTCCTTGAATATATGGAAATCATGGGTTGAGACAACTCAGGATCAGGACAGTTCCAGAACTATGTATTCTCTCCATTTGACAGCCAGGGAAACTGAGGCCCGGAGAGGACCGTGACCCTGTCCCCTCTAGGAAGTGACAGAAGCTAGACCAGAAGAAGGAAGTCCTCCCCAGACCTCCACCATGCTGCTGTAGTCCTGCTTCCTGGGACCAGATCAGAAGCCTCGCACCTGTGATGAGTGCCAGATGGCACTCAGTCACCAGGCTGGAGGGCGCCTGAGGACCCTGCAGTCAGCACCAGACTGACAGCCTATCCCCCACATGGGCACCACGGGCACAGGGCAGAAGGACTGAGTGAAAGCAGCACGTGTGGTGGAGAGGGCAAGAATGCGGTGACTCACGCTCACATTGTGGCATTGTTCTCAGCTGTCCAGGGGCTATCCTGGCCTGCTGGAGGAGGCAGCTGCTATCTTTACTTCATCGGAGTCACTCTTGACCAGCAGCCGTCACAGAAAGAGCAGAGGAGAGTGAGGTGGGGTGTACCCGGGCGGCCCGGGGCAGAAGAGATGCTGCCCACTGGGGAGATAGAAAACAGCTCTCCTCCTGGCTCTGCTGTTGCCCTTTCCACGGCTGTGACCTTGAGCATAATCTCACCTGAACCTGATGAGCCTCACTCTCCTTCTCTGTTTATGGGTGCAATATCTTGGAGATGTGCAGATTAGCCACACACACACACACACACACACACACACACAGATTTTTGCAGACCTAGAGAATTCTACACATGTGATTTAATCTGTTTGGGCTCCCATAACAAAATACCACAGACTGAGTGGCTTATAAGGACCAAAGTTGTATTTCTCACAGTTCTGATAGCTGGGAAGTCCAAGATCAAGGCACCAGCATGGTTGCATTCTGGTGAGAGCCCACTTTCTGGTTCACAGCTAATGGCCTTCTTGCTGTGTCCTCACGTACTGGAAGGCCCAGTGGATCTCCCTGGAGCCTCCTTTGCAAGAGTGCTAAGCCAATCATTCATGGGAGCTTATCTCTCATGACCCAACCCCTTCCCAGAAGCCCCACCTCCCAATAGCATCCTTGGGGGTTATGATTGCCACCTATGAATTTTGGTACTCTTATCATTATTGATGCTAATATTGATATCATTGAACATTTTTACAGAAACCATGATGGTAAAACGTTAACTTGTCTCCCTGAAGGGTATGTTTGAATCCTTTGCACTATTTTTGTAACCCTTTTGCAAATTAGAAATTATTTCCAAATAAGATGCTTTTATAAAAAAAAAAGTCACATCTTTAATTCAGCCAGGGTCGCCATGAGGCAGGCATACTTCAGTGAACAAGAGAGTTCATGCAGAGCTCTTGTCCTTCCAGGCAGAAACAAATATTAAAGAATGCAAGAAACATGAAGAGTGTCTTTCGTGTTAGAAGGTGTTATAAGTCTAATGGAGGACAATGTAGAGCAGCAAAAGGAGAGTAATTGCTGCAAGTTTGGGGTGATGGAGAGGGACTTGCAGGCTGACCTATCAGTGGTCGAAGAAGAAGGGCTTCTTGAGAAGGAGAGCAGACCTGGAGGAGAGCAGAGGGTAACGGAGCAGCTAGGTGAGAACAGCATGCCAGGGGAGAGTAAGCGAATTACTCTAGGAACAGCCCGGAGGCCATCCATGATGATGGGCGGGGGCTGGGGAGAGGTATAGGAACATGGATATACCGGAGAAGTTCAAGGGAAGAAGCGAGGAGGCCAGGTAGAAGGCGATTGCAACCATTCAGGAAGGGATAGCAGCAGGGCTGGAAAAGGATTAGATTCTGGATATGTATTTTAAAAGTGGAGCCAACACAATTTCCATAAGCCAGATTCAGTCTCCAAGGCCCCTCCCAGCCCTAAGATCCTTTGAGTGCACTTGAATCCCAGTTACCGTCACAAACCACCAGGCAACTTTTCAATAGAAATGGAAATTCTCTGAATGGTTCTATTTCTTGACATGAATGTTAAGCCCACGACTTCCATTCCATGGCCCAAGGTTTCTGGGCGTGATGTTGACTCAGCCCTGCTCCATGCCCAAGTGTACACACAGCATGAAAGAAATGAGAAAGAAAAGGTGATCTTTCCCTCCATCAGAACTGCCAAGCCCAGAGGTCACCTCACAGGGACAACAGAGAAGCTGGAAGTGTGAACGATCGGGAAGTCTGAGGAAGAAGGTAGACTCCATGTGAAGTGCCTGGTGCTCTGAGAGCAAACTCCATTCATGCCACTGTTTCTGATGAAGACAAATGTGTATGATTTATCCCCTGGGCCATCCTTGTTACTGCCTAACTGGTCTCTTTGACCCAGCGAACCTCCCCTCAACCTTTCCTCCGCAGTGCCACCAAAAATGCAGTCGGTCTGGGGGACTCAGTCAGTTAGGCATCCAACTCTTGATCTCAGGTCAGATCATGATCTCAGGGTCCTAAGTTCAAGCCCCACATTGGGCCCTGAGCTTGGTGTGAAGCCTACTTAAACAAACAAACAAACAAAAACTCTTCCAAAAACAGAAATGCACTCCCTAAGCACAGTGAGGATGGTGTTGTCTTGCTCTTGACCTTTTTATTTTTTAATCTTTATTTAATTTTGAAAAAGAGAGAGACAGAGTGCAAGCAGGATAGGGGCAGAGAGAGAGGGAAACACAGAATCCAAAGCAGGCTCCAGACTCCAAGCTGTCTGCACAGAGCCCGATGCAGGGCTCGAACCCACAAACTGTGAGATCATAACCTGAGCTGAAGTTGGACGCTCAACCCACTGAACCACCCAGGCGCCTTAGCTCTTGACCTGTTCTAGCACACCAGTATCAGAGCCAGGCCACAGCTTACAGAAGGACTCTCCTCCTTAGAAAATCACCCCTGCACTCCCAGATGCCCCAGGCAGTGATAGAGGACATCCGATTGGGGCAGAAGACTGAATTCAATTTTGAGGCATTGCATTCTCTTGACCTCAATTCCACCTCGGCCATGCAGCCTTCTTCACTTCCTGCCCTAATTGCCACGCAGTGTTACCGTGGGCTGTTAAACAGCTGGCACCTTCCACCCCAGACCTGGATGCCATCCAAGGGCAGGTAAAAATATTCCTCTCTTCATATAAATTGTCAGAGGAGTCTTCTGAAAGAAACATGGTCAGGAAATAGCACCACCGTGGCCCATCTGGTGGTTTTGGCTGGTCCCCCGGTCCCCCCAGCCTTCCACTATCAGTGCCTTATTCTTTGGAACTGGTCACCCTGTTGGCTCTTCTACCCTTAACTGCCCCTTTCTACACTCTTTCAAAATCTGGGGCTGAGAGTTTGGGTCTAAAAGCATGGAGCACAAAACATTTCAATTGGAGGGAAATCAAAAGTCACCTCTTTTTTCTAAGCAGAAAAACCTTCCCCCTTTTTCCTGCCAAGCACACCTGATCTAGATCCCCAATATATATAGTATATAAAGAGGTTGAAGAGGGGTATGGGGGCCTCATTTACTTGCCCTTCCCATCCCCCTACTCTCGGTGGTGTAGAAGCCAAGCTACCACACCTTGTAAGCGCTTAATTTGTTCATTTTCACTTTAGCAATGACAGTTGTTGAGGCCTGGAGGCTTATCCCAAATCCTCCAGTCAACCAAAAAAAGGAAGATTAGGACCTTGGTTCCTGGTGTTCAGCTCAGGAGGTTTAAAGGGCTCAGACATTAGGTCATCGGTGCAATGGCTGCCGTGCCTTGACTGCAGAGCTCTGGGAGAGCTGTGGCAGCGGCGTGCGGGAGTCCCCCTCCCAGCACCCAGAGCCAAGGCCACACACCTCTCAGCTCTACTTTCAGTGAGTCCATGTTGAAAGCTTGAAATTGGCCATGGTGGGAAACTGGCAAATACTACAAATTAGGGTTTCCCCTTTCTCCGTGAGAACGGATTATTAGATCCCACAGGCTTGGGTGTATGCAGACTGGTTTACCAGGTCCTGAAATAGGACCTTCTTATGGAATGCGACCCTTGCTTTTTAGTCTTTAAAGATTTCAGGCAGTAGTCATGAAATATGACCACTCGAGGAGAACTTTGGGATGGTCTCATCTAATGAAGTCAGACCTAAAGTCTAAAGAACCAGTTGATAAAGTAAACGGGCCAAGCAGCTGGACGAGAGAAACACAGAGAATGAGGAATGTAGCAAAAACCCAAAGGCATTCCACTTAACAACAAAAACAACAACAACGTGTTAGTTTCCCAGGCCTGTCATACTAACAGAGAATTATAAACTGTGGCTTGAACAACGGCTCCTGGCAGAGTTGCTTCTTTTGAGGGCTGTGAGGCAGGGATCTGCCCCAGGCCTCTCTTTTGGGCTTCGAGATGGTGGTCTTCAAGCTCACGTGGTGTTCTCCCTGTATGCACATCTATTTGATATGGACACCAGACATATTGCGTTGGAACCCACTCTAATGGTTTCATTTCAACCTGATTCTCTTCATAAAGACCCCATCTCCAAATAAAGCCACGTTCTGAGAAATAAAGGATCAGGACTTTGCCACACAAATTTTGGGGAGGACCCCATTCAATCCCTAATGTACAAGCAGAGCAAAAACAAACCTGAGAATCACATCTGGCCTGCTGACTTCCCTGATTCTTGTCCATTTGCTAAATTTTGCAGGTGTGGCAACTAAAATTCTAAAGGAGAAATAAGTGACTCTCCAAAGGTCATGGGGAGAGAACTGCAGAGACAGGCCTTCTGATTCTTGCCGGGGCCATTCTCTCCCACTTATCTGCCTCCTCTGTTGTGAGGTTATTTTACCCGTACGTATGTGTGTGTGTGTGTGTGTGTGTGTGTGTGTGTGTGTGTCATTTCAGCACCCTTGGAGAGCTGGTAAGCAGCCCGAGGGTCTGGATGTATCTGGTGTCCCATCTCTAAACTCTCCACAGCTTAGAGCATGGGTGAAACCCACTTCAGACACTCAGGAAATCCACGCTAAATGTCATCCACCTCAACTCTCTGTCCTTAGCAGAGTTTCTGGGTGCTCCTGGGCTTGAGGCTAATTTCTAGCCCCTGAACCATGGCTTGGCCTTACCTGCTTTGAGGCCTTCCTTTGTCTTTCAGTAGTGCTTTCTTGCAACAGACCAATACAGTGAGGCTAGAGAGAACTGCAGCAAGACTTTAGGGTCCTCCCACTCTGGTTTATAGGAACTGTGAGAACAAGTCAGATAATGTGATTCAAATCCTGGACCTACTGGATCAAACATCTGCTACAGTGTGACCACTTACCCTCTCCGAGCCTCATGTTTCTTCTCTGACAACTGGGGAATAATAATACTTAGCTCACTCAATAACTCATTCATTTGTCGTTCAACCAGGCAATCTCTGTGGTAAGAAGTTCCCTATGCACTGACCTCATCGCAGTGAAAAAGCCATGGCCTCGGTTCTCTTACGTCTTACCCTTGAACGAAGAAAGTAGATTGCAGTCATTGTTACAGTCTGCAATCACGCATGACACAGCAAGTTCTGGGACTGAGGAAATATGCCATGGAAAACCTAGGCAGACTTAGACCCAAAGCTGAATCTTGAAGGGGAAGACACATCCAAGTAAAGAGTGGGGTGAGAGGTAAGTGACACTGAGGTAGCAACAGGGATCCAGAAAAATGTGCTGGCCATGGGGATTCCCCTGTCCAAAGGCATAGATGGGAGAGAGTATGGGCGTGAGAATTAAGGAGATAATGAGATCGTGTATATAGAAAATGCATCATGGAGTGCCTGGCACATAGTATATACTCAATAAATGTCACTTGCTTTTTTTTTTAAGAGCAAACCTATATATTTTCTTTCCTGAAGTTCGAGACCAGAGATGTAAGCATATCAAGTTATAGGACTCCAAAGTTGCTGATACCCATGTTCTCATCTACAGTATTCTAAATGAAGCATGGTCATTTATTAGAAAAGCATGCCTTTTATTTTTCAGATGCATGGGAGAAAATGGTTGTCAAATCCATGTTTGTGTATTTTTTTGTTGCCACATGAAACAGTCACTCTTCCTTGTCCATGTGAGGAGTTTACTACCTGCTGACTTGAGTGAACACAAATGTTATTGTAGTTTCCGTAGCATAGTGGCTATCACGTTCGCCTCACACAAATGTTATTGTTTGTTCTATACCTTGTAATTATCTTCACACACCTCTCACTCTTTGATCCTTGCAGGCTGTTCACATCAGAACTCTCAGCCCTGATGACTGGGCCGCAGAAGCTTTCTGAAGCATCAGACTGCAGGAAACCCACTCAGGTACTCTGTTAATAAAAACAAGAATGAAAACAACTTCCAGTGCCAATGTGTTTTTGTCTTTGAATTTTTTTTGTAATGCATGTGCCTGTAGAAAATACATCCCCTTTTTTTTCACAGCAATGTTGTCTTATATTACACAAAATAATATTTCCACCTTTACTGATTCACTGTCTGGTAACTGGATACCAGTGTGAATAGAGACAAGAAAGAATTTGATAGGCATTTCATACTTTTCCAAGATATTCACATCAGCATTGAATGTATTCCTTCCTTCCTCCCTTCCTCCCTTCCTTCTTTCTTGCATTCCTTCCTTCCTTCTTCCTTTCTTTTTTAAATAAACCATCTCACTGATAATTTCTATTTGTGTGGTACTTTGCCAATTATAATATGCATCGCCATTTTTTTCCCTCTATACAATACTATAAAGAAGGTAGTTCTTATTTTTATCACCATTCTCACTTTGCAGTGACACAAACTTGCCCAAGGTTGCATAGGTTGTATGTGACTGACTGAATAATCACTCCAAATTCTGGCTTCTATGTGTCAGCCCAGCTTTCTTCTCCCATTATATCCACCCAATCTCTGAGACCTCTTCCAGCTCAGACATTTGGTAGAACAAAAGCTTTAGGAGGGTGAGACCTTGCCTGTCTGGCTCAACATTCTATCTCCATCACTTAGCACAGGGCCTGGAAAGTCCAAGGAGCTCAATAAACAATTTTTTAAATTAATTTGAAGTCCATGCCCTATATCCCTTTTATCACCTCAAAAGTTCATGCTGAAGTGATTAGTTGTTGAGTGATGCTAGGCTAAGCAGTTGGTGCCCAAGAAGGTGACAAACTAAACCCCATAGGGGATGTAAGGGTATGCAGAATTACATATAGCAGTAAACACAGCACCCACAAGAGGGGAGCAATTCATATCTCAGACAAACATCACCCCCGCTGGTGATGTGAGGGTTGGGAAAAGAAAGTTGGTGGGACATCCCCTGGCTTCCATTCTCCTTTCCCTAAAGATATCACTATAGGATACTGGAGCTCTGATGGTTTCCTATAATTTGGTCTGAAAAATTCACTGGGTTTTTCCATCCTGGTAGTACTTCCTCCTTAATGTTTTAGCTTCTCAAATTGGTAAGCACTTAATTTCAGTTACAAAATTAGCTGCTTATTGGTATGACACATGAAACTGATAATCTACCAATGAATAGTCTATTACAATTTACACAGCATTTTCACAAGACAACCCTTTTATAGAGAAGGAAGGAAGATCGGGAGAGGTAAGTGTTTTCCCCAGATCACACAACTAATCATTTATAACACCAGAGTCAGGCCTTCTAGCTCAATATGCTCATGACATTCCATTATGACACTTTCATTGTGGCATCGGTACTGTCTACCAAACAATCCATGAAAATCATGGGCTGTAGGGAATTGGGGAAACCTACCCGTTCCTACTCAGGATCCTTCTTGTATTCATGATGAATTCCATGAACATAGCCCAGTCGATACCAGTCCCCACTCCTAATTCCTCCTTATTAGATCTGCAGTGGCCAGGGTTGGTTGTAGCAATGTCTGTGAGTTCATAGGGTAGAGTCACAGGACCTCTCTTCTGAGCACCTTCCCTTCTTGTCACCTTTATGAGAATGTTCTCCAGACATGTACCCTCAGCATGTAACAAATAAGCTCATCATATTCCCCCCAAAGTTTCTCCTTCTTCTGTGATCCTCAGCCCTGTTCATAGCATGCCCCCGCCCCCCACCTAGATGCCTAAGTTATTAACCCAGAAGTCATCCTAAGCTCCCCTCCTTCACTTTCCTTTCTTCACCATCTAGTCCTTAAGACTGGTTAACTCTTCCTCTGAAACCTTTCTTCAGTCTGTGTCTCCTTCCTGACGCTAATGCCACTTTTAAGTCCCCATCATGTCCCATTGGGTTTCTGCAACAGTCTCGCAACTGTTCCCTCCTACCACTGTCTCTATAAAAAGCAGTGTGTGATGTCTGACTCTACTCTATACATTGTGAAAGGAAAAGGCCAGGGCCAATGTAAAACACCCTATGGCCCGTTCCAAGGACAGTGGACAATGCCAATGTGTGTTTTTCCTTTGGAGCCAACTTCCTCCTCACCTTGCTCTATCCACATTTTCTTCAAAGAAACCACGCTGCTGAACAACCATTGGAAATTCTAAAGTAGGCCTCAATGCCTGGTCAATGGAAAGTGGCACCCTGGCCTAGATCAGAGGAAAGATCACAGGCAACGGCACCTAAGAAGAGGCAGACTTGACCTCAAAATATATGACACCTGCCTGCTGGGCAGGGCCTGGGCTCTCTCAGGGCAGCTTGCCACAAATGTACACCAAACATTTGCCTGCAACCTTCCAAGGGTGCTCGTGCTCTGCTCTGAATCTGTGTTTCTGCGGCTCTGTCCACAGTCTCCTGCTCTCTGCAGAGAACTCCACAGCAGGGGCCAGATGAGGAGGAGAGAGCACCAGACATGAAGCCAGAAGGCTCCTAGTGACCATGGCTAACTGCCCTTACCTCTTAGATCCTATTTCCTCACCTAGTAAATTAGAAGAGGGAGCCTCACCATGCCGACCTCCTGAGTCCCAGTGAGAATTGAGAATCACATAACATATTGAGGTCAACGTTTGAGGGGTCTGGGGGAGACATTGGTTTGGGAGTCAGAAGAACTGGCGTTTAGGTCCAAGCTATGCTACTTAGTGTCTGATCTGGCCCCGGGCAGTATCTTCATCTGTTGAATGTAATTAATAATACATCCTTCATGTAGGGCTCATGCCAGTGAGACAACCTATGAATCACAAAGCACAATACATATATAGTGATAATATTATTCTAGTGTATGTGGAATGCTTTCTAGAGTGTTATATCATCCCACAGTTATCTTCACAACCTAGTTCTACATCTTGTTCTTTAGAGGTGCCCACTAGGAGTCTGCTGCCTGGGACTCCTTCACCTACTGGGGAGAACGTGCCCCTGGGGTGTGTGTGTGTGTGTGTGTGATTCAGGGTTGGAAACTCCCAGTGGAAGAGATCCTGGCTTGTCTGGAGATGGCCTTTTGCTGTGGGTGGTCTGGATGAAACAATAGTTAAGTATGAATCAGCCTCCAGCAATGGTGTGAAGACCACATGACAAGGCAGATCATTCAGGCTGGGAGCACTTACAGAATGCCCAGGAGCATTTCGGTTGGGATTGCCTATTTTTACGTGCTTTCACGTGTGTGTCTCAGTGGTGTGTGTGTGTGTGTGTGTGTGTGTGTGTGTGTGTGTGTGTTTGAGATGAACAGACAATAGCAGCCTATCTTTGACCTTTTTGATTCTTCAGTCAGGTCAGCAATGCCTTCAATAAAAGTAGGGAAGGGTAAGTCATAAGAACGCCCGTGCTGGCATTACAAAGCCTGGGCTTCACCTTGGCCCTGCTCTTGTCTCTGCTAGGCTGGGCCTCAGTCGCATCACTCCCTCTCTGAGCCCCACCTCTTCCCTTCCTGGAGAGCTTGACCCACCAAAGACAGAAGTCTGTGCATGTCATGGAACATGTAAAGGAGCAGAAAACCCTCTGTGTAAGCCACCTAGGCACCCCAAAAGGCTCCATTTCTGCTGCTGGCAGCACCTACCATGAAAGACTTGTTTCCACAACTTCTGGGAGCTGTGCTCTGCCGTGTCCTATTGGGGTTCACTGAATATAAAAGCATTGTGACCAGGACTTTTAATTGTTTATGGATCAAAAGTAAACAGTAGGACACTTTGACCTAAAAATAATGTAAAGAAAACTGTGATTTAAAATTGCTAGGATTATGGGGCGCCTGGGTGGCTCAGTTGGTTAAGCGTCTAACTTCAGCTCAGGTCATGAGCTTATGGCTTGTGGGTTCAAACCCCGCATCAGGCTCTGTGCTGACAGCTCTGAGCCTGGAGCCTGCTTCGGATTCTGTGTCTCCCTCTCTCTCTCTCTCTGCCCCTCCCCCCTCTCAAAAATAAATAAAAATTTTAAAAACATTAAAAAAATAAATAAAATTGCTAGGATTATAAAAAAAATAAAGAAATAAAAGAATGCTAAGGAGGCAAGCCTAACCTAGTAATGAGAATAAACCAGAAGAAAGGGTGCTAGATTGAGCTCAGGAAGCCTGTGTTTTTCCCACTCTCCCCAATTTGGCTTGTAAGCTCCCTGAGGACACAATCATATTTTGCTTATACTTGCATCTCACTGTGCCTGGCACATACAAGGAAGCTGTTTGACAGTATGCACTGGTTGGCAAATTGGCGTGATAATACATTCACAAGATATCATTGTGGGTTACAAAAGCAAGCAATATGAACAATGTATATATATATATATGTCCACAGGAAAAAAGCTGGAAAGATATTGACATTCTTATACTAACAGCATTATCTTTGCAGGATGTGATTACAAGTTACTTTAATTTTCTTTTTTTTTAATCTTTATATTATCTTTGCATGACATGATTACAAGTTACTTTCATTTTTTTTATTTTTGTTTGGTAACTTTCTACATAGAGCATATATTGGTTGTATAATTTTAAAAGTTTAAGATGTGCATATAAATACATAACTATATCTTCAATACCTCCTTATGTTTTTTTATTTCCTTTTAGATAATCACAGTAAACTGCAAAACAGAGATGGGGGGAGTAAAATGTTCATTATACAAAAAGAAAATTTTTGCAAAAATTGGCATCCAGAAGCAAAAATGAAGGCTGGTTTTGTTCCCAGTGATGCAGAGAGCACAGTTCAGTGTGAAACACTAACACACAGTGAGAAAGAGGAAAGTCTTCATACTCTCTACCTGTTAATTCTGATCGAGTTGAAAACAACTCAAATACTCAAAATAGAGTCCCAAATACTCAAAATAGAGTCCCCCGCTCACCAATCACAGGATATATACACTTTGAATCATTACAGTACCTTAAGGATATTTTATAGCTTTAAAATGTCAAGCAGGCACATTATAGAATTTTATACAAACATTTATATGAAAGGATGCTAGGTTGCCTATATATACTTACAATTCTCTGAAAACTCATTTTTTGAAGAAAGACCAAATTCAAACAATGTAACAAAGAACTAGGTCAGTCCCTTATTTTATAGTGTTGCTTAGTTTTATGAGTTTTGTAAGAAACGCGTGGGAAATAGTGAATGACTACACACTAGGAATTAAAATAATTTCTAAATTTCCTTGGAATTCCAGAAAATTATAAGCAAAAAAATAATAGAGGAACAAATGTTCATATACTATGCTGTTGTTAAGAATATAAATAGACCTGGGGTGCCTCAGTGGCTGTTGGTTGAGGGTCTGACTTTGACTCAGGTCATGAGCTCAAGGATCATGAGCTCGAGCCCTGTGTTGGGCTCTTTACTGACAGCTCAGAGCTTGGAGCCTGCTTCATATTATGTGTCTCTCTTTCTGCCCCTCTCAGACTTGTGCTCTCTCTCTCTCTCTCTCTCCCTCTCTCAAAAATAAATAAACATTTAAAAAAAAGGAATGTAAACAGTCCTGAGTTTCTTGAAGCATGAATTGGAAATATATATGTTAATTTAAAAAAATTTTTTTTTAATGTTTACTTATTTTTGAGAGAGAGAGGCAGAGGAGGCAGAGGCAGAGTGAGAGGGGGAGGGCAGACAGAAAGGAAAACACAAAATCCGAAGCAGGCTCCAGGCTCTGAGCAGTCACCACAGAGCCCCTACATGGGGCTCAAACCCACAAACCATAAGACCATGACCTGAGCCCAAGTCAGATGCTTTACTGACTGAGCCACCCAGTAGCTCCATAAATTTAAATTTTATTTTTGATGTTTATTTTTGAGAGAGAGATAGAGAGAGAGAGAGAGAAAGAGAGAGAGAGAGAGAGAATGGGAGAAGCAGATAGAGAGGGAGACACAGAATCTGAAGCAGACTCCAGGCTCTGAGCTGTCAGCACAAATCCCGACACTGGGCTTGAACTTACGAACCCAGAGGTCATGACCTGAACAGAAGTTGGACGCTTAACTGACTGAGCCACCCAGGTGCCCCTTGGAGCCCCATAAATTTTAAAAGTGTCATTATCTTGGTTCTACCAATTCTATTTTAAGAATTTCATCTAGAAATAACGGAAGACCCAGAGACATTTATCTCACTATTATTTGTGATGTGAAAGAAAAGAAGTCACAAAAATGCCCAACATTAGGAAATGAGTTGAAGGGACAGACCAGTAGAATGGAATAATCAGGCAGCCATTGAAAACATCCCATGGAATTGTATTTCATATTAGGGGGAGAAAACCTTCATTAGAACACACAATTAGTAGATAACCAAATAGAACATGCCATATAATTACATTTATCTAAAAAAGACCTTTTAGAAAGTAAACCAAAACATTGACAAAGGTTGTTGGAATTATGGGTAGTTTTAATTCTCTTACATTTCTCTTAATGTCTAAATTTTCTGTAATAAACATCTACCGATTTTAAGCTAATGACTTCAAAATACACAGTGGGAAAAATCGTGACGCAGACTCTTCATTTTTAGTTCAGTTGAAGACACAAATTTCAGCTGCCATATACAAATGCTTTGACCCTGTCTGCAAACATATCCGCTTCTCTCCTCCACTCCCTACCCTACCATGATATTTAGAAAAGTTTCGCAGTGCAATCCCCGTTCCTGGCACCAAATGCATGGGCACAGGTAGGAGCTCACACGCACATGCGCATACACACACCTGCGCATGCGCAAACACCCGGCTGGTAGCACCCATCTGGAGGAGCCCCGCCCAGCCAGCAGGAGGTCTCCGACAGCCCTGGGAAGCCTCAAGCTGTTTGGCCTTAGGTAGGGTAGGCCCCCCTCTCTGGGCCTCAGTGTCATCCAGTAAAGCAATGAACTGGAATAGAATGTCTCTAGTGGCCCTCTGTGCTGGTGGTATTTTATTATAAGGAAACCCGTTCCTGGATGGGAAGATTTGTAAGGGAAAGGAAAATAAATCTCCTTAGCAGTTCTATTCCCAACTTTTGGGCCTCTTTTCCTTTTTGGATTTGAGGTGAAAAAGAATGTCTTGTGAGGCTCCGGTCTGAGGACTTGGAGATGTGGCAGCGGCTGCTTTGGAAGGCTAGCTCTCAGAAGAAATGGGAAGAATGAAGAGGCTGTATGAGCATGGGCTAAAATGCCAGGCAGGTTAGGACTTGCCGTCGGCTGGGCCACAGGATCTGAGTTCTAGCACGGCCTCAGATTTGAACACTCTGAGCCTCTTGCTTTGGAATCCCACAGAGGAGACACGGGGATGCTGTGGGGCTTTCAGGACAGTGGGTGCTGTACTGGGGTGGGAGCGGTGGGTCTCAGCGGACTCCCCAGCTTCCCTTCAGGGAAGACATTGCTCTGGGTCTCTTCCCTAGTTGGCTAGTATTAGTTGAGAAGTGGAGGATCTATATTTTCAGAGCCTCAGTCTCCTCATTTGTGAAATGAAAGCTTGAACTAGATAAATTCAGAGGTCCTCCACAAGCCTGGTCTTGATGAAAAGCCCTGAGTTAGAATATCACAGACCCTTCTGGTGGCTTGGCTTCTGCAGAATATGTACCCAGTGTTGACACTGGACACTAATGACGCACTGATTATCATGAGGGTTTGTTCTTCTTGTGTGAATAGTGGAACACTTCAAGTTACACAAAGCTTCTAGACCCTTACCTGCCTTCCTTCTGTGTCCTAGGAGAGCAATATAGGCATTTGACATAACTATTGTGGCAACTGATTTTTGTTTCTTACCATTTTCCCACATATTTCAATTTATTTCCTCTTTCTTTCCTTCTTTCTTTATTTCTTATTTTTCTCCTCCCCCCTCCTCCTCCTCCTTCTCTTTTTTAATTTTTGGTGTGTCATGCATAAGATAGAGGCCATATGTTTCCCTGTATCTCTTTCGGACGGGCCCAGGCAACACTCAATTTCGACTGATTGAATTCAATTTCAATTTCAGTATTGAATGACAGACACTCCATTGCACAAGATACTCTGGTTTGAAATCTAGACTTGAACTTTTATTCTAGTTTTGTCTCTAGACATTGACAACCACATTAAAAATTAAATATGAGCCCCAGTCCATGTTTACTCCATATGAAAGGAGAGTTTTGAGGTCACATTTTATCGTTACATATAAAAAGCGAAGTGTTCAACACTAACTGTATGCCTGGCACTTGTGTGGGAATTCTTCCCTGCAGCCGGGCTCAGCCTTCTACTAGGGGAAACTCATAGAGGAGAGGCAACTCCGCCCTGGGTGAGGCACCTGCCCGGACGGGGGAGAAAAGCAAGCTCATCTGCTGGGAGCGCTCCATTGCCAGGATTTACTGCTCCCAGAGAGCATGCTGATGGCTTTCGGGTGATACGTACTTGGTATGTAATTAGGTCCCTTGTCCACTAACGAGATTTTGACTATGGACCATTCGTAATCTCATCTTCCAGTCTGGGAAGGATGGCTTTCAAGGTACAGTAGGATCCTGGATTTCAAAGCTTCCATTTTCATCACCCTTCCAGCGACTTTGTAGAAAAGTCTTTTTCTCCTCAGATGAATTAGGTAGATCATTCATCCTTGTGTTCATTCTGGTGCCAGGGTTTGGTTTAGGAGGGGAAGTGTTTCTTAAAGAACTCACCCCAGGGAGCATAGGAGAGCTAGCTCTGAACCAGACTGCCTGGTTTGGAGTCCTGGGTTTTCCTCTTCCTAGTTGGGAAAGCATAGGCAAATCACTTCACTTTTCTGTCCCCGGTCGCCTCGTCTATAAAATAGAAATAATGATAGCAACACTTACCTCATTAGGTTGTTGTAGGGATTAAATGAGAGCTCAAAATAGTGCCTGGCACAAAGTAAGCACGCAATACATGTCAACTCTCCCTGTTACTGAGAGAGAGCCTTGTCAGTCATTAAAGCACAGCAAAGCACCTTGTATGCTTTAATGCCAGTGTGCAGCTGGGAAATGATTGATTCTGGGGGATCCACAGAAGAATCTTCATCAGCTAGGGCTCCATCAGAGAAGCAAAACCACTCCATGTGATACAGAATCAGAGGTTTATTATCGGGGCTCCATCCTCACAATTGTAGGGACTGGCTAGGCTAATCAGTCAATGTGAGGCTGTTGCTTCACAGTTGATGTGGGACTTGGAGTCAGCAGGGCAGGCAGTAGGGAAAGAGAAATGGACATAAAGTGGGGAAAGCAATGACAGACCTCGACATGCAAGGGCAAACCAGAGCTCATTTCTGCCTCTCACTGTTTCCAGGTGATGATGTTGATGAGCAGCAAGACACACCAGCTGTCCCCATGTTGCCCCACAGGTTGGCCCAGGGCTCAGAGGACCTCCGAGAGGAGGTCTGGTGTGACCTGGAGGTGCTGAGGGCTCAGCCGCTGCCCCATCACAACAGGTGAGCTAGCAGATTCAAGGACAACATGTGTGAGAATGAGGGGCACCATGCCCACTAAATATTAAAACACAGTAGTTCCGCTTTTCTATTCCAAACACTGTGCAAAATGTCATCTGTGGCCAATGCTGCTATGGGACTATGCAGGGAAAGGGAGTCTGGGAAACACAGTTCCAACTTACCTAAGTGGACCAAGAGCAAATCCACCGCAGCTCCATGGAGAAAATGACGGAATTGAGTCTGAAAGTGGTAGCACTTGCAATGAAGAGAAAGGAGAAGGATATTCCAGAACCAGGAAGTATTGTGCAGATTGGGAAAAGGTCCGGTGTAGACCTTATGCTGCAGAGTGGCTGCAGTGTAAGGTGAAGTTCTTCTTATGAGACCACAGAATCAGCCCAATTTAACTATAAACCATGGTAGCCGAGGAAGTGCAGATTTATCTATCCATTGGGCCATCATTCTTCTTTAAACAAAGACTGACTTCTTTTGCTTCCAGGCTAATGTCTTTCCCACCAGCAAGGCATTTAGTGGCAGTAAAAGGGGCATTGAATCTGGAGCCAGGAGACTGCCTATTAGTGCTCCCTGTACCTCGCTCTCAATGGGGGCCTTGGGCAATACTTTTACCCTCTGGAAGCTCTTCTCAAAAAAGACGGATTTGAACTGAAGTCATAACCAAATCTCTAGAGTCCTGTCAGACTTTAACATTGTCTAGCCATTACCAGGAGACAAAAGGGGCATGGCAGTTTTCATTCTTGTGAAAGCCGAAACAGAAAACACAAGGCCCTTTGTCACATCACTTGACTTTGATCTCTTGATGCTGGAAGCAGGCACAGGACAATGCAGACTCCTGTAGATGTTCTTGAGGTCTAGACCTGGGCCGAGTTAAGTGTCCCAGGCCAAGTTAAGGCTCAGTTGTCTCAGCCTTGGTAGCACTACCCTTGCCGTGTGTCAGAAACATTCAAGGCTATCGATAAATAGTGGATGAATGAATTTGTGAGATCTGGTCCTAATAGCTCCATGGGTTTGGCACTGGCCTATGAGCCACGTTTGGGAGACACTATATAGACTCCCTCTCAGGGAAGACTCTGAATCAGAAACAGGTTCCTCAAATCCATCCTATTCATGCCCTATATCCCTGGGAGGATCTGATTACAAGATTAAATAATGAGGGAGAGTGTCAGGACACTGCCTGTCTGAGGTAATGTGAATTTGAAACAAAGGAGCAGCCACCCAATCTTTAATTCTGTGGGCGTATTGATAAATACTTCTGACTGGACCATTTCTAGTCATAGTTACCCCTCGCTCCAAAATTCTTGAAGGAAGTCAGACTAATGCCTTACATTTCTTGCATGTTTTCAAAGATGTTCAGAGGGTGGAGCCCAGGGAAGCTATGAGGTTGTTCTTCATGAAACACGATAAAATCTTGATATATTTCTTTTCCCTCTCTAATGGAAAACTAATTTTGCTAACAAATAACATGGCTGTGTTTTATGTTCGCAACTTGGGAATTTGGGAAAATGTGGACTTCGGAGTCTTCCAATCTGGGTTCTACTTCTTAACAGTTATGCGTATATCAGCCAAGTTATTTCTTACCTGAGCCTCAGTGCCTTCTTCTGTAAAAGGGGCACGATAATTCGGATTGCTTCAAGATCTTAAATAGGGTGGCATACAGAAATTATGGTAAGCGTTCAATAAATATTATTTATTTCCTTACCATACCTCAAAAAATAAAAATGATAAAGACATATTTCTGAGTTTTCCTTATGCTGTTTGTCATTAGTTTCTTTGTTGTGTTACATGCTTGCCCTTGGTATCAGACAAGTGATAAAAGGCATGAAGAGCTTGAGAACAAAGAAAGTCATGAAAAAATAAATAAAACTGAACTTATTTTTTTTGCATACAAGTTGCAAAAAGACACTATAATTCTGTTTTGGAAGCAGAACCCAGTTATCCCTTATAGTTTGAGAATCCTGGGAATATGTCATTGTGATAGTCAGTTTCCGGCTTCACACAATCATGTTTCAGGCATGAAATAGCTCCAAGCCTTGTTTTCTAGACCCATAGACCAGGAGAGATAAATGTTCTTAGAGGTCATCCAGCAAAGCCCTTCCATGAATGGAGAAACTAAGACTCAGAAAGGGAAATGAGTTGCCCAAGATCTCTCACGTGGGTAGAGATAGTGTGAGGACTGAAACTGATGTCTTCTGATTCCTCATCCTGTAACAGCATGTTGCCTCAGAGCCTTTGCTGACTCATCATGTAATCTTGGAAAATTCCCTTGTTTTCTGTGTACCGGCCTTTCCATGAAACAAAGATGGCAAGGATAACTCATGATCCGTACCTTATGGAGATGTCTATAAATTAGACCCAGGCTGCAATAGCATTCAACTCCCTGGAGTTGGGTACAATCCACCATTTATTCACAAAAGACACCTGATTGTTACAAAGGAAGTTGCTTTATAGTTGCCAGATGGAGATATGGTTGTAGTCCATTAATGTGTTGAGTGACCCCAGATAAGTCACTTGCCCTCTCTCAGCTCCAGCATACGCATCTGGTCCCGAGTGTCACTAAGCTTCCTTCTTGCCCCAACAGTGTGACATTCCATTAGTTACTTCAATGTAGAACCTAATCGTAGGTTGACTAACTATACTTCCCAATGACAGGGACCCACACCAACTTAGAATCGCCAGCTAGAAAATCAAAACATCCAATGAGAATGAAACTAAAGTAGGCAGGGAACGTAGATTTCCTTTTAAGCATTGTGTCTCTGGTCTATAATCACAACCATGTCAGGACACACTAAGGTCTCTTGACCTTGAATGAGGTTTCCAGTCAGTGGTTCAGAAGTATTCTAGGTTTCCTGACTCCCTTCTTTCTCAGGGTAATCATCCTTCCATGGGCTCAAGTTATGGACTTATATCACCTATTGACAAGCAGTGATGAAAAGTCAGGATAAGTTGACCCAGGCCAGGAGTAGGACCAGGTTCTTGTCTTTAGTTCATCTCACTCTCTGTCAGGGTGAAAGACAGCATGGGGGAGAGCTATGAGCCCTGGCAAGAGCAGGGGGCCTGTCACTTGCTGGCTATGCAAACCTTGGCCTTCCTTATTCCACTTTGAGCCTTGGTGCTCTAGAGAAAGGGGTAGGTTAGATGCTCCTTAAAGCTCATTCTAGGGTTAACATTCTACTGCTTGGCTTGAGTTTTCAGAGAAGAGTCCTGGAAGCAAGCCTCCTTAACAGGCTTTGACTCATAGCCCACAGACCCCCGTGTCTCCTTCTTCCAGGGATCCACCACAGAGGCTGTGCTTAGTCCATTCATAACTGAAATCTCTTTCTTCGCAATGAGTATTTGTGTTCCGATAATTTTTTAAAAGCTTACAATTAAAAAAGCCAAAGGCATTCCTTGAGAAGCTGCCATTAAAAATGCATTAATGGTGGGGGTGCCTGGGTGGCTCAGTTGGTTAAACGTCTGACTTTGGCTCAGGTCATGATCTCACGGTTCGTGAGCTCAAGCCGCACGTTGGACTCTGTGCTGACAGCTGAGAGCCTGGAGCCTGCTTCAGATTCTGTGTCTCCCTCTCTCTCTGCCAGCTCATGCTCTGCCTTTCTCTCTCTCTCTCTCTCTCTCTCTCTCTCTCTCTCTCTCTCTCTGTCTCTCTCTCTCTCTCTCTGTCTCAAAAAATAAACATTAAAAAATTTTTTTAATGCATTAATGGTAGGGGGTAAGGGTGGAGGGGAGTTGGAAGAAGAGGAGGACTGGGCTTTCCCTTGAAATTCCGCTAGGCACAAGAGGCCATAATTCTGATCCCCTGGAACTGCTGAATTGACAATACCTTAATGACACTGCCTCTCTGTAACCTCAGTTGAATCTGTTCCCGCAAGGAATCCTTCATGTGTGATGACAGGCACAGGTTGATACATTCATAAGGACTTCTGGTAAAAATAAGCCTAGTGAGTTCACCCTGATTTTAGAAGGCTTGGGGATTCATCTGTGGACGAAAGAGTTAACATTTCACTGGCTTGAGCTTTGCAACAGGCAAGTCCCAGCCGAACCGTTTGAGAAGCGGACATGCAAACAAAGATGGGCAAAGTTCTTCGGGCTCAGAAGCTTGTTTTGGAAAAGAACTGCAAAAGTTCAGATGGTTTTGCTGAGTTTTATCTGATTATTCAAGCTGAGGGTGGGAGAACGCAGAGACATTCATGGAGCCAACCGAATGTGAGGTGTGTTCTTGCTCCACCGTCGCTTCCTTTGCTTTTAAGCTTATGTGTGTTTTGAGGAGAAATCTAATCCACATGTTACATATCCTTTGCACTTGAGTACGTGGAGGTGCTGGTTGGTAAGAGAGTGGTCCAGACGGCCAGGTGGCTACTACATAGCAGGGAAATTCTCGAAGCAGAAATGCATCCAAAAATGGAGATCAGTTGTCCCCCCAGGTACAGGCAGAGAATGAGGCAGGGAAACTGGGGGCGCAGGGAGGCCAGGCCAAGCAACAGGACAGGACGTAGTCTGTGACCCCCATATAGGGATTAGAGGGCAGTACAGAAAGCCCTGAGTTTGAAATGAGAAGACTGGGGCCTGAATCTCTTTAGCAACTATAGCCTTAGTTTTCCCACCCGTAAAATGGACATCTGACCAAGAATTCCTGTTCCCTGTGGTTGTGTTTACAAAAGTTTATGGTTCTGTGCTTGGCACAAAATAGGCACGAATAAATATTTATTATTTTTTAACGTTTAAGTTCAATGCAAATCCTAGTTCCTTTATGTGTTCCCAAAACTGGTTTGCCCTGTCTACCACCCACAAACCCTAATTGTCACTGTCAGAGAAGCAAGAAGCGCACTCTCTCTGGAAAACAATATAACCTGGCTCACATCTTTTTTTCACACCAAACAGCATGATTTCAAAATGCTCAAAAAAAAAAAAAAACCATAAACCCAGAGCCAAAGTAAATTCTCTCTCTGCACCTCCCCCCGCTCCTCCCCACACACACATGAACTTTTAAACCTTGGAAATCAGACGAGAGAGAGAGAAGGAAAAAAAAAAAAAGGAGGAGAAAGCCCAGCCTCCCATTGCTTCACATTGTATATACATCAAGTTCACTTCACAAACACAAGGTGCACCGTCAGAAGTGCCTTGGGCAAAGTTTGTACTCTGCTTGAATTCTAACTTTTGTTTACCAAGGTAATAAACCGGTCCTCTGCTGCCCCAGGTGTAAAGCTATTATGAAAAGGCATATTTGTACTTCGCCCCACCTCAGATGTACGGTATGTGGGACATCCTGCCCCGTAAGAGTAGCCGGGATTTATTTACAGAGAGAGGCGCCCAAGCACGGGAGGAGCGCCGTCAGGCTGGGCAAGGCCGGGTCCCAGCCAAGCCCTGGCCACCTAGCCTTCCTCTTTCTGGTCACCCGCCCGCCCCTTCCTGCACCCACGCTGGCCCTGCAGGGGCCTCTGCCGCCTCTGGTTTGACACGTTTCGTCTCTTCAGCGTCTTGTCCTAGGTTTTCCGACCAAACCATTCCTGACACATTTCGTACAGCTCGGCCAGAATAGCGTGGATGAACACAGCAGCTGCAGAAACTTCTTCCCCCCTCCTTCGCGCTGGCTGTCACACCCTGATGGGTTCTCTGTGGCCTGGGATGGCTGGGAGGAAAACTTTCACCCAAATTTTTGACTCAGCTAAATGGCCTGGAACCCACTGTAAATCGTCTACTGAAATCTTGGCACGGGAAGGAGGAAAGAATGTATGGAAAAGGGCAGACATAGAGCGCCAAGGCCGTTTAGCCTGGGCAAATGGGAGAGCTGCTGAGGGCCTGCTGTGATGCCGCAGCCCCCCAGGCACATCTGGCCGACCACCCAGAAACTTGCAGGAAGGCACAGAGCAGCAACAGTGCCCCCCACTAAACACAAGCTGGAGGGCACAGGCAATTCTCTTGGTCCTCGGTCCTTGGCTGGAACTGGGGGCCTCCCTTTTCTCTTCTGAAAGGTAATTCCACTTTCTTTGGAACTTTGGGCTTCTATATCTCCTGAGCCCCTACTAAGTGCAGAAGACTCAGCCAGGGTCTAGCCCCTTGTCAACATTCCCTAACTATTTGGGGGACAGTGAATTAATCCCAGCCTCCTCGCTTGAAAAAGTAAGATCTTGGGCAAGATAATTAAGCCCTGTGAGCTCAGAGTGATTCAACTTCTGGAAAATGGGAATCATAATAGTAATTTTTTTTTAGAGTGGTATAAGGACCAAGTGGAGAGCCCTTTGTAAACGCTCAAGGACTGCGCGAACGTTGGTAACTACAGCAATGGAGAACTCCTCCTGTAAGTCAAACTTCTAGACTGTGCTGTGCCAATCATGTCTGTCTCATGTTGCCTAGAAACTCAGAGCAACACACGCCCCTCCTTGAGCATCTGCTAAGGTTTAGGTTCAATGAAAGTCTTCAAAAGCATGGAGATAAACATAAGATTTCCCTTTCCTCAGGGAGCTTGGTGGGGAAGGAGTGAGGGTAAGAAAAAGACACTGCATCCCTCAACACAAAATCATTGAGTGTCTAAAATTCAGTCACTTAATAATAACTATTGAGAACTACTGAGGGCCAATTATGGACCAGGCATTGAGAATTCTTGTCACTGGGAATTGTTTCAGTTCAGGTAGGCTAATGTAATGACTCGACACCAAATACATTTATTTCTTGTTCTCTAATAGAGGCTACCACACGCAGGTGCAAGGTCCCGAGGTGAAATTTTCTGGCATGTAGAGAACAGAGCAAAGGCCAGTGTGGTGGGGGTGCTGTGAATGGAGGAGGGAAATTTAGAGAGTGAAGGCAGAGAAGTTAGGGAAGGGCCAGCTTACGTAGGGTCTCAGAAGCCAGGTAAAGAATTTGCATTTTAAACAATAATTATGCTTCGAGATTCATGATGATCAATGCAGAAAGGAGGTGTCTTGGGCTTATTCATCCTCAAATCCATTAATCCACTGACTGCTCTTCCTCAGCTGCTCCCTCCCACCCCCGCACTGCAGGAGGGCTGACCCCTGCATATCCCAACGTCCCACGTCAGCTAGCTTCTGTCTGGAAGCAGTCAACGGGAGGCCTGGACAGGAAATTGGAGGGCAGGAGAAAGGGAGAAAGCAGGGGATCTCTCTCTCCCTTCCTGCCTCAAGAGCATCTAAAGCAGAGCTCTGTCCATGGCCGCAGCTCCTGCTGGATAAGAGCACTATGGTCCAGCTTCTACTGGGTGACCTTGACTCCTCACTCTGGTGATATGGCCTCCTCTGCATATCCCTTTAGCCCAGCCTAGTAGCAACCTCTGCTATTGCTAATAGCCATACTGACTTTTCCACTTCTGCGATCACCTACACAGCCAGTGATCTGTGTTGGACTCTCTGTGTTTAGACTCTTACAGCGGCTTCCGTTTCCCCGGCTGGACTCTGATGACTGATACACGGTACAAACCACACGCTGTGGGAATGTTCCCTTGGCATCTGGTAGCAGGCCTGGCACATGGCAAGTCCACAGGGACTGTCTTGGTTTCCTATGGCTGTGTAACCACACAAATATTACAGTTCTAGAGGTCGGAAGTCTGAATAGACCTCCCTGGGTTCAAATCAAGGAAGCTCTGGGGAAGAATCCATTTTCTTGTCCTTTCCAGATTCTCCTGCCTGTATTTGTTGGTTCGTGGCCCCTCATGGCGTCTTCATAGCCGGCAATTGGAAGATCGAGTCTTTCTCTTGATGTCACTACTCTGGGTCTCACTCCTCTGCCTCCCTCTTCCCTATTTGGAGACCTTTGTGAAAACATTGTGGCCATAGGGATAATCCTGGATAGTCTCTCTATTTTTTAAGGTCCACTGATCAGCAAGCTTTATTCCCTCTGCGACTTTAATCCACCCCCTTCGCCCACTCCTTGCCATGTAATATAACATAGTCACCGGTTCTGGGTATTAGGATGTTGGTATCTTTGGGGAGCCATTACTCTGCCTGCTGCAGAGGTTAAGCAAAGTCAGAGTATGGGAGGGAGGTTATGGAGTTTTGCTAAAGGGGACAGTCGCTTGCTGCCTTATACCTTACACAGTGAGAACATAATGCCCATGCACTGAATTAAACACAGAGACCACAGTGGTCCAGGGTGACCATTTGGGTCCTCTGGTTCGAAGGGCATCTCCAGAGATGTTCAAAGCACAGCTTGCTGTTGGAAACCCCTCCGTGTGCTCTTGCCTGTCATGCTTGGGATGCAATGCTGGGACACAGCTCTTATTCGTCTCTCACCCAGGATGGCACGTAGGTTTCTTGTTTTCCCAGAGAAAGGTTCATTTCAGAGAGGGGAGTGGGTGAAGGCAAACTGTTGGCTGCAGCACGTGAGGCCCATCAGTTCCAATTCGGGGACAACTGGAGTTGATGCAGGCGTTCCATCCAAATGTAATCAAACGCCTCCTGTTGCCAGACGACGTGTTATTCAGTGGGGGGCTGGCGGGGGGCGTGTTGTGAATCGGAGATGCCTTCTGTAACTTTCTCAGATGGGTACTGGGAGGAGAGGAAGGAGAGCAGAGAGAAATTCACTTCCTTGGTAAATAAACTTCCAAACTGTAGCCTGATTCCTGAAACACTCTGGAAACTGCCTACAAGGAAGAAGACCCACAATGAGGTGGTGGGCGGTGCTTGCTCAGAGTGAGAGGATTTTTGACAATGTCAGCCCATGGGGCAGCGCACAGCATCAGATCTCAAGGGAAATCTTGGGAGCCGCTGCTCGACGTCCCTGCGTGTGGGGTGGAGAGGTGAGTTTGAAGAGGACAAAGCTTGGGTGAGTATAGAATGGCTATCTCTATTTTGAGCTAGATTTTGTGGAAATGACTTTCTTTAAACTGCTTCACTGGAAGGAGAATTCCCCCACCCACTCTTCCCACACCTCGAAGCCCAGCACCGTAGGTCAGAACAAAGTGTGAGGGAAGTCCTTGCCCGGTTTGGTCTGGGGAGGAGGAGAGGCCTGCCTTTAGGGACGTGGGCCTGGCATTCATGTCTTAGCGGCTACAACCCAACACACAAAGACTCTGATTTCAAGTTCCCCGTTTTTTTTTTTTTTAAACCACTATGGGCTCCTGGCAACATCTCAGGAAATCTTTGGGACAGAGGCCTGTTAAAGGATTGTATCTTGGTTGAGTACTTCCGACTCCCTTTGTCAACTAAGAATGCTCTTTAGGAAGATTGGCACTATCTGATTCTGGTTGTGCAACCAACACGGAGACAGTAAAATGTTATCGTTTACCTATCAGCACAGACATGCTACATTAGGGACGTACTTTGTACTTACAGACAATTTTTGGTTCCTGAGAACCTTGAAGGATTAAGGACTATTAACTCACTCGAAAAAGCTGTCCAGAGGCAGGCAGAGGACTCCTCTGGAAGGATCTGTGAAGGACCTGGGAGAAGACGGTTGGTGGAAGGTAGGTGTGGGAGAGAGACTTTTCACTCCCTGTTCTTTGTGTCTTTTGAGCATTGTACTTTCTGCACATGTTATTTATTTAAAAAGACTAAATAAAACATATTGTGAGCTATACAAGATCGGCCTGATCTCAGCTATGTCAAATCAGACAGCTACAAGGGAACTGTAATGAAATTTCATAGTACTCAACTTGTTAGGATGAGATTGTTTCTCTTCCTTGTACCTTTGGATCTTTTCTATATCTTTCTCAATGAACAGTGACAATAGAGCTTTTCAACGATTTAAAAAGTTACATTTTTTTAAAACCATCAGGGAAAACAGTATTTCCACATGCCACCGCTACATTAATCTATAGATCGGGCTCAAGCTGATAAGATAGGTGCCGCCCATATGCCTTTTCCATTTTCCATTTCTTTCCAGCTTGCCAACGAGTGGGCTACATTTCTAGGTCTGATTCGTGGATCCCTTGTTGTTCACTCAGTCATAGTGAAACATCGTGCGCACATCACCCTTCATGATGGCTGGGTTTCGGTTCAGGTAACCTCCCTGTTATCACTACCATCTCTGCTGTCATTCAGCACCATCACCACTGTCAGCCAGCTCTTCTCAGATCAGCAGAACATGCATGCTTAAGCACTTGCAACCCTTAGCCATGTGCCATGGCAGGAGCGGAGGTGACACTGAGCGGTTTCCTCCCCCGAAGATACACCATCTGGGAAGAGAGAGCATATGTGGCGTTAGCTTTGATTGGAACCGGAACGTGGTGAGGGCTCTGAGAGGCCCTGTGATGTGTTAGCCTGTGGGACAGGAGAAGGAGGGAATGCATGCTTCAGGGAGGAAACGTGCCTTCCTTGCGTCCATCTCTCTCTGGTCTTGACTGCAGTCTGCAGTGCGTCATGTCCTCATCTTGGTCCTTTTTCTTGCCTGCTGTGGCCTAGTGAGTTCCACAGTGCAATAGAGTTACGAACAAAGTGCTATGGAGCTTGGAGGAAGCTGAGATTAACTCCATTCTGGAAGCAGAATTTGTAGAGGGCTAGCATTTGAGCAGACTCGAGGGACCGATGTCATTTAGGTAGCAGAGACACAAGGAAGAGTGACTTCGTGGAAAGAGTAGGGCAAAGGTGTGGGGATGCTATGTGGGGATGCACTTGTCTGAACCTTAGACTCCACATCTGCAATGTGAGGGTCATTACACCACTGATCTCAGAGGTCAGTCATGTAGCATGTTGAACGTACAGCTAGCATTTGCCCACCCCACTGGGTGCCCTCAGTCATGCAGCTAGCACAGAGCAGAGCCAAAACACACACTCAGGACTCCGAAGTGAATGCCCTTAGCTGCTATTCTGGACTACCCTCAAAGGATGAAGAGGTGGTCCATCAACCAAAGCAGTTACAAGTGGAGTTGTATTATTCCTTCTAACTTGGACCCTAGAGGTCTCTGATATGAAATTCTGGATTGTTTCTGAGCTAATTAAGCATCCTAGACAGCCGTCAGCCTGTTGACCTGGTATTTCGTCTGCTTTGTGAGGATGCTACTCTAGGTGTGAGCTTTCCCACAGCTGGAGAGTACCGTCAAATCCCGGACGTGGCATGATTCAGCGTGGCGTGGCGCACAGGGAGGCTGTCCACTCTCAGCCTGATTGTGACCAGAGTCCCACTCTGAGGAGCCAGCCACCATTCAGAAGGCCCTCTTCATTCTGAAGTTCTTCGTTGCTGAAGAAACAAGTCCCCTTGGCATCTTCCAGGTCGATAGCCTGGTTGAAGAAAAAACTAGCATAGGCCCAGTGACTTCTGGGTATGTGAAGGCCCACCTGACACATTCTCACCTCTGCCTGCTAGCACGATGTCTTTTTTGAGGTCTTTTATTTTTACTAGAAAAAATGCTAACTCATGGCCCAGTAGAAATCAAGCCTTAAAGCTGGTGCTGTGGCGGTATTCCTCGAGAATTATTCTCCATTATTTGTTTTCATTACTGCTGTGGTGGTGCCTACAATGTTACCATTACTACTCGTGACAGAAAAATTACCCAGGAATAAAGTTATTTGTCTGTGCTTTCTCAGTTAAAAAAAAAATCTCTAGAACGATATACATATTTGTCTTGTGCTTTTAGCCCACAGAATTTTCATGCACATTACTTTTAGTCCTCCTAACAGGCTTTCAGTGGTGTGGAGAGGTGGGGATGTTGGTGGGAAGATTCACGGTGAAGTATCATCTCCTTTGAATCCATTAGGACGCTGAGGCTCAGAGAGGTTAAGCGGTATGGTGGAGGTCACACAGGCAGTCAGTGATAATGCAGGAACAGAGATGCCAGGTTCCTCTTCCAGACCACAGGCACTTTTAACTTTCCTGAGGTCCCAGGGACAACCCATCCCTAGCTTCTTAGTAGTGAAGGGCCCCCCCCCGGGTGGCTCAGTATGTTGAGCATCCAACTTTGGCTCAGGTCATCATCTCATGGCTCATGAGTTCGAGCCCCTCGTCGGGCTCTTTGCTGACAGCTATCAGCCTGGATTCTGCTTCAGATTCTGTGTCTCCTTCTCTCTCTGCTCCTCTCCCACTCACACTCTGTCTCTGTCTCTGTCTCTCTCTCTCTCAAAATAATAAACATTAAAAAAAAATTTAAGGAGTGGAAAGAGCCTCTGTGCCTGGTTTCCACACCCTCACCCTCCATTCTCAGCTACATGAGTCCAAGGACTCAGTCAGTTTGAGTTGAGAATGCAACTCCGGAGCTATCGTTCCCAATAGGGAATGATTTTGCCTGCAAGGAACAGCTAGCTGTGTCTGTAGACATTTTTGGGTGTCCCTGCTGGGGAGAGGGAAGTGCATGCTACTGGCATCCAATGAGTAAAGATCAGAGACAGCACAAACGATCTCCTACAATGCACAGGACAACCTCTATAGCAAAGAAGTATTCAGCCCAAAATGTTAACTGTGCCAAGGTTGGGAAGCGTTGGGTTAGAGTAAAGGGAAAAACCCTCACTTCCCAGATTCCCATGTATGTAGAGAGCTTTCTACTTTTTAAAAACAACTCTGGATGTTTGCATGTTTTTTTTTTTCCTACGATAATGAAGATCTGCCAAATATGTCAGAACCCAAAGAAGAAACTGAGGCCCAGACTGCCCAGGATCACCCAGCTAATATGTGGAGGAGAAGAAACAGGCTCATTCAGCCCCAAGTTGAATGCATTTTCTACTTGATCATGCTAAATTCCCCACTCAGTAGCTCTGCTTTAAGCCATTTTCTGACTCACTGATTCAACAAATGTTGTGATCTGAATATGCTCACTGACACAGACCTGCCTACAGCTTATTTCTAATACAAAACAGTACAATGTGAGGTGAGAAGAACCTCATGCATTCTGCCTCAGTTCCCTTTGTGTCTTCAGACCCAGGCCCCTTGCACAGCTGCTAGGCGGAGGGGCTTTTCCTCTCTCCTTAGAAGACAGAAGGTCAAAGCTGGAAATGAAACTGACATACCAACCCAGCCGTCAGGTTTCCCTGCAGGAGGCACATTACTGAAAATACCTAAGTTTCTTGGAACTGAAACATTTTTTTTTCATATTTGATTTTTCATAGCTTGTTCTGTTGGTTTAATGTTTGTTTTGTACTCAGTCAGTCAGTGGAACTGGGTTGGTCAGTGAAATTTCTAGCACCTAGAGGTTTCACTTTCAGGGTCTGAAAGCTCTGGTTTGGGCTTTTCAAGCCTTCACAAAGGCAGTTAAGGGGGGCGGCGGTCTAGCCAAGAGTGAGTTTAAAATGATATGAACACAGAAAATGCTTGGATAGTATTTATTGAGTAGGTTCATTTATACAAAATATTTCTTCAACACGTGCTCTGTTTTAGGCTCTGCCAAGGGCAATAGAAATATAGCCCCAAGTGCGACCAGGACATTTCCTTCCCTCAATTGCCTATAGTCTGGTGGGGGAAGTGAGTCAGTATGTAGCTCATGTCTTTTCCCCTCAAACACCCTTTATTCACTTTTATCGGGGACTCAACTCAAATTTTATTCTCTTACTAGAATGCTCTTACTTGTTTTTCTTTGTCAAATGTCTATTCAGTCTTCAAGGGCAGTATCAGATGCCAACTCATTAAAAAAAACAAAACTCTTAGAAATCTCCGTAGGGAATCAGGATGTGCTTGTTAAGTATATCTTCCACCTCTCCTTTAAATGGCTATAAAACCCGTCGGCATTTATCGTGCCCCCTTGGAGGCAGTGTAAGCTGGTTGTTGTGAAGTACCTGTGTTCAAATCTAAATTGTATTACGTACCTGCTGGTGCCCTGGGCAGGTTACTTAGCCTCTCTCTGAGCCCAATTTCCTGGTCTGCTGTGAGGACAAAATGTTATAAAGTCCGCGCAGTACCTGGCACATGGCAACTGCTCAGTACAGACGGAGCCTCAGTACAGTGTCAGGCTCTGTGATCCGTGCCACAAAGGATCCCAACACCCATGTGATGGGGGTACTTCTTCCCAGGAGCTCATAACATAGGAAGTACACAGAAAGGTTCACAAAAATCTCTGCAGAAGATGGACCACCCATGTGTTAGTACATTGCTGTAAGGAATATTTGAAAGGAGAAAATTAATTCTGAATGAGTAGGCCTGACGCTCTGCAGGTTCTTGGAAAAAGTAGAATTTTAACTAGACCTTAAGAAGAGGATAGGCAAATCCTAAAAAAGTGTATTGGGTATTCTCAGAAGAGGGACTAGCTTACCCAAAGACAGTGAGTGTGAAAGTACTGGGTGTGGTCAAGCTACTGTAACTAAGGGAGAAAGTTCTAGAGGTGTGGGTAGGAGGAAGGGGGTTTTGGATTGGGATGAGACCCAATATGGGCTGATTAGCAGAGTTAATTGGAAAGATAGATCCAAACTCTAAAGGGCTTCAAATGCCCAATATAAATGTTCAGACCTCCCCTTGAGGACAAAAGAGAGCCACCCAACGTTTGTGATTTAGAAGGAGCTCACAGTCTGGTTAAGGAGAGAGAGTAGAGAATGAATGGTAAAAGGATTTGGTGACTGGGATGCTAGAAGCAAAAAAAGCACTGTGTGATGCATGGAAGAGTGAACAAGTGAGAAGGAAGCCTTTACCAGAAGAAACGAAGTAATCTAACCCTCTGAGTGCTCCTCCACCATGGCAGCCCCACCTCATATTGTCCCCAACCTTTGATTTTGTCTGCCTTCCTCTCTGGATTGTGAGCTCCTTAAGGGTCCAGGTAGAGCGTCTACATTCAACAAACTTTCAAAAGATGTTGATTAAAATGAAAGATGGGAGATAACTCTAGGCACAGAATGTAGAGTGGATTGGGAAGGAAGAGTATGGAGGCTGAGATATCACTCAGGAAGTCTTGGAGCTGCTCAAGTGAGAGCTGGGGAGGCTGGAAGAGGATCAGTGGAGCAGGCGTGGAAAGAATGGGATGGTCCAGAGAGACACAGAGAAAGACTAAACACTTGAGACTGGTTGGAGGTGGAGTGGTTGTGAGAGTAAGAGGGTCAGAATTTATCTAAGATGTTGACTCTGGGTGCTTAGGAGGGGGATGATGCCATCAGTCTACCAACCCAAAGCAGAACACTCGGATTGCATGGTTATAGCACAAGTAGGACTTCACATAGGTATTTATGGAAAAGATGGATGGGTGGATGGATGGATGGATGGATGGGTGGGTGGGTGGGTGGATGGGTCTTCAACACTAATTAAGGAATTATGGACTCTTTTATTACTGGGGCTAAAGGGGAGCTTACATATCATTCTATATATGAGTGAAATGAGGTAAGATGGGGGAAGTGACAGCTTTTGATCACATAGCTACTAGGTGATAAATTTAGGGCATGAAATTAAATCTCTGGATGCCTAGGCTAGTGTTCTTTCCAGTATGTTATATGGTTATTTTCTTCAATTCTTAAAAAGAATTTCAGAGGAAATGGTATGCATGAATATCATATACCACTTGTAATTTTTTTTAAACCAAAAGCTACATTGGAATTTCATTTCCGTTTCGCTGATTAAAATAGGAATTCTGAAAGTCATGCATATTGATTGAAGAGTCCTCAGCTTTGGGGCCAAATCCTCCCAGTGGCTGCTACCTCCTATAATCCCATTTCCCCAGACATTCATCTCTGGCCCACCCCAGATGCACAACTTGTGGCTGAAGAATGGGGGACATGCCTTGGTGAGCGTGTGCAGCAGAGGGCCCAGCACAATTCCAAGGGAAGGCCTGAGAATACCATTATCCTTTTGCAAAGGTGAGACGGACTTTCAGATAAATAGCCACATGGTGATTTAATCCATTGACACAAAGCACACATCGTTCTAAAGCAAAGGAAACAGTTTCCTCAAATCATCCCCAAACCAGTTCCATTACTTTCCCCCACTTTGTGTGTATTGATTGCCTCCAGCATGCCTCCTCAGCCCACTAGCTGTCATGGTGGAAGAGATGACCAAAGGAGTTTAAGATATGATTCCTCCTTAAAGAGGCTGCATCCTAATTGAGGAGAGGGGACTCACATGGGGGAAAAATCACATGCTGATTTACAGTGTAATAACTGTCTTTTTCTTGGTAACTTGCAGGCATTAAACAACTAATAGAGAGTCTCAAACTCAGAAGTTTATCACTTCAGATTCCCTTTAGGTATTTAGGCGTGACTACAGCATCTGGCCCGTAAGTCATCACCATCTCGTGTCAGAGAACATACCTCCTCTCCTCCAGGGACGGTGTTATGGTGGACAATACGAACTAATTACATTTCATGTGAAGAGGTAGGCACAGTGCTGGGAAAACAGCAGAAGGGGCATTTCATCCAGCCTGGGCAGAGCCACCTGGAGCCTCCTTGCCTCTGTTCTCTCTCCTCTCCAGTTCTCTTCCACACTGAACCAGTTGTTAAAGCTTTTGATAAATCGCTCTTGTGGCAGTGTGCTTTCATGATAGCAACAACCAGCATCTAGTGAGCACCTTCACTGTGTGATACATTTCACGTGCATTTTCTTGCATCTTGGTGCCAGCACTGCCATACCTATGCATGCAGTATTAGACCACTGCTGGCTCTCCTTGTGACATCTCTTCATCTAGCAAGCAATGAGGCAGTTCTGGGGCAGGAGAGTGCGTGTGGAAGAGGCACTCCATTCCGAGGTTTGTTGCAGTATCAACTAGTACAATCTTTTTTAAAAGGAGTAGGGTAATTCCTAGTGAGATGTAAAATGTGCAGACTCTTTGATTTAGTGGCCTGACCTCAAAAAATCCATCCTATAAACATAATAGCAAGAGTACAGAAGGGTTGGGGCGCCTGGGTGGCTCCGTCGGTTAAGGGTGCATCTTCGGCTCAGGTCATGATCTCACGGTTCACGGGTTCAGCCCCGCATCAGACTCTGTGCTGCCAGCTCAGAGCCTGGAGCCTGCTTCAGGTTCTGCGTCTCCGTCTCTCTCTGCCTCTCCCCTGCTCACACTCTGTCTCTCTCTCTCTTTCTCTTAAAAAGTAAATAAACATTAAAAATTTTTTTTAAAAAAAGAGTACAGAAGGGTTCATGTGCAAGGATGTTTGCAGAGGCATCACTTGTAAAGGCAAACAGGCTGAATCATCATAAAATGTCTACTCACACGAAAAATAGTTGAAAACTTGTGGGATATATGTAGTCCATGGACTAGACTGCATATGAGGTATGAAGTTGGAAACTTTTTCACAATGTATTTTTAAATAAAAAACAGATCAATATGTAAAGCATAATTTCTCTTCTATAAATATGTGTGTGAGTATATGTATATATATACACACGTATGTATATATGTGGAAGGAGATATATTCGACTTAACTTAGGAAAATATCTTGACTGATAAATGTTAACAGACAAAACGAGGAAACTTTCACTTCATTATGTAATTAAAAAAAAACACTGCATGAGGGAAATTTTAACTTTTTGGTGCCTTTAGAACTTTTCAAGTATAAACGAACGCCTGCCTTCCGAGGAGGGAGGGTAGAAGGCTCTGATGTTCTCTGATATGTACATGGCCTGAAGGAGGCCCGGCAGGGTCAGTTCACTATGCTGGGGGCCATCTGGAGGGGTGGCTGAGGACTTGAGATGGGAGGAAGGCCCTGAAGAGAGAAAAACCACTGACAAGACAGGGGACTGGCCACCACTCGAGGTAGAGCAGTCAATATCTCAAGAGAAGAAGAACAACGTATGTAGTTCAAAATGATTTGAGTCACTTTCACGTCCTCTCCTTCTGTGCCCAGCCTCAGGCACTGTCCAATAAAGTCGACTTCACACACATACTCACACATACAAAATTAAAAATAAAAATACAATGAGAAAAATGATTTGTGCCCCTTCCAAGCTTCCTTCTGACTAAACATTTGTCTGTCTCTGTGCCTTTATGTTTGTCTGTCCTTATCTGGACCCACGTGCATCCCAACCTTATTTCCTCCAGGCCTGCGTGTCAGCTCCCATTCATCTTCCTGATAAACCCTCTGCACTTATACACCTTTCCACTCTTACCTGTGCTTCTCATGACATAAGATCCCTCCACTTTCTCGGCCTGCCCAGCGGATCCTACCCAACCTTTAACACTGTGCTCAAATATTCCCTCCCTGGAAAACTTGCTTGTCCTTAAAATGGAATCAGTTATGCCCCCCTCCCCCCCACAGCTAAGATCTGTGGGAACATTCTGCTCCAGGAGCCTCTTGTTCCACTCACAGATATGCTCCAGGATCATCCCATGAGTTGGATGTACCAGGCCCTGCTGGCCCCCAGAGGGGCCTCCAAGTCAGTTCAGATTCCCAATGGCCAGTTTCCCCAGGCCAAGGAGCATGGTCTACCTGGGTGTAGGGCTGGGCCTGGCAGATTCGTGGTAGCCGGGCCAGCGGAGGTGACATCAGCACAGGGAGAGGGTTTTTTCTGAGTAAAAGGCTGATTCTTCCTGCAGATGATGGCCCTTTAATGGCTTAGTGGTCACGTGAAAGTCCTTGGTCTAGCCTGGCTGGGCGCTGAGAACTGGTAGTGCCAGACCTGGCACAAGGGAGCCCCACCCGGATTAATTGATCTGTCTTATCCTCCCACAGGCCTTGGGCAGGAGTCAGCACATTTTCCTCTAGGTACAGATCTTCCCTGTGCAAGGCTCACAAAAGAGAGTCTCTTGAGCTAAGCAGGCCGGGCCCACATTAAGTTGCCGGTGCCTTACGTGTGTACCCACACTCCTGCATTGCTTCCCTGCTTCTCTTTCCTGTCCCCCAATTTGTCTCTCATTTCCAATCTAGTTCTGATTTTCTCTCTGGATATCTGTGCCTTTCTCTTTTTCTCCTTTTCTCCTTTCCTCCTTCCCTCCCTCCCTCCCTCCCTTCCTTCCTTCCTTCCTTCCTTCCTTCCTTCCTTCTTTTCTTCCTTTCTTCCCTCCTTCCCTTCCCTCCATGTTGATTTATTCTCTGTTTTATCTCTGTCTCTCATTTCCCCACCTTCAGGCCAGACTCTTTCTCCCCTGTCCAAAAGGACTTCTCACTTCCTATCCCCATGCCAATTCTTCTTTCAACAACATTTGAGAAGGCCTCCCCTTTGCTCTCCTGCCTGCACTGTTGGACAGAAGTCAGATAACTTTTTGTATTACCTCCCCCTCCTTCTCCTCCAAACTCCGAGCAAAGAGGCCATACAGTCTCCCACTCTATCCAAAATTGTTTCAGGTCCCTTGCCTATACTGGACCCTTGCCTGCACCCCGTTCCAATGGCCAGGTTGACCAATGCTGATGCACAGAAAACAGACCCATGGCCAAAGCCAGTGGGGGTTGGTCCTCGTATGCCCTCATCCTGAGACTGGCAAACCCAAGTTTAGGAGTTGACCTCTCGCTTTTTTTCCTCCATCTCATAAGCCTGGGCAGGATCCCTCTTTGTGTACTCTGATCACACATGAGTGGTCATGGATGAACGCTGAGTTTACAGCCCTAGAGACATAAGGCAGGGGATCCGATGCCTCTAAGACAGATCTTCCCATTCGCTGACCTTTGCTGATTCCTCATAAAGGATAAAATCGAGGCCACCACTAAGCCTACCATCACTTGAGGGGGCTTCTAGGGCACAATCTGGATATAGCTTTGGGATGCCTGACCTGGAATCAGGGTTGAGGGGTTGACGAACTCACGTCCACTTCAAATACAAATATCGGTAGAGTTTTGTAGTGGATGGGAAGGGAATGGACCAAATCTTTGACCATTAGTTTTTGTTAGGGCTTCATTCATTTTTTCATACTTTCTTTTCCCAAGTATTTTTCCCCTTGTGGTTAATACCGGTCCCTACTGACCAGTTTGCACCTACTTTTTTTTTTTTTTTGCAAAATGTAAGAGCTCAAAATATCTCCTTCTTGTGTATCTTCCCCTCTTCCAGTCAGTCTGTATCCCAACACTTCATCCATACCTTCCTTAGCAATTACCTCAAGCTTTTCTAGGTTCCCTGTGTACAGGTCCATCTCCTCTGTTAAGCTATAGCTTAGGAAGAAAGGCGTGGTGGAAAGAGGATTTAGAACAAAGAGGTTGAATCGTGGTTGTCTTTACCACACCACTCTGTGCAAATGCTTTCTCCTTTAGCCCTTAATTATTCCAAGGTCCCGCCAACTTCAAGTGTGATGGTTATTTCCAAGACAGATAGCAGTTGGGTAGGTTCTACCATGCCTGCCAAGTGGAGCATCTGTGTTCTCCATGTCAATCTTGTGTTCCTAAAGCCACAATCTTTGGGGGAAGAAAGAATGGGAGTTTTCACATATTGTGTAAATGAGCAGTAGAAAAATACTTGAATCCCATCCCCCACCCCCACTCCTCCATTCACCGCATTTTTCCAAGTAAGTGGATAGAAGGAGGCAGATAAAAGACTTAGATTATGTCTTCAAAAGGGAAAAACAACAACAAAACTATATGGAATGAAGCAAGATGATAACTCAGTTCAGCCCCTAATTTTAAGGCTTATGTCTTCAAAAGGGAAAAACAACAACAAAACTATATGGAATGAAGCAAGATGATAACACAGTTCAGCCCCTAATTTTAAGGCTGGGGAAAATTCGGCCCAGAAGATCAAGTGGCTTGGCCAAGCTTCCATAGCACGTTACCACCATAGCTCAACTCAGAGTTCTGTTGAGCCAGCCACCAGTGTGCTTTACTTCACCAAACATCCCTATATCTCTGCCTCAATGACTCAAGTGCTCCATGGCCAGTTTGCCTTCTCATACTCACACCCAGTATTGGCAGTGGGGCACCATCCTTGACCGAGGCATACCACATTCTAGAGAGCATGCCAAGGGTCACTCTGGAAAATGCACGGCCAAGTCCATGGGAACTGCTACCCTTCGTCAGGATGGGACATTGAGGCTTTATCCAACAGGCAGGTGTCTCAGTAGCAAAGGCTAACCCTGCTTTGTGAAAGTGGGCTTCTGGGCCAGAACTGCCGGCCATCTTGAGACACAGAAAATCCTCTTCTCATCCATCCAGAGGATGCAGTGAGATACAATGATGAGATACGACAGAAGAGATGAAGCCCCACCTGTTGGTTTGCTAGCAGACACACATCTCTCACTTCCAACCAGGAAAATATGCACAAAATGGCAGTTCTCTCTCCTAACCCCCAGGAAAGAGCACTGATCCTTTGGCCATTGAAATAATGTGACTGAGATCAGGAAGAGCGAGTGGAAGTCATCCTTGCAGACACTTACATAAATAATAATTTTCCAATAGGAACTGTGAACTCTCCTTTTCTATTTTTAAATGCCAATTGTTTCTGATTTTGTTTACATGGGCGGAGCTAATAAGAACGTTGGCTTCTTAACCATTGAACTTAATGTATCTGTTTTTGGACACTTGTGATTTATTTTTGCACCCATGCTCCAAATTGGTGCTAATTACTTTAAAGGATCAGGGTTTCTATTCCAAGAGGGATGACGACAGAATGTCAATTTGCAGTCTCTGAGCATAATGTCCCAATTATCAATGCATTCCAGACCAGAATGGACTTGGCATCTTCTTGAAGGGGTTGGCTGCACTTTTATCAGCCAGTCCCTGGACATAGCTTCATTAAAACATGCTTTCTAGTAACTTGTGAGTATGCCTACACTCTCCTCTGTCTTGAAGACCCTTTAGTGCCATATGAGTATTCAAATACCTGCCCTTCCATGTCCAGGTTGCATATTTCTCCCTCAGAGCCTTCATTGATGTCTGGCTGAAAATAAATGTCACTTCTTATGCAAGTTCCACAACCTTGCTGATCCTTTTCTGAAAAAACTTAGCACTTTGACATTGAATCAAAATTATGCAGTCACCTTCTTATATCCTCTCAGCACTATAAGCCCCTTAGTGATAGCACCTTATCTGAGTTCCTTTGTCCCCACTGCATGCTGAGCCTTCTCCTAGTACCCTATGCACAACAGATGCTCTGTGCATAGATTTAATTAAATTTTTTCTAATATTTTACCTTCTCCAGAAAACTTTTGTTTTAAGTTTACTTATTTATTTTGAGAGAGAGAGAGAGAGAGAGATGCAGGGCGAGGGGAGAGGGGGGCAGAGAGAGAGGGAGAGAGAGAATCCCAAGAGGCCCCATGCTGTCAGCACAGAGCCTGACGTGGGGCCCGATCCCACAAACCTTGAGATCATGACCTGAGCCAAAATCAAGTGTTGGAGGCTCGACCGACTTAGTCACCAGAAAACTTTTAAAGTAGGTTTAGACCAATATACATAAAACAGAGGGATGAATACATCTGTACACACAAACAAAATGACTAAAGTCTATAATGAATTATATGAAGTATATCCAGATTTTCCAGTATTTAGCTATCATATCTAGAAGGAAAAAAAAACAGTGGACAATAGTAGGGGGGTAGTGACAAAGGACTCAAAACTTGACCACCACCACCAAAGGAACTGAAACTTCTGACATGGTATTTGCACAAAACAAGAGTTGAACTGAGCACAACAGATGAAAGCCATCCCCCTGAGGGTTCATCGACTACATAGAGTGAATGTAGAGCATAACGTGACCAAGGAGATATGGCCACACGAGAAAGAGTAAACAGGTCTGTCCCAATTTGTTAATTTACCACCATTCACTTATTTGTCCAACACAGTTTTATAGGGAAGACTCAATGTCAAGCACCATGCTGGCACTGTAAATACAAAGGGGAATAAGAACATCCTAGTTGAGGGGCCTCTGGGTGGCTCCATCAGTTAAGCGTCTGACTTCAGCTCAGGTCATGATCACACAATTCACGGGTTTGAGCCCCGCATTGTCTGTGCTGACAGCCCAGAGTCTGGACCCTGCTTCAGATTCTGTATCTCCCTCTCTCTCTCTGCCCCTCCACTGCTTACGCTCTGTCTCTCTCTCTCAAAAATAAAATAAATGTTAAAAAGTGTTTTTAAAAAAGAACATCCTAGTTTAGTTCTTTAGACGAGGTCTCAATCAACTATACCCAATGGATCAAAACTGGTTACACAAGCAGACAGCTTGTGTAAATAAAATCACGGAACACAGCCATGCCCTTTCATTTATGTATTATCTATGGCTGCTTTCTCTCTACAACTGCAGAGGTGAGTAGTTCTGACAGACACTGGATGCCCTGCAAAGCCTAATATAGTTATTATCTGTCATCTGTACCTCTACAGAAAGTTTGTTGATCTACTTTATAGCCTGGTTTAAAAGTTTTTAAAATACACTGGGGAGAGTGGCATGTGGGTGTGAGGACAAGGTTCCACGGGAGACCTACACAGTCTTGGAAAATCAAGGAAAGCCTCTTGGACTAGGATTACAGGGTCCAGAACCACATGTGCCTTGTTTACTGCTGTATTAAAGTGCCTATTTGGTGCCTGGCACACAGTAGGTTCATCAGCAAGTATTTACTGAATGGATGAAAGAATAAAGCCACTTCTAAGGTGAGAGTAAAAGGCTTATGGCAGAAATCCAGGACATGTGTGGAAGGATGTGTAGAGATGGCAGCAGCACGTGCAATGGCCCTGAGGCAAGAGAGAACCAGGTGCTGTGGAGAGTAGATGTGGCTCAGCTTGGGGCGGGGGGCAGGGTGGAGGTTGTGGTTTGGGAATAAGAAGGAGGAAAGTCTGGAAGGTAAGAAGGGGTCAGACCAGGCATATTTGAGCCTCATTATGGAATTAGGACTTTATCCTGGAGGTCACGGAGAGGCACTGATAAGTCTGAAGCAGGGCAGGTACAAGTTCCAAGTGTTGCTTCAGAAAGACCACTTTGGAGGACAGGCCCAGGGCAGAGCTGGTTAAGTAAGAGCTGTGGCAGAAACCCAGGGGCCCGCACTAAGGTAGTGACCCTGATAATAGCAATCAGTGGAATTAGGTTAACAGCACTTGGTGGTTGACAGTGGAGGGGATGAGGAGTCAGAGAGAGGGAGGAGTTAAGGATCTTGAGAAGCTGGGTGGAAGGCAGGGCCCTTCCTGAGATGGGGGAACAATGAAGAATAAAAAGTTAAAAAGGAGGGGAAATATTGGCTCCATTTGGGGCATGCTGGGTCTGAGGGGCACACAAGATATCCACAAGGACGTTAAAGACGTGGGTTTGAAGCTCGGGTGCGTAATCCCGTCTGATGATCTAAAATTGGGAGTTATTAGAATCTAGACAGTAACTAAAGCCATGAGAGCAGATAACATTTGCCTGGGAGACTATGGAGAGTGAGAAATGAAAGGGCCAAAGAGAAAAACTTTGAAAACCTGAGGAATGTCAACATTAATAGAGGAACAGACCTTCAAGGGGACTGAGAACAGGCATTTAGCACGACAGGAAGAAAACCAGTACAGTTTGGTGTCACACAACCAAGGGACATGATCTCACGAGGACAGGAGTTTCAAATAATTAAGAAATGTCTAGAGCAATGAAGATGGGAGCTTTAGCCAGACTGGGTCAGCTTTGCTGGTGCCTTTCATGGCACGCAGAAACAAGGTGCGGTCAGAGGCCACGCATGGGCAGTGAGGAAGAGGAGCCAGTGGAGACCAAGGAATGGGGGGAGGGCAGGCAGGACAGCTGCTGAGGAGGGTGGAGGGAGCTTTTTCTCCTTTCTCTGTCTTGTTTGGAGTCAGGAGAGGTTTGATCATGCTTACACATTAACTGGGAGCAAATAGTCGCCTCATTTTAGTCAGTCACTGGGAAAACTTGCCTTCTGCAGAGAACTTCATGTGTTTTGTCCCGTTAGAAAAAGAAAACTCAGTAACCCAAAGTGTTCTCTTTTTATATTTCGTTTCCAGGAAGCTTGGAATCAAATTCAGTTCCCCTCGATGTCTGGTAGTATTTTATACCACTTCCTTCACTTGCTTTCTGTTCTGTTTTATATCTAAGTACCTTGTTTTTAGAGAATAATCATCGTGAGCGGTTTACAAGGTACTTTCACAGCATCCGTCCTCCATTCCCCTTGTATTTCATCAGTGCCCACTGTGGCCACGGCCTCTGCCCCACACAGCAGATATAGTGGGAGGGGAACAACATAGTTCCTCCTCCTACAGTCCAGCTGAGGAGACAGTCATGAACCCAATTATGGTGCTCATAATTACAACTGGGATGAGTGGAGCAAAGGAAACTCCTGGAAGCCCTAAGAATCTGAGGGGTCAGGAGAAGCGTCCTTGAGACTGAAGGATGAACTTGGAGATGGGTGGGGTATCCTCCACCCCGAATGAAATCTTCTCTTTGGAGACTCTATAAAGTGATCATTCAGCTCCTGCCTGGGACACTTACAGTGGTGGGAGCCAGTGCTGCAATTTTGGAAGCACCAGCAGTCAAACTGGAGTAGAATTTGACTCATGTAACCCCCACCCTGATGTCTCTACTTGAGTCCACACGTGTAAGCTGAACTTCTGTCTCACCTAGCACTCCAAGACAGGAGATGGCAGTGAAAAGCCCCACCCACACACCCTTATAGGTATATCTGTTCTCTCACAGTTAAAAACAGGTTTCCCATTTTCGTTTTACTGTTTCCAGATGATGTCATGTTTATAGAGATTTCTAATTGTTTCCAAATATCCATTTGTACCTTCTATAGAAATACAACTCCTAGTTATCATATACAGAATTGTTTGTTGAACATGTGGCTGTCCAGGGGGGTAAAAAAAAAAAAAAAAAAAAAAAAAAAAGACTACATTTTCCAGCTTCTCTTGCAGCTAGGTGCAGTGGATTACTGGTAAATTTTTATCAGCTCTTTGAGACGAAAACAAAGTCCTGATTATTATCAGTATTGTTAATTCTCCCATAGCTAATGTTAAGCTACTAAACATGGCTCACTGAACATGGAGTTGGGAGGAAATGTACACAGCGTGTTTTCACATACCCTTAGGAGTGGGCTCTGGCACACCACTGGTTAGCTGGGACCATAAGATAAAATTCTCAATGGGATATAAGTGGAAGCAATGTGTATAACTTCCCACTTGTGCCTTAAATGGAAGTGGGGGACCTCTACTTCCCCTTTTACTTTTTCTGATGGTCTGGACAGAAACATGGCAGACAATCTAGTTTATACCCCATAGGTAAGGGCAACATTCTAGAGATGGCAGATCAACAAGATGGGAGGAGGCTGGATTCCAAATATTTTAGTGCTACCTGGCTAGACCTAGTTTCCTTGTGGGTGATTTTTTTAATGTAAACAAGTAAGACATTTCTAACTTATTTCAGCCATTATCATTTTGGGTCTCTGTTAGAAACAGCTGAACCTGTGTGCCTGGGTGGCTCAGTCAGTTAGGCATCCGACTACAGCTCAGGTCATGATCTCATGGTTTGTGAGTTCGAGCCCCGCATCAGGCTTTGTGCTGGCCACTCTCAGCCTGGAGCCTGCTTCGGATTTTGTGTCTCCCTCTCTTTCTGCCCCTCCCTCTGTCCTCTCTCTCTTTCTCAAAAATAAATAAACATTAAAAAAATTAAAAGAAAAAAGGAGCTGAACCTGTATCTTAACTGAGTCATCCATCACAGAATGGCAACCCAAGTGCTGCTCTAGAATCATCCCCAAACCCACTACTTACGAGACACAGTACGAGCAGGCAAATTAGACATGTTCCTTGCTCCAGGAGCCCAGCCCAGGACCAACGATGGCATGTACCCAACTCGCTGTGAAGCAAGGTACAGGTCATGAGTGCTCAAAGGCAATGCAGAAAGTCAACCACATGGATCGAAAAAAGGGAATGACTATTATCTGAATGAGGCAATATTTGAACTCAACTTTCAAAGATGGTTAGGCTTTTGACAAGTAGAAATAAACAACAATGCATTCCAGGCAGAGGGATTGTACTTCTCATTCAGATTTTAGATTCCAATCATTCTGAAAATGTGATCCCTCAAAAAATCTCTAGATTGTTATTTTTCCCCTTGTAACAGAACAAATTAATATTGTAAAACTATGACAAAAATGTTTAAAATATTGAAGAGAATCAATTGTTTTCTGAGTCTCTGATCCCTCCCTCCCCCCCCCCATTTACAAAGAAGCCCTTGATTTGTTCATTTCAAAGCATTTTCGTGGATTAATTAAAGTATTCCACTACGTGCTTTCCTAGGCAGCACTTTCTGGGCTTATTCTGAATTACGGAAGGTGCATAAAGACACTAAAGCTTCATTCCTTTTAAAAAAATCTATAATGCAAACTTTTCACTAATGCAAACAGGTCTCCTTTCTAGTTAGTTTTTCTTAAGGGAAGAAATGATGTCTTATGTTTCTTTTTCATTGCTTCGTGGTGCCCAATACAGCAGTGAGCACAAGAGAAACTCTCTGTAAATATTTATCAGTGTGAACAGGAGTCACAGAATTTGAGACAATGAGGGATGATGCTGGGATTTGGGGGAGGGGAGGATAGGACTGCATAAAGGAGCCTGGGACGGGAAGAAAAAGTCCAGTCTGGCAGGTACATGGTTGTCTAAGGAATGAGCCCCTGAGATACTCCCCTCCCCCAGCCGCCAGATCCTGCCAACAAATCCCCAGTCCCCTCTTCCCTTCAGAGCACAAGTCAGAAAACAGAGGCCCAGGGGACAAATGGCATTGATGAAAGTGTCAAAGCTACTGGGTCCTAGAGCAGGCTAGCTTTCTTGAGCCTTTCCACATTAGCTGATTCTTGTTCTCAATTTGTTTTTCAAAGTTGTGGTATCCAAAAACATAATAAAAAGAGTCCTATGCAGTGTTTGACATGCAAATTCACACTGTATTCTTTCCTCGGAAAATTAATGCACACATAAGTATATGGGAGTGGGAACAAAGTCACATATTGAAACTCCGAAGCTTGAAGATGTAAATCCTTTTGGGGATGGAACAAAAAAGAATAAAGTTTGGAGGGTTCTCCCAAGTCTGCAGAACATCCAGCTATTCTCTCCTTAGCGTCTCCCTCGCTGTGGAGTGACAGTAAACAAACCAGGCAGGCAGATTTCCCAAGGAAAAGCAGACAGAGGAGAAACACTCGAATTCCCATAGGGCTACGTGAGGCTAAGAGTGTGAGTCAGAGAAAAAGGAGATCAAGATGGTGCAGTCAAGAAGGCACGGATGGGAGCCAATTCCTATTAGGTGGTGAAGAAATAGAGAAGACTGCGGTTTTTAATCATGGCAGCCATAAACATCTACTTGAACCCCTCTAACATATTATTAACAAGGTATATTTATAAGGAAAATTCTATTGAGGCGGCAACCTGTGGGGCATGTTGGCTCAGGTTCTGGTCCAAATTTAGTAACTTTTGTGTACCCTGGACAGTTTATCTCCCTTCTGAGTCTCAGTTTCTTTATCAACAGAATGGGATCTCTTCCACAGCTAGTGACCTGTGCCTCTTTCAGATGTTTAAGATAATAATATTTACATTCCTGAGAGAAATTCAACTTTTCTGACCACAGTTAACTCTACTTCATCATTAGCTTCTGTAGAGTCCTGAGAATTATTTCCTTTCGCTTCTTTATAAACACTTAACAACCAGCTAAATTACTCCCTTCCCAACCCATTTAATGATTCAAGTCTTATAAGAATGGAGAGAAATGATATACAATGTTACTTCAGTTTTCACAGCTGAAAGACAAAATTGCCTATATACTTAACAAAGATAATATTTATTTGCATTACTCTAGAGAGGTAGAAATAGTCACATAATTTTTAAATTGAGTTTAAATTTTCCTGAACTCTCTTCCATAGTTCAAGCCTTTAAAGATAAATTATTGCTAAATTTGGCCCAGAGATTTCTCTCTACTTTGAGTCAACAGCATAGACGATTATGGTTCAAGCCACAGTCATTTGAAGCTTAAACTCTTGAAATAGCCTATTGATCCATCTCTCTTCTCCTCCCCATCCCCACCTTCCTTCACTGCCCACCCCTCCTAGTCTATTCCCCACATAGTGGCTAGATGATCCATTTCAAACCTAAGCCAGGTCTTGTGACATCTCTGCTCCAACTGCTCCAGCGACTTTGTGCCTCACTGGGAGTCAGAGCCCTAATTCCATTCAGGCCCTGACAGGCCCAGCGGGTCCCCTGCTGCTTCTCACACCTCATCTCCTACTGCTTTCCCCTTGCAGACTCTGCTCCAGCCACACAGGCCTGCCTGCAGTTCCCAGGACACTCAACCACACTCCCAAAAAAAGACCTTTTCAAATGAAGTGCCCTCCATCCGGAACACTTCCCCCGCTGGTGCCAATAAGGTGTGCTCTTTCCTTTAGACCTTAGTTCAAATTTGACTTATTCTAAATAGTGCCCTTCTACCTCCATGGCTTTTTATTTCCCTGCCTCTGATGTATTCTTCTGCATCGCACTCAGCACCCCTGTCATATTTTCTATTTGTGTCTTTCCTGTCCATTTCATCCCGCTAGAATATAAGATCTATGAGCTCAGAGATTTTGTCTGTTAGATTCATTCTTTCTCGTATCCCTAGAGCTTAGAAGTGTGCGTGGCATATACTAGACATTCGATAAATATTCATTTAAAAATATTCGGTGAACTATCTTTCTTCATAGACCATTTTATTTTACTGGACAATGTACACTCTCTCTGACACAACCATTTGCATTAGAAAAAATTTATTTTTTCTCAGATATAGAAATGATGTCCATAGAAAATATCAGAAGTCCTCCTGAGATCATTACTGAAAATGGCAAAATTCAGGGCACTGCGGAAGGGTTGAGCGAGCAGTCAAGTGGATGAAGTCCGGGAGACTTGAAGGGCCAGAAGTCCTGTGCCATCACCCATTATGACCATTTCCACCAAGGTGTAGAGAGCACCTACAAATAATCAATGGTTACCCATCCTTCTGGGAAACTTAGGCAATTTTACAGACAGGGGAGCTAACTGCATCATCCATGAAAGTGATTATACTGATGTGAAGATCTTTTTTGCAATAGGAAGGCAGTCATATTATCTTGATTCTATGAGTGTTCCCATTATCAGATGGCTTGGGCTCAGGCAGGCTGCATCCTTGTTCAGTTAGCTGAGATGTCGGGGGGTGTCAGAAGTATACACAGAGAAAGAATGCTGAGAACAGGGTCCAGAGCCTCCGTGGAAGATTTCAAATGTGGGCTCTGCTACCTCACACTGGGTGAGCCCAGGCAAGCCACTTAACTTCCCCAGACCGCAGTCTTTTCTTCAGCAAGATATGAGTCACAAACAATTCCTGCTTTGCCACCTCATGGCATGAAATAACCAGTGTGCGAATTTCTCTAAGTATATAGGACTCCATGCTAACCACTCCATAAATGACTAAATGCCATTACTTGAGTCCTCAGGCTGATTTCCTGAAAAGACCAATGAGCATGTCTAGGTAAACAGTCCCACCTTGTCTTGCCCATCCCCAAGAGAATGGAACTAAGGAAGGGAGAAGTCCAGATTTCTGGCATCAGAATTTAGGTGCCATACTTGGAGAAAAGTTCATTCACCCACAACACAACTACTGAGTGCCTACCATGTGCAAGGTGTTGAACCTCAGATTCTGTAGGGAGAACAGACTTGAATATAATCCAGTCTTCTCCTTAGGGCACTCACATAGAATGGTGGGGAAGACCACACACGCACCCCCCAAACTTGTACTATAACATAGAAAGGGATTTATCAAAAGAGAGACCCCTGGAGTGAAATCCATTCTCATGGCCTTTGGCAGTCACTTCGTTCTCTGGGCTTTAGTTTCCTCTTCAGCAAAAGTATAATCCTCACAGGGTGATTATGAAGATTGAGATAGGATATTATTTTGTGTAGGTGCTTTGCAAACTGTGAATTTCCATCCAAGAGTCAGTCTGTCTCTCCTTCACTTCCTCCTCCGCCTCTCTTTTCCTTCCTTCTACCCCCTCTGCCTCTCTCCCTCTTGCTCCTTATCTCTGTTCTCTCTTTGCTTTGATAGGAACCCCACTGTGCATCACTGAGACAGTCTCATAATTAGCTGGATCTAGTTTGATATTAAAGTGACAGCCCAGTTGGATATCTTTGATCCAACATGTTCCCTTATTGTATCACATGATAGCTAAGAGTTGCTAATGGACCTGACCCTCGCCTGACTTAGATGACATTTCTTCCCCCAGTTTTTTACTAAACAGAGGATATAGAATTGAATCCAGGTGCATAATGACCTTTATTTCCCAAGGGTTTGAATATAACGGCGGGTGGGGGAGGTGTTTAGATACAAAATGTGAAGTGCTCAATATTTCAAATCACTTAGCACTTAGGAACAAAACAGACACACCCACAACTTCTGGGTTCAACCCTTTTCTGTTCCCTTTCTCCAGCAAAACTTCAATTCCTTAGAATTTATGGCAGAATATCAAATTGGAAAGAAATCTTAGAGATCAGATTATCTGAATGTCCGTTTGTTTTTTTGAATGGTAAACTGAGGCCAAGGAGATGGATCTGACTGAGATTATACAATTGAATTAGCAACAAAAAGTCTAGAATTCAGATCTCCTGATTCTCATTCCATTTTTCCCCCTACCCCTTGGGCCAGCCTCTAGGTTCCATGGCATGTGGAGACACAGGCTCTTATTCTTTCTATAAACTCCACCCTTTTCTCCTTCCGTAGGTTTGAGACATTCTTCCCACTTCCCCTGCCCTAACCCCTCCCCCCCACACACACCTTCTTCTTGAGTCACACTTCTGACAGCTAAGACTCTCAAGTCTCAAAGTTAGGCTTGTGTATAGCCAGGCTTCATGTGTCTTGTGCTCCACACTTCTGTCCCCACAGTAAGCACAGTCTCATTTAATCTTCACAAATATTGGTGAAGTGTCATTATTCTGACCCTACGGACCAGCCAACTAAAGCTCAGAGAGCTGTCTTACTTGCTCCAGGTCACACAGCTAGAAAGTAGGAGGGCCAGGGTTTACATCAGATCTAGTGCCAGAATTGGTTATTGCCTTATTGACCCTTTAGCACAGCCCTGACCTTGGGAAAGAAATACCAGGGGTAATTGGCTGTCAGCTCTTGCGGTATGGGAAAATGGCACAAGAATCTTGGACTCCTGAACATTTCTGAATCTCTTAACTACACACTAAGCAAAGAGAAGTAGAGTGAGTCACTTTACTCCCCCTCAAATAGGGTAAGTAATAATGCTTTCTTAACAAGAGTTGTGAAAACTGAGGATTATGTTTGAGAAAGCACCGGGTAGTTTATAAAGGACTATATAACTATTTGGTTTCAATAAATGACTCATGATTTTCTTAATCCAAATGTTAATGATGATATTGTTTACACTAGTTTATTATAAGCCTTCTCAAATACTTTGATTAAGTGGGTAGTCTAAGATAATAAGTGTATGAATAATTAAAATATTTTATTGGATTTTTCTTGTCTCACCTCTTACCAGAAAAGAAGTTGGCTTATAGCTTGTGAGTGCGTACATACCATGGTTTTTTCCTAGATTAAAAAAAACAAAAACAAAAACAAAAACAAAAAACAACCACTGTTGTCATCTTAACAAACATTGACTGAGCACAAGTTTTGTGCCCCAAGATTAGACTAAATACTCTATTCTTCATTATCTCATTTAACTATAAAGAGAGAGTTACCATTTATAGATGAGGAAATGGAAGCTCAAAGCATCTAAGTGACTTAACTAAGGTCACACAACAGTTAAGTGAAAATGACAAGTTTTTAGAGGCTACATGATATATTTGACATTACTTTATACCACCTCTGTCAAAATAAAACTTGTCAAAAACTTGAGTGGCTTGCCATTAAGGTATCTAGCAAAATAGATCATAAGCAAAATGCTAAAAACTGACTCGTAATGTGTATGTGTGTGAGAGAGAGAGACAGACAGACAGAAACAGAGACATGGGAAACAGGAAAAAAAAAAGGCATACGAAAATTTATGTTAAAGAAAACTACTGTGGGGATGACTGGGTGGCTTAGTTAGTTAAGCATCCAACTCTTGATTTCGGCTCAGTTCATAATCTCATGGTTCATGAGTTCGAGCCCACATTGGGCTCTTCACTGACAGTGTGGAGGCTGCTTGGGATTCTCTCTCTCTCTCTTTCTCTGCTCTCTCCCCCATACATCTCTATCTCAAAAATAAATAAACAAACATTAAAAAAAAAAAGAAAAAGAAAACCACTGTGAAAGTGAGTATAGGTCTGCACTCTTTCACATAGAGAGACATTGCACACTACTAAATGATTCACTAACCCACAAATGATTGAGCACTTACTGTGTACAAGGACACGTGTTCAACTCTACAGATTAAGAACACAAAGTCACAGAACCTCCTCCTTGGACCTCATGAACTCCTAGGTAAATTGCCAGATAAATTCACTTAAATTATTGTGTGTATGTGTGTATAACACTTAAGTAAATTGTCCCTGGGGTGTGCTCAAAAGTTGGTCCTTATCTGAACTGCTCTTTTATACAATTTCTTAAGGAAAGGAATAAGGGAGAATGTCCAACATTTGGAAATAAAAAAAATAGGATTAGGAGAAGAAGGTGAGTTACTTAATTTGGTCAAGACATTGGGACATAGATACTTTTATTTTCAGTAGAACTTGGAGCTCTTTGCAAAAAAAAAAAAAAATCCAATGTCCTGAAAGCTAAATAAAGCAAACTGGGCCTCTGATTCCCCAAGGTTCAGATTAAGAGCCCAACTCTTCTGTGGAGGACGGGAGGAATGAGAGACTGGGTTTCCATTATAAATAACCCCAGAGTTCAGTCAATAGCAATTTCTTTTGAAGCCTTTTAAGAAACCTGGGATGAAGCCAGCAGAGAGGTACCCACTAGGGCAATCCAGGAGAGCAGGGAAATATCTAGAGCTGATTTCACATTGTATAGCATTTACTGCTGCAGATCACAGCAAGACAAAGCAGCCAGTGGTAGCAGATGTGTCCCCTCACTGGAGGGCCCTGTCATCAAAATTTCTCTTCTCTACCACTCAGGCAACATGGCGTTGGCTTTCCTCTTGTAGATCTTTGCACTCCCACTCCTCAGGAAGCAGAAAGTCTTGGAATTAGAAGCCTTGACATTCACATTCATGTCTATCCAAATAACAGCTCTTGCCACAGGCCAGTTAACTCACCTGTGAGGTTCCTCATCTCCCCATATGGCCTGCTTCCCAGGGCTACTTAGTCACTCAGGCGACATGACAAATGCCAAACACATTGGGAAGTGATCAAATGTCCAAACATGAAGGAATAAATAACTTAAAATGTAAAGGATTTGAATGCATATGTCCATACCCATTCACAGTTGAAAACAAAAAATGAAGCTAGTGAATAATGCCTATAAACTCAGAGATACACACCTGGTCTACATAGAATGGAACCTGAACTCCTTGACTGGTGTTCAAAGTCCTCCCCAAGATATCCCCAACCCTTTTCTCTAGAACTGTCTCTCTATGTACCCTTTATGTCTCTCACAGTTCTATCATATTAATCACCTGGTGATTCAAGAGCTCAGTGCTCTTTAATACCTTCATTTCTTTGTTGTGTTATTTCCACCTCCTGGAGTGCCTTTCTCCTACATAGCTATACATCCAAACCTGCTTGAATGCAGCCTCTTCCAGGAAAGAAGTTATCTCTGATTTTCTCTGTTGTAAGTCATGTCTAATTAACCCAAACACCCCAGCATTTTAATTTGTACCTCACATTCTAATAATGTATATGCTTGTGATTTGTCAGCTTCCTTGAAAAGGATTATGTCTAATTCTTCTTTGTTTCCTTACCAAGAAAATAATACTAGCTAGTGGCTGAGATTTATTGCACACTTAACGTGTATGACCTCCCTTAATCCTCACGGCTAACTGAGAATGTTGATTCTTGCAGCTCTCTCGGTCTGCAAATGAGAAAATAAGGGATCCAGAGAGGTTAAGAAAGCTGCCCAGGCACACAGCATTAAGTTGTAAAGTCAAGTTGGAAAACGGGGATTTCCAGTCTAAATCTATTTTTCATATCCATGCCTTCAATTACAGCATGTTCCTGGTATAGGAAGTACTCAATAGATGCTTATTCATGAAGTAAATGAACAAAGAAAGCATGAATCTTCAAGCATAAACGTTCTCATTCCATGCACAGAACTTTGCCTTCTCTTTCAGGTAGTGGCCACTCAGTGAACATTTGTTGAATTAATAACTGGAGGAGCAGTTCTAGAACAGATGTCTGGGGGACTGCTGAGTCCAGAAAGATCTCAAAAGGGAGTCATTCACCCATTCTTTCAGCACTTACTCATCATTCATTCATTCTTTCAACATTCATTAAAAGGCTGCTATGTACCAAGCAGATGGTATAGGAATAAAGAATAAATCAGCCATGAGTCCTGGTCTTTGGGTGCTTACATCTTGATAAGATGAGAATCGACTGGTGCTTTCCAAGTCTAAGAACAGACATTGGCAGAGTAAAGATAACTGAAGGGAATGACCAACTTCAGGAATGACTGACTCTGAATAACATTCAGAGGTGACTGGTAAGGGTAAGTCTGATGCTGAATATGAAGAAGCCTTCTCTTAAAGAGGAAATTCAGCTGAAGATCATGAAGAATAACCGAATGACTCACCCATCAAAATAGGAAGCTCTGTCTGTCTGGTAAGGAAGATGGGGGCATGAAGGTGGCAAAAACCACGAAGATCCTGCTCAAACACTTATCACAGTAGACAGCGCCCTCGATGCTTGGGCTACTCTGTGTGGAGTGGAGGACCTGTTCACTGGCCAGGGCTGGACAGAGGCAGTGCAGCATTGTAGCAGGAGATCCCAGGCTCCACGGGTCACGGGCTCACTCGGAACAAACGCTTCCTCATGTAAAAAGAAACTCTGCAAATTTGGGCATAGGTAACAGTGGAGATACTGACAATTTCTCCTTCACTGAGTTGTAAAATGCATAGAACAATGCCTGGCTTATAGGGAGCACTCACAAAAGGTTAGCTACTTTTACTGTGCTTCCATCATTGGCTCTAATTGTTGGTATATTTGAAGGCAAAAATACCCAGTGAATTTTAGAAGGAAGAGAAGATGTTTATATTTCATTTGGCTTTGAAATAAGAGTATAAACCACACATCTTGCATCTCATGAAAACTTTGTTCATAAGATGATAGTTCTTTCATCAGCCTGGGGCCTGGCTTCTCTAAACTGCCATATCATTGTCTCCTGCAACAGAAGTCCAAATTGATCATGATTTTTCAGATTTGTGTACTTTAACACAAGACTTTAAGAGGAGCATAGAGTGATTTTGCTAAAGCCACACAGTTACGTTTTCTTTTACTTTACCAGACCATTGCTCCTTTCAGAATTTATGTTTTATTTTTGATATATAAATGTTACTCTAACCTAGAAAGTAGGTATTTCTTTATTAAGACAAATGTTGGCTTAACCCATGTATTTCTTTCCTATTAAAAAAAACCCAAAAATACATTTTAAAATATATGCATTAAAAATTGTTCATTTATGCAAAGAATTTATAAACAGGTGCTGGATCTAGCTTTACTGCAAAAAAAGTTCTGATTTTAAATTTTGCAGCTAGTCTTTTTTCTTTTCCCAGTGATTGGTTCTATCATACCCCCAAAATGGATCTCTCATTTTACATGGGCTTTGATCAGGGAAGCAATGGTTTTTCCACCGAAAACTCTTAAATAGCCAAGATTAATTACAAATACATAAATTCAAAAGTGGCAAGACAAGTCTTTGGATTTCTTTGAAGTGCTGTCAAAGAAAATACAAGATTTTTCTCCTATACATTTTTTCTTCATTGATAATAAAGTGTTTCCTTTTTTTTCTGTTGTAAAGAAAAAGAATCGTACGGTAGACCGTACAGAGGTTATCACTTAAAAGATTTTCAGACTTGGGGCGCCTGGGTGGCTCAGTAGGTTAAGCGGCCAACTTCGGCTCAGGTCACGATCTGACGGTTCGTGGGTTCGAGCTCCGCATCAGGCTCTGTGCTGACAGCTCAGAGCCTGGAGTCTGCTTTGGATTCTGTGTCTCCCTCTCTCTCTGACCCTCCCCCATTCATGCTCTGTTTCTCTCTGTCTCAGTTATAAATAAAACATAAAAAGAAAGATTTCCGACTTTCTCTTAATATACACATGTTTTAATACAACAGTTTTAAAAATTATGACTAATGGATAAATACGTTCAGAATGTTATTGTTTCTATTTATTTATGATGTGTACATATCAAACATCGCCACTTACTGCCAAATGCTAGCATCTTCATTTGCCATGTTTTCTGTAAGAAATCTTAGGCAGAAAGAACACACCAGTAAATGGAGGAAATGCTTCCCAAATTGACTGATGAGATAACTACATTGAATAATCAAGGAATTCCAAAAAAAAAAAAAATCTCAAGTTTGTTCCACACTAGTGGCAGCCACATAAAATGTTTGGGGCTTGTCAGTGCGTGGGGCACAGGAGTGGGTTTGAGATAAGCTATAGAAGGTGGTGGCTGTGGTGAAAATAGCACAGGCTATGGAATCAAGAAGACTGGGCTCCAAATCTTGACTCTGCTGCACTGGCCATCTGCCTTCTGAGCCTGTTTATTCACCTGAAAAACCATCATATGAACACCAACGTCACAGAGTCATGGGGAGCATTCGAATATAGTAGATGCTCCGTAACTAGCAGTTCTTATGACGGGGATCATTTTGGTATATTTGCATACAGATATAATTAGATAGTGCTTGTAGTGTGTGGATATTTAAAAGGCATGTTAGCAATCCTTACTCCACAAGGTTGCTACATGGGTTGAGGGAAGGTTGGCACATTCTCCTGTTCCATAAAACTTTCTGTGGTACCTATTCCAAAGCACACTGGAGAGACCACTCGCTGTGCACACTCAACAGATTATCATGGATAATGAAGAGTAGAGCACTCCACTAGATACAGGGAGACCTGTGATTTAGTCCCGACTCCATCTTGGAAGGAGACCTTAGGTCAGTTGCTTCCTATCTCTAAGCCTCACTTTCCTAGTTTTAAGATGAAGTTATCTGGAAATCTTCTGGCCCTAAAACTGTATTAGGCACTCCGATCTCTGATTTTCTGACTTAGGCAGAGCTTCAAAGGGAAGAAAACCTGTAGAAATGACTAAGGTGCTGGGAGAGAGTGACCATTCAGCTTGTGTCTGAAAAAGTATGATAGTGACCTGATTTTTACATGTTCTCTTAAAAGCTAAAATTAAAGTAGATCAGACCAAGTTCCTCTCCTTGTGACTGAGGATGACAGGGAAACGTTGAAAATGTTTCTCTAGTCTTAGCAATAGATGTATACTATATGCAGTGTACAATTTTGTCTGTTCAGTCCTAACCGAGGCCTTACATATGGGTTGGGATTTGGGATATAGTCTGTGCTCATGGATCCAGGGAGGTCACTAATCACATACGGCCCCAAATATTTTTGGTAAATGCATTCTTGCTGTGGTGAATCCCTTCCTATAACTGGACAAGTAAATAAATCCAAGTTTAAACTGTCCCGCTTTTCAAGCTAACTAACCATGGAATTGATCACCTTAGGAGTCAGAGAGCTCCCAGCCTGGAGCTATCAAATGAGTTCAATGGACACTTTGTTAGGTGTGTTACATTGGAGGCTCAGGAATGGAGTGATCTCTAAAGACCTGAGCCCCAAACTTTTATGATTCTTCCGGTTCTATTCACTCTTATCAGGCTGGTTCTGAGCTGTTTCTTGGTTTTACCTTTATATCAAAAAAGAGAGAGAAGTGAGTTGTTCAACCCTGTTGAGGAAGAGCAGAAAGCCAACTCTGCACATGGGCTAGTTGAGTCTTTTAATGCTAAAGACACCGGTATTCCAGGATTCTGAATCACGGGGTTCTGGGTAATAAAGTTCAACTAAATATGGATGGCAGCATTGTGGAAAACAAAGTTCAGCTGAGGTGACTGACATGCCCAAACCTGGACCTGGCAAACAGGAGGGGCAAGATCACCTTGCCGGTATTTGTTATGGTACCTGACAATTACCTGCCTGCTTACTTCTCACTGGATCCTCTGAGAATTCAGAGACCCGGTTTGTACCTAGCTCAGTGTCCATGATTCAAAGGATTGTTCTATCACTTAATTGGGTCCTTCTCATTTTTGGCATACTGCCTGCTCCAACTCAGAAGTTAAAAGGTTGCACTTCCTTAAAATGTAGTATTTCCCAACTGAACCTGCATCAATCAACCAATTAGTATAATAACACATGCACTGCTCAAGGCTAAACATCAGCTAATGATTGCTGGCTTTGTCGTAAACCGGGCTGGTCTTTCTTGATCCAGCTGACAACTGACCACTTGAAAGGTGGTACATGGAAAGATCTGAAATGCAACTGGCAGAACACCGTGTCAAGCTGTCATAGTCGTTCGAGGGGCAGCCCTGGCAGTGTCTGGCCAGATCTGGTAAGTTGGAGGGATTTTGGTTTGAACTGCAGGGCATGCACAGTGACTCAGGATTTAAAGAATGGCATAGTAAAGGAGCTACTGAAGAGTTTTCCTACCTTACCTCTCTTGTTGGGCTCTTTAGAAGGCTTTAGGCCCCCCACCCTCTCACTTCTCTGAATCCCACCACTCACCAGAGGTTTGTGTTGATATGCTGGCTGGGTTAAGGAGTAGTGCTGTCAAACACTAGTAGGCGTAGCAGCTTGGTCTGTGTGGATCCGAAGGGTTCAGAATATTTTCAGGACTTGCCCTGGCTTCAGGGAGAAGAATCCAAGGCCAGAGAGATAGGCCCATCCCTAGAAAGATTGTACCTGAAAGCCTAGGTCCATGCTTTTATTATTGCAGGTCAGGGTGTTAAGGCCAGGCTCATTCCAGCATTTTCTGTAAAGAACCACAAATGGGTGGCAACACCATACACTGGAAAGCAGGGCTCATGTTTCTTCTCCTGTCTGCTCCTGTCTGAGATTGCTGTGACCTTCTTTTTTGAAGAAAACTATCTGGCTCTACACTAAAACATAAGTCTCATTAACCATGCTCCTTCCAAAGACTATACAGTCCTAGCCTTCTCTTTCTGCCCTCTCTCCTCTTCCTTTGCCTCTGTCTTCCTTTTGGTTGTTGAGGTACATGGTACATGTTTAAGCAGGGAATTAAGTGGTCACCAGAGAGGCCCACACATAAGGATTTTGAATCTGTTAGTGAAAGAAGGGAAGTGATACTGGCCATTGGGTGAGTGGTGACATCAAAGAGAAGTCTGTGCTGGTCCCTACAGTGTGGCTGGGATTTTTCACTCCAAGAAGAGGATTAAACAATAGAGCTTTCCAGGAAAAGAGTGACGTTTCTATTTTTGCTTCTTCTACCTTCTTTTCCAAATCCATTCAGAAATATAAGCGTTTGATACCCAGAGACCAATATCATTTTATAGAGAGGCCTAATGCTATTGACAGCTAACACTAAAACTACAGTTAATGAAAATAGTGATGTCCAAACATTTTTTAATATGTGTATGTTTGTTTGTTGAGAGCATGCATGTACACAAGGGGGGGACAGGCCGAAAGAGAGAGAGAGAAAGAGTCTCAAGCAGGCTCCTTGCTGTCAGCACAGAGCCCAACTTGGAGCTCAATCCCATGAAACTGTGAGATCATGGCCTGAGCTGAAATCAAGAGTCAGATGCTTAACTGACTGAGCCCCCAAGTGCCCCAAAATCCAAACATTTTTAAACCCACTATATTGATCTTATGAACAACACAGTAGGGTTCAAGAGGACAAGTACGGATGATATCCCAGTTTTTCATGGAGAAAATCAGGGCCAGAAAGGGAAATGCCTTCCTTGCCCAAGGTCATACACCTGATAGATAGAAGCATTCAAACAGAATCATTTTTATGACTTTGGGCTCATCATTTTTTTTCCTACACCTTGCTGCCTCTTCCCACACAAGAATCTTTTAAGATTAATTCTTTAGACTCAAGAGTTGGGTTTATGGAGTTACTCAAAAGACTTAGAAAATGAAATTTTGAAAAGATTATATTCTCATCTTTCTTTCTCTGCACAGTGTCTGAATATCAAGGAAAAGGATTATTTGTTAAGACTGTTTTGAAAATTCGCCGGCCCCTATTATTTGACTAATTCCAGTAGTAAAATCCTGTCTATCAAAACCACACTCTCTTTTTTGGTGTTTCTCGGCTCAATACTTGTCTTAGCTAAATGGCCAGCTATGTGTGCGTTGACTGGTAGGAAGGTTTTCTGGAAACAATGACTGGCTAGAAGGTTTCTGTTGAGATCCAGGTAGTAACTTTAGGCAAGTACCTATCTGTTACTAGTGAGAAGGTGAGATATAGAGCACACATTAAGCCTATTGGTTCTGCCCATAAGCTGTGTCCAGCAGAGTCTAGACTCATCACCACCTGGGTCATTTCTGGAATCCTGGGAGAAGAAATAGTGACTCTTGATCAGAGAAGCTGGGTCTACTACTGAGGGAAGTCCAGGAACTTAAAGAAAACTAACCAATTTATTGTTTTCTAGTTCCTACCAAAAGACTGAGATTTAAGGACCCCCTCCTCGCCTGTCTCCTCCTCTCTCACTCATTATTAGCATCATAAAATCAACCATGGGTGAGACCTCAGCGAGGTCAAGGTATGGTGGGAGGCATACTCGGCTGGGATTGCGAAGTCCCTGCTTGTCTCCAGGCTCAGTGTAGTCTCGGAAAAATGATTTGACTTTGTGGGTGACGGCATTTCCATTTCTCAAATGGGGAGTTGAACTGCATGGTCTTTGACACTTCCAGGCCTGACATTCTATGATTCTCTCTAGAATATCAGATTCTGGTCCAAACCTGCTTAACCAAGAATGCCAAAGGCTGCCCAAGCTTCTCATCTTTAATATGCCTCTCTCTTGCCAGGATGATGCGAGCAGGGGGGCCTCCTCTATTCCCCATAGTATTTAGAGGTCTCACTGTGATCACCCAGCATCCCCCAACCCCAGCCCAGTCCTTTCCTCTGCCAATGACCTTAAGCAATGTCAAATGAAACACACAGACATATTTTAGAGAGGAGAAAAGAGAGACGAGGAGTATAAGACCCAGTCAGTCCTTGAGATGGGCCTGGACTCTAGCCCAGATGCCCCAGTACCCCAGCTGAGTGCCTGTGTCATAGCACTACCATGCTGGAGATATATATATTATATATTATATATAATATATTATTATTATGATATGTATAATATAATATTATATATATATAACTCTCACTTGAATAACATCTTTTGTTCATGACTCTCAGAGTCCAGAGTCCAGAAGACTGAGTTTACTAATTTATATCCAGTGATTATCTACCCTGTGTTCTTATTCTATGTCTATCCTAACTCCCTCCACCTTGTTTTTTAGGGGGGAAAAAAGTTGTCAGGTAAAGTAAGAAAGAAATGAGCAATAGACATTAACAAATAATTTCTGATTTGAATATCAGTGTAGTGTACAAAATCAGAAAGCGAATAAATGAAAGTGAAAATAAAACCTCTCATGATCCCATCATTCAGCAATATCCACTGTGAACATTTTGGTGAGTTTCCTTCCAGCCCTTTTTTGTATACATACACATGCATATTCACTCTCAATATTTCTTCATTGGTATTTCAAAGGGGTTTTAGGACTTACCACTTGACACCTTTGGTCTTTTATCAGTTGTATAAGATCTCATTCCTATAATTCCGTATCATTGTGGTGGTTCTCCTTCCTAGTTGAACCCTGATTGATACAGAGTCTGTCGCTGAAACTTCTAAGACATGTCAGGTCTGAATTCCGGAATGGGCTTCCCCATCTGGACATACTCCAAAAAAGAATTTTGAGGCATTTGACAGTATGTTCCAAAACAGCTCCAGAGTTTTTTTTAAAAGCCATCCATTGACTATTACATTTAACATTTATTGAACATCTGCTATACGTGTCATGTATACGTGTACATGTATTACATCACTTAATCTTAACTCCCTGGGGATAAGTACATCATTGTTTCCATTTTATAGATGAGGAAACTGGGGCTTAGGGAAGGTACATCGCTCAAAGTTGCAGAGCTAATAAGTGGTAGAGTCAAGCTTCAAACTCAGGCACCTCGTCCCAGAGTCCACACTCTGGGCTCAAAGTTAAATCACTCACTGACACACCAAGCTGAAGGCTTCACCTGTCGGTAGGGGGGCAAGGCCTTGGGGCAGCCACTTGTATTGTGCATAAACATAACCTTGTGAGATGAGCTCTGCTGAAGAAGGCAGTAGATGTGCTGGAGTGAGCACTGGACTCAGAGTCAAACAGACAGGGCTCCAATCCTACTCTTCCAACATGCCAGCTATGGGGCCCTGCGCATGTCACTGTCCTGTCTGAGTCTCAGTGTTCTCCTCTATAAAAGGGAGATCGTAGTATCAGTCTTAAAGGTTGTGGTGAGAATTAAGAATGACAACATGTAAAAGCACCTGGCAGGTTTCCAGGCATACAGAAAATGCTAATAGAATTTGGTAGAATCTGAATCTGAGCAGAGTTTCAAGTTGAGACCTGACTCTTAGTCTCAGAGCAAACACACTAGCTGTATGATTTTGAGCAAAGATCCTGGGGCCTTTCTAGGCCCAAGTTCCTCATCTAAGAGGTGACTGGACTAGATGATCTCTATGACCCTGTCTGGGTTGGGCCTTCAGTTGGTCTTTAGAAGAAGGAATGTGGCATGTGTTGTCTCCTCTGATCATATCAGTCGGAAGTGAGACCAAGGTTCTCTGAGTACAATGTGTTTCTCCTTGGCCCCTCTGTCCTGCGGATGTTCATGACCAGAGCCAGGCACTAGGAGCTTTCTGAAATGTCAGAGACCTGATGAAAATCACAAATATTTCTTAGGAAGAAGGGGTGAGGTTGCGACTGCTGGGATGATGTTGCTTTTATTAGCCCTTCTAGGGAAGGAGGGCCACAGCTTTACAATTTTCTCAATGATGAGAGAAAATAGCTCCTTGACTTGCTCCAAAGAATACGGTTGGGAAATCACAAAGCCAGATGATTCCTTAGGTCTCTTACACTGAATCATTTTATGATTCAGCTGTAAGACAACCACTTGAGTTCTCACTGATGGGCTCCTAGGAGATAAGCTCTGTGGGGAGTGGAGAACTGACAGAATCTCACTCTAAAGATGCTTCTCATCTGCCTCTATCAAGGAAACAGAAATCAAGAGTTGAAGAGCATAGACAAGTCTTGTTAGGATCCCACAGAAGGATAATGAAGGTTTTTTCCCGTTTCCCTGACCATGCCTCATTCACCTTGGCAGGTGCCTCCCCCGTCCCAAACCTCTAACTGAGGAGGGTCCCAAGGCTCAGCTATTGGACTTCTTCTTGCTCTGTGCTCACATCCCTGGGGATCTTATTCAGTTCCACAGTTTTAATAAAATCTTATCGCTGACAACTCCTGGATTTCTACCTCTAGCTTAGATTTCTCTCTGAGACTCCAGACTCAGAAATCCACCCCCTGCCCAGGCACCCTCTTCCGACTGTCTATTTGGCTGCTCTAACTGAACCATCCAAATTAGAGTTCCTGATGTGCCCCAAACCCCTTCAAGTATGCTCCACCTGCGGTCTTTCCCTTTTTGGTAAATAACAATTCCATCTGTTATAGTTGTTCAGAGCAAAGGAAATAAAGCCGGCTTGATTCCTGTGTCTCCACAACCCACAAACAAACTACCAGAAAATTATATAGGGAATGTTATATACAGAACACTCCTCACCATTCCCTAGTCCAAGCTGCCATCACCTCCCTCCAAGATTATTATAATAGCTCCCTAAATGGTCTCTATGCCCCTACCTCGCCCATCTGAACAGAGAGGCTAGAGGGATTCTGGGACGATAAACTTGGGATCCTGCCCAAGCCGTCAATGGTTTTCCTTCTCATCTGGAGGAATAGAAAGTACTTCCAATGCCCAATGAGGTGTATATAACATACTCCCCTTTCCTCTCTGTCCTCTGTCAGTACTCTGCCCTCCTTCAGTCTGCTCTAGTGGCACCTGCAGGACCGCCCACCTCCAGGTGTACAGCCTTCTTGCTGCTCCTCACACAACGGGCGTGCACTGGCTTGTGGCCTTGGTGCCTACAGTTCCCTCTGCCTGGTACCTCTTAGCCCAGGTATCCAAATAGGTGCCTTTCTTTCACCTCGTGTCATTCTTCCATGCAAGCTGTCTGGTGGCATCTTCCCCAGCACCCCATCTCACACTGCACCCTACCACAACACATAACCTCCCTCTCTTCCCTTCTTTTCCAATTGGTAGCATTTATTATCATCACAACCATTATGTATTTACTATCGAGTGTATTGTCTGTTTCTCCCCGCTAGAAGGAAACTCCAAAGGACAGTGGAGCACAGTGTCTGGCGTTCAGTAAATATCAGTTGCAGAAGTAGGTGGGGTGGTTGGCCAAAGGCTTTATGGAGAAGCCCAAGGTCGAGTGACCCTCTGAATCACAGGGGGATCTGAGTGACCAGAGACTGAGAAAGGAGTGCTCAGGATAGAAGGACACTGGGCAGAGTCCAAGTGGGGCCCCCTGGGGTGGCTAGGGTCAGACTGACTTATTCTTCATCAGCCTTACCTACCTGGTTCTATTTCTTCCAGAGTACCGAGTGTCTCTCTTTAAGTATGTAGCAAAAATCCCATGGCGACTTGGTATAATAGAAAGCTGATAGATGGAATTCAGAGTCGCAGACCTAAATCTCAAAGTGTGACCTGGGACTAGGTGCTTGACCTCTCTAACCCTCTGCTTGTTCATCTGTCAAAGAAGGAAAACAACTCGGACTTGTGTTCTCATGGGGCTGTTGTAAGGATCAAATGAGGTACGGATGAGAAAGTACTTCGCACTTTGAATGCTGGACCGTGTAGTGGGGATTAGTGAAATGCATGAGTGTGTCACAGAAATAGTCACTCAGACTCTGATATAGATTATCTAACTCAGTGGCAAGGAAAGGAGGGGAGGGAGTTCCAAATTGGTGACTAATTCAAGATACACTTCATCTGGGCTTTTGAATATAGGAGGGGCATGGGAGGAGGGATTGGAAAATGTGCCTTCCTGAGGACACGGCTAGTATCCAAATGAGGTGTTACTTGTTCCCCATGCACCAAGTTCGGGAGAGTACTTCTCCTTTCATCCTTAAACACATTTGTGAGTTGGGTATTGTCACCGCCTTCTTTAGACATAAGAAAGCCGAGGCTCAGAGAGGTTAAGTGACTTGCCCAGGGTCACACAGGTATTTGTGTTAGGGTCCAAAGAAACCAGCTTTGTTGTAAGAGTCTTGGTCCATAAACTGCCTTGGTTTTAAGAGTCTTTCTGTCCATAAACTGCCTTTTCAGAGACCTTGATGCAATGAATCAAGCCAGTGCTGCCTGAGTGGCCTGAATTTGGGCAAGTAAATAATACAGGAGTCTAAAACATTCGGGGGCCCACACAGATTAACAGGCTCTAAGCTATTAAACATAATTCAAAAGGTGAAAAAAAGGTCCATGTGCCAAGCAAGTGTGAATCCAAACCCTTTTCTGGGCCACTGCCTTGTGCTGTGAGTGGTTTCTCATGGCAGTACACAGAAACAATTTGGAAGAAACCAAGATTTTGAGCTAAACTTCCAGTAGGAGCATAAGAATAATATAGCTGGGGAACAATGCTTATGGGTCTTCCTAAGCATCAGAATTTTTTTTAAGCAGTGGTGGGGTGTCTGGGTGGCTCAGTCCCTTAGGCATCCAATTTCTGCTTGGGTCGTGAGCTCTCAGCTCATGAGTTCAAGCCCCACATCGGGTTCTGTGCTGACAGCTCAGAGCCTGGAGCCTGCTTCAGATTCTGTCTCTGTCTCCCTCTACCCCTCACCCACTTATGTTCTGTCTGTCTGTCTCTCTCAAAAAAAACTGTTAAATTAAAAAAATAAAAATAAATTAAAAACGCACACACGAAAAACCACAGTGGCATAAGAAATGACATGACTTTTTGGATGATTAGCATTCCAGTCTAGGTTTTATTTATTTGTTTGCTTATTTGTTTATTAGAGTAGAGCTGACACACAATGTTATGTTAGTTTCAGGTGTAGGACAGAGGGATTGGACCAGTCCACATGTTATGCTCTGCTCACTGCAAGTGTGGCTACCATGTGTCACCAGACAATGTTCTTATAGTACCATTGGCTATATTCCCTATGCTGCACTTTTCGTCCCCATGACTTATTTCATAACTGGAAGTCTGTATTTCCACTCCCCATCACCCATCTTGCCCATCCCCCGACTCCCTCCCGTCTGGCAACTATCAGTTTCTTCTCTGTATTTATGGGTCTGTTTCTGCTTTTTGTTTGCTTATTCATTTGTTTTGAATTTAGATTTCGCATGTAAGTGAAATCATACGGTATTTGATTTTCTCTCTTTGACTTAGCATAATACCCTCTGGGTCTATATCCATGTTTTTGCAAATGGCAAGATCTTACCCTTCTGTGGCTGAGTATTGTTCCATTGTGTGTGTGTGTGTGTGTGTGTGTGTATGTATATATATACATATACATATGTATAAACATATACATATATATATATATATATATATGCCACATCTTCTTTATCCATTCAGTAGATACTTGGGCTGCTTCTGTATCTTGATATTGTAAATAATGCTGCAATAAACATAGGGGTGCCCATATCTTTTCAAATTAGTATTTTCATTTACTTTATACCCAGTGGTGGAATTACTGCAGCACATGTATTTTTCTTCATTTTTAAACATTCAACATAATTAACATACAGTGTTATATATTAGTTTCAGGTGTACAAAAGAATGATTCAACAATTCTGTACATTACCCAATGCTCAACATGGTAAGTGTATTCTTAATCCCCTTCTCCTGTTTCACCCATCTCCCACCCATCTACCCTCTGGTAACCATCAGTTTGTTCTCTGGAGAAGAAAGTCTGTTTTTTTCTTTGTCTCTTTTTTCTTTCTTTATTTTTTAAAATTTTTTAAACATTTATTTATTTTTGAGAGACAGAGACAGATCATGAGCGGGGGAGGGGCAGAGAGAAAGGGACGCATAGAATCAGAAGCAGGCTCCAGGCTCTGAGCTGCCAGCACAGAGCCCGACGCAGGGCTCGAACCCACTAACTGTAAGGTCGTGACCTGAGCCGAAGTCAGATGTTCAACCGACTGAGCCACCCAGGCACCCCTCTTTTTTTTTCTTTGTTTATTTGTTTTGTTTCGTAAATTCCACATATGAGTTAGATCATATGGTATTTGTCTTTCTCTCGCTGACTTATTTCACTTAGCATTATATCCTCTAGTTTCATCCATGTTGTTGCAAATGGCAAGATTTCATTATTTTTATGACTGAGTAATATTCCATTATCTATATATCTATATCTACCTTTATAATCAAGTGTTTGAGGACCGTCCATATTGTTTGCCATAGTGGCTGCACCACTTTGCATTCCCACCAATAGTGCATAAGTGTTCCTTTTTCTCCACATCCTCGCCAACACCTATTATTTTTTATCTTTTTGACTCTAGCCATTCTGACAGATGCGATTTCATTGTAGTTTTGATTTACATTTCCCTGATTATGAATGATGGTGAACATCTTTTCATGCACCTGTGGCCACCTGTATGTCTTCTTTGGAAAGATGTCTATTCAAATCCTCTGCCCATTTTTAATTGGATTGTTTGGGTTTGGGATTGTTGAATTGCATAGGTTCTTCATATATTTTGGATATTTGATCCCATATTGGATATACTATTTGCAAATATCTTCCCTCATTCAGTAGGTTGTATTTCCATTTTATTGATGGTTTCCTTTGCTGTTCAAAAGCTTTTTATTTTACTGTAATCCCAATAGTTTATTTTTGCTTTTGTTCCCCCTGCCTGAGGAGGAGAAACATCTAGGAAACATCTTGAAAAGTGTTGCTAAAAACTGATGCCACAGTGATTACTGCCTATGTTTATCTTCTAGGAGTTTTATGGGTTCCTTCTCACATAGGTCTTTAATCCCTTTTGAGTTTATTTTGGTTATGGTGTAAGAAAGTGATCCATTTTCATTCTTTTGGCATGTAGTTGTTCAGTTTTCCCAACACCATTTATTGAAGAGCCTCTTCTCCATTGTGTATTCCTGCCTCCTTTGTTGTAGATTAATTGACCAGATAAGCATAGGTTGACTTCTCCCAGGCTAGATTCTCACTGATGACACTTTTGCAGCAACTCACCTGTTGTCTGCCACATAATGGGGTTTAATCAATGTTCCCTGAAGATATGCAGGTATCTCTCTATATATATATGTATAACATGTATGGTAACAGGTATGGTTTTTGGTAATTATGTATGTAAATTTATTTGGATCAATGCTGATATACAGAAGGACAGATACTGGGCCAATAGGCAGCCTGTAACAGTGCATAGGATGCTAAGAGAATACTTGCTTTAAAAATTTATGTACCAGAAGAGCACCTGGGTGGCTCAGTCAGTTAAACGTCTTGGTTTTGACCCAGGTCATAGTCTCACAGTTCTTGAGTTCCAGCCCCATGTCAGGCTCTGTACTGACAGCCGTGGAGCCTGTTTGGGATTCTCTGTCTCCCTCTCTCTCTGCCCCTCCCCTGCTGTCTGTCTGTCTGTCTCTCTCTCTCTCTCTCTCTCAAAAATAAATAAACATTTAAAAAAAAACTTAGGTACCAGAAAGTTTATTGAGCACCTACTGGGTGCTGGTGGAAGGAAATGGGAGGCATATCTCTCTGTATTGGCCTCAGACAGCCATTAGAAAAATATACAGACAATTTTAAATCAGTGATTTTTGTGGGTAAGAACTACTTGGATTTGGAGGCAAAGAAGAGCCACTTCTCCTTGGATAAAAACACCAATTACAGGGTTAGGGCTGAAAGGGGCCTAGGTCATCCAGTGCGCTTAGCCATTTTAGCCTGCAAGATAGAGTTGCACAAAGGAGGCTTCCACAGTGCTTCACAGACCTACTTTAAAAAAAAACAAAAACAAAAATAAAAGCATCCCCTTCCCTAGCCACCACTGTTCTCTGTAGGTGCTATGGAAACCCTGAAAAGCAGGTCTTTGCAAGGAAGCAGAAAACTTGGTGAGATGATATAAAGTCAACAGCTTGGGCTTTGGATTGAACTCAACCAGGACTTGCATTCCCCTCATCTACTTATTAGCTCTACGATCTCAGGGAGACTATTTCCATTTGGAACCTCTGGCTCTTGACCTAGGAGATGAAGCCATCTACCCATGTCTCCTGTCAGTAGGAAATAAAAGTACATTGTAGGGGGCCCAGCAGAGTAGCTGGCTCACGGCAGTTGTCAGAATCTCCCTCGAACTTGGACACCCTTGGGCAAAGACACTTCCTGCCTTCTCCCTTCCCGTCCTCTACCCCATTCAGGTGTTGGGCCAGATGACTTCTAACGTTCTGTTAAAGGATATTAACTGTCTAGTTCTATTTTTTACCATGTGGCTGGGATGGCGGGGCAGTGCATCATACAGCCTACTTTCTACCCATTTTATATTAATGAGCCACTCACTGAGCTTTATTGCATTTAATCCTCACAACAATACCTGGAGGGAGCGGTTAATCTCCCTTTTTACAAATGAGCAAACCAAGGCAAGAGACAGAGAGAGAAATCCTACTAAGACTCTGGTAGCAGCTTTCAGAGAAGACTCTCTTTTGAAAGGTTTGACAAGAGCATTAAAAAACAAAGCCCTTTATTATAACCTGGCCTTGAAAGTGGAAACTTCCCAATTTTCACTCCATCCATTCTCCTTCTTCTCGCACTGAAAGCTTTAGTCATCTTCTCTCTCTTCTTTACTGTCCCTTTTAAATGTTGCCATTCTAGGCCGAGATCATGATCCTCCTAAGATCCTGGAAGGCAACGGGGCTGAACAGAGAGTCTTCCATACCTGGCTCTGTGACTGCACATGCACAAACAAAGCTGACGCCTGGGAATCCAGCCTTTGCTGCCCGAGGCTGTGGCACTGGTTATGAATTTTTACTGACTCTCACCTAATTGTCTTTCTTTGGCATTTGACATACTTGTCAATGGATGCCTGGTAAAGCCGGCCTCTTTCTCTAGCCACTGATTCATATCCCCCGCAGAGGGGCTAGATTATGCCCTATACGGCAGGCACACACCAAGCTGGAGACGGTGCCACCGGCCAGGCCAGTCCCAGATTATGTCGAGCCTTTCAGTAATTGCACTGGATTGCCGGCCAGCCTGAGGTGTCTGGTCAGTCTTGTTCCCAGCCTTTCCCCTCCTAGATGCACAAAGCCCAGTTTCAACTGATTCTTAATAATGCAATTAAAGTTTTGGAAACCGAAGCTGAGTTTCATATTTAAATGTTGACTTTCAGCACGCAGGAAAGGTTGGCCAAATGCAGGAGTGACTGGCAGATTTTGGCAAAGAGATAAACTGGGATTTTCCATTCTCAGCGAAGCTGCATGTGTTAAGGCACAGGTAATGCTCTATCCTCAGGGGTTCCCAGAGACCAAAGAGTAGGCAAAGTATGAAACTGAAAACTAGCATGCTTCATAGGAAATCACTAATGTTCTCAAAAAAAAAAAAAAAAAAGTCAAGTAGAGGCAGCATTGAACTGTTTCCTCTTTTGAAATGTAACAAATTTACCTCTCAGGGCTGTTGTGGGAATGAAATTAGAACATATATGAACAGGCTAGCACAGGGCCTTGCTCAGAGTAGGAGCAATGAACATATTTGCTTGCTAATAATTCAACCTGGGAAAAGGCACTTGTCTGAGGTGAAATGACCAGGTTTTGAACCTCAAGCTACAGCTAACTAGCCCAGCTAGTGTCTTCCCATTCTGGGTTCCAATTCACTCATCTCTTTAAATGGAATAATAATCATGGCTTCTCAGGGGCGTGAGGAAAATCACATGAAGGAATGGCTGAAAAAGTTCTTTGCAAACTAGACAGCTTTCTAGACAAAATGAGGTCGTGTTGGGTGTATTCCTAATCTCTGTGCCATTGTTTCTGTCTGGAAACCCTCCTTCCTTCCCCACACCCCACTCTCCTTAACCTGCCTTAACGCCCTCCCAACTTAACCTGCATAGAAGTTTCACCCTTCAGTTGTAAGGCAGGAAAGCATATGGCTAAGGGCAAAGACTTAAATCACTGGGGTTCAAATCCCAACTCTGTTGTGTGTCAAGCTGTTACCTTGATCTGAGGTAAGTTACTTAACATTTCTATGCTTCAGCGTCCCATCCGTAATGTGAGGATAAAAATACCACTCATTTTATATGATTGTGGTAAGGATTAAATATGGTCACAAGAGTAAAGTACTTAAAATAGTACATACTAAGTACCATATATATGTTAGCTTTTAGTATTTCAAAGCTATGCTTATTATTTTGATGTTTATTTCAAGAATATGTCCATTTGTTTACATTCTTTTATTATTATGTTCAATTCTACCCCTCCAAGAAATGTTCCTAGATCTCTTGGTTTGAAGCAGTTATGTTCCCATATTCACCCAAAATATATCAGTGGTAGCTCGGTGATAGCCTTTGTCTTTGCATATGGGTTTGTTGATATCTCTCTCCTGCACTGGCCTTAGAGCCCTGAGTGACAGAGGCTTGTTCTTGTACCTCTGTATGTATGGTCAATGCACATTAAATATTTATTGAATGGGATGGAAGGAATGCAAATACATACACATGAATGAACCTAAATATACTGGACTTCTGCATAACTGTATTTTAAAGACCGAACATAACTGCAACCTTTAGCACCATACCTGACAGAGAGTATGTGCTCAGTAAATGTATTTACTTGGAAGGATGGAAAGATAACTCAAGGTACGTTGAGTCCAATGAAAGGCTTCAGTTTATTGAGTCCCTCTTCTTGAAAACATGTATCAAATGGGTAAGCCACTTATCCTAGGTGCCAGGGCTGACTCAAGATACCAAGGAGAAGAAAAGTAGCTCCTGACCTTCAGGTACTCATATTCAAGAGGAGAGACAGTCAGTCCAGTTGCTAAATAATTACAGGGGCCATAGCTGCTAAGCTGAGTAGGATGGAGCTTTATAGGAACATGTCTTCAGCCTCTCAGTCACTGCTCTGAGGCTTGGACTCCCTCGATATTAAATTGCACAGATATGTTCATTTGGAATGACTACACCTTATTTCAATACGTAGGGAATGAGGAGAGAAGGTCCTACATCAAATAAAGGAAGAGGGGAGCAAACTACTATTGGGCATGTGGCAGATTATATGCAGCAGGTGAGACCCTAGGCTAGGGGAGGTGCGCCATGAGCTACGCCTATACAGTGAAACAGATTTCCTAGTCTCAACCATTTTGATGTCAAATGTTGACAAACATTATAAAACAACCAACCTGAAGACCTGATCTCTCACCAACTGTCCTTCCACCAACAGCTCCACTTCATGAGCTCCCAGTTTTGCTATCAGTTGTGAAATGAGTTTGGACTGGATTATTTCCAAGGATCATTCTGCCTTTTCTGTTTTTTTATTCTATTTTTTAATGCCTCGCCTGATGGGAAAACGAATCCTTTCTCCTAGCTTCAAATACTATGTCTGTTTTGATGAATCCCAATTTATATCTCCAAACCAGACATATCTTTTGGGTTCAGGTCTTGCATAGTCAAACTCTCTACTTTGACATCAGAGACATCTCAAACACACCATATGCAAAGCCAAGTTCTTGACTGCCAGCATCTGCCCCCACTACAAACTTTTACTTTGCAGTGTTTCTAACCCAGCAAGTGGAAACACATCTACCCAATTGCCCAAATCAGAAACTTGGGATTCATTCTTAATGCCCTTCTTTCCTTCACCACCCACTCGTGCTCAATCCAATCTTGCTTTCAATCTTGTCAATTCTACCATCAAAGTACACCTCAAATCTTTGCACACCTCCCCACCTACACACCTATCTCCCCTTTTCTCTCACCAGGACTCCTACCATAGCCTCTTAAAGAATCTACTCTTGCCCATTTCTAAGCCATCTTCCACATGATAGCTGGGGTGCTTTTCTTAAAACAAAAATCAGGTCATGTCATCACCCAGCCTAAAATATCCTAAATGATTTCTCAATATACTTAGAACAAAACTCTAAATCCTGTCCATAGTCTACAAAGGCTCCCATCGTCTAGTTCCTGATTCTCCCTCCAAATTTATCTTCCACCAGTCTCTACTTGTGCCATGCTGACCTCTTTCAGGTCTCTGACCATGCCATGGGTTTACAGGGTTGTCTGGTCTCTGGTCCCTCTGCCCCGTACACTTTACCCCTCGCTCTTGGCCTGGCTAACCCATCCTCCTTCTTCACAGCTCAGCTTAAAGATGACTTTCATGGAGAGGGCTGTATCCTAATAAATTATGTCTTTCCCCCACTTCACAGTACCCTACTTATTTTCTGCAGCTCAGTTATCATAATTTATAATAAATACTCCTCTGTGGATGTACTTGAGTAATGTTTGTCTCCTCAACCATAAAATGGGCTCCTCCAGGGACAAGTCTGGAATTGTTCTTTGTATATGCAAAGTCTAGCCCAGGCCTTAGCATATAGTAGGTGCTATATAACTTTTGTGGCTGCATCGTGATCAGACCTGAAGATACCAACATAGGTTTACCCCATACCAAAAAAGTCCAACAAAATGGGTGATAAAATAATGAAAGACAGTCGACTATGCCCTGTTTCTCCAAACTTTTTAGTTCCTAACGTCTAGAATCTTCCAGAACTCCTCCATTTTCTTACTGAAACTTTCCAGTTTTCAGAATGGAGAAGGGACATATCTTGGTGTTATGTTCCTTTGCTTTGCTCCCCCTGGGCACACTTAGCTTTGTGCAGGAATGTGGCTTCCACAGGTATGGTTGGGCGAGAGGTGCTGGGAACAGGAGGGGTGGAAAGGGGGGGTGGAAAGGGAACCATATGGGGGAGGTGTCTGCCCTTACATAGCTTGGACATCATCCCAGCTCACCCACGTCGGAGTTTTTTTTTTTTTTTTTTAATGCCATATACATCCAGTATTCTCTCCTTCCCACCTCTAGGAATCTAAAAATAAATGAGCTGTTGATGAAGGGCTTGGTGCTGGCAAACCTGGCAAGTATGGGCAGACAGTCTCCCAATTCTAGAAGTTTTCTCTTGCCACTACCACCTGCTGTCCCTGGCCCCTGTTGAGACTGTTGTACACCCATGTACTAAGTCTACTGGGTATTTTGTTCCATTTAGGTCCCGACTGTTATAGATTGCAGAAAGGAGGATATGGACTCTTGAGTTGTTTTTAACTTTAACAAAGGTCTGTTGCTTCATCTGCTGAATTACTGCTTTGTCGTGTTATTAGAGTGAAGATCTTCTCTCTAGCACCTGTGCTCGTATTTTCTCTCTTCCTCCTATCAAGAACAAGCTGCTCCAAATCCCTTTTATATTTACCTCAATATTCATGGGGTCCATTCTGCTTTTGTTTCAGAGACAGGAAGGATAGATGCAGGAATTCTCTTAGGAGGACAGCATTGGCCCATGGCTCTTCCTGTCACTCAGGTCACTTGTTTTAGTAACTTGCCCAGCAACTTAGTTCCTGGAAAAATTTGTAGATCCACCCTGCTGATCCTAGAAAACAGCCCTGGTAAATTTGGACTTTGTTTATACCGTTTGCTAAAGACTGAAGTTAACTCAAAACAAATGATTTTTTTTCCCCCATTGGGTACAGGGGAGGGGTAGGGAGGAGTAAGGTAGAACGAGGAGGAAGAAAGAGGAAGAAGGTACCAAAAAGGAGGATCTAATACTGGATTTCAGTTCCCACTACTGGGAAAAGGTTCATTTCCAATTCTGCATTTCAAGAACAAAAAGACTTTCTGATGATCTTTTTTATTCTCTTTGGATCAGTATGAATCCTTAGCAGTTAATTTATGTCTTCCTGTATTTAAAAGGTTAAAATCTTTCGGGAAGTGAAATTAATATATTTAAGAATGGTTACAAAGTCAAGACGGGACACTTTAAATCACTGTTCCCCAGATATAACCTGAGTCACAGAATCTGTTAGGGAATAACCTGAAGGCTTTACTTCACAATGATAGTTCACCCATTAGTTTGTCTGTTCCTTCAGCATTCAACAACTACTTTGAACTGCGTATTATAATATCCAAAGTACTTTCCCCTGCGTTGTCCTTGATTCTCATGAGAACACTGAGAGGTAGTCTTTTAACAGAAATTACCATTTTAGAGAACAAGAAACTGAGACCCACAGAAGTTAGTCAGTTATGGAACTTTAACTGGAACCCAGATCATCAGATTGCATATCAAACTCTCTTTCGGTTCTACCTAACTTTTTAATTTAACCAACATTTCCTACATGAGCAATGTGTTGGACACAAGTCTAAGAAAACAAAAATGCAGTACTCTTGTCCTTGAGAAGCACCTGGCCTTCAGAAGGCAGGCAGAAATCGAGGCAGGGGTGTGGGGTGAAGGTAAGTGGATGGGTCCTTGGAGTCTGGTGTAAAAAACTGTTGTAGGAAGTCAAGACTGAAAAACGTTGGAGGGCCTTCTTTCTTTCTCCATTCACCATCACTGCCACCAAGTCTTCTTACTATGCCTTCCCAAAGTGTGGCTTGGATTAATGTCAGAATTACTCTTTTTTGGTCCCATTTTCTTCTAAGAATGTTGCTGGCATTTTAGTGCCAGTGCCTCTGAAGAATAAGGTTGTTCTTGGAGACTTAATGTTTACACATTGAAAGCTGCCAGACTAAGTAATTGTTAAGATTGCTGAAATCTCGTCTGGTGGTATTGACCGTGCATCATTATATCTGGTCCATTCTTGCTTGGCCACAGAGAGTAAATGGTTACAACTGGCTGGCAGACAGGCCCAAGGCGAGGTAGGCTGGGCCTTGCTCACTCCCGGGCTATGGAAACTGGTCTGGATATAGGACTGGCACCTGGAGATAACATCTGCCAGTTTATTACCCAAAGGTCTGGGATGCCCAGAGGGTTGAGGTGAACTTGGGCTTAGTTAAGTAGGCATCACGATCTATCAGGTGTGCAGTTCCTGCTAGGGATGGTGTTGGGTTCTGACATCCAGACTGCGGATGTTACTGGAACCTGTGTGCTCTGGAAGAGCATGAGGCTGGGTGATCTGACTGTTCAAGTAGAACCTGTCAGGTACAAGAAGATACAAAAATCAGGTCCAGGCGAAGCCCCAGCCTGCAGACTGAGCTCTCACGGTGACTGTGGCTGTGAAAATAGTCGAGGCTCTGTGTGTGCCCAGGCTCATGGGGACCTTCCTGCTTTGGGTGTTGGGCATTACTGGATGGTACATTGAGACGGCTTGGTTATATCTTGTTCTAATCAATACTGGATGAAAAATTCAGAGACTGAACCTGCCCAAGGAGAGTGTCAATGCCTCACATAGATGTAAGAGTGGGAGGTAGGACACAGCATCTGAGAAGAAGCCACAGAGTTTTGTTTGGCTCAGAATCAGGACATTTGGGGTTCAGTCCAGACTCAGGGACTATCTTCTGCATGACCTAAAGCAAGTTTTAGCACCTTTCTGGGCCTTTGTTTCCTCAGTAGATTGTGTGCTCCCTGGGATCAGGGTCCCATATTGTATTCATATTTGTTTCCCATCATCTAGCACCGAGTCTCCTTCACAAAAGACTGTCATTGAACTGTGTGTTGTGTGAATGAGTGAGTAGAGTGAGTTGAGTGTGAGGAATTACATTAGTGATTTCGGGGAAGAGGGGCCTATCAGAACCATGGTCCTCACCTTCACCGCCTAGATTCTGATGTCTACCCCCATGCAATTTTTCAAAAGTGAGTGATTCAAATAATAGTGTACTCCCCAAAGTTCCTAACAGCCTGTGATTCTCAGAAGAAGAAACAAACTTGAACAGTTTAATTTTTTTCCTTAGCCAAACATTCCCTGGCCAAACATGTCATAAGAATCAAAAATTAATGTCCTATAGTCTCAGAGGAATCCCGAAGGCAGTCTATCTATCAGGAAAGCTCCTGGGTGGCCTCACAGAGACAGCAAAGGAACAAGGAAACCCTTTGACATTTGGAAATGCCATAAAACACCAACAAACAAGACAAACACGCTAAGACCAAGGGGACAGAGATAGATTAAAGATTTACAGATCGACCTAATTTGGGTCAATGTGCTCAGAAAGGGTGTTTTGTGGTTGTGAAGACAAGTGTCTCCTGGGATGAAAAGTCTTCTCCAAGAGTGAGTGGGATGCTGTCACTTTTGCTATAATATCCTAACGATAAGGGCAGCATTAATTTTAGGCCAAACATTCAGAATTGTGAATTAGGGGACTGATTGCATTTAAAAGATTTCACCTAGGGCTTTTCAGTATCTTCAGTGTGTGCTTGTGAGATAGACAGATAGACAGATGGATGGATAGATAAACAGATATCAAACTAATATATAAACATTATATAATTTGGAAGATAAGGAAAAAAATCAAGGAAGGAAGAAAAGCATCTGTAATCCTACTACCTTAAGACTGCCAAAATGTTTTTTGTTTGTGTATACTCTTGTTTATATCTAGACTATTTTCTATGAAGAGTATTTTTAAACACAGTTGTTAATATACCATATATATATATATATATATATATACACACACATATATATATATATATATATATATATATTACTTCTTTTCACCTTAGGTGTTTTTCAATTCTCCTTTTTAAAAATTAGTCATATTATACTTAGTCATTCTCCATCCAACACCTCCTCCCTCAAGCCAGTCATGATGGGACATCGAAATTTTTGTTGTTAGATATAACATGTAAACACATATATTCATTCAAAGATTTTTTTGCCCTATATGTTTGAATTTTTTCCCTGCGCGTTATATGCGCCTCAAGGATAGGTTCCTAGAAGTAGAAATACTGACTCAAAGGGCATGACTGTGTTTGTGATTCTTGAGACACATGACCAAATAGATCACCGAAAGAGTCATGCTAACCAAAATGTAGTATGACAGGATTCAATTATTTAAATGTCAGCCTCCACAGTGAACATAAGTATTGGTTCAAAGATTTTACAACCACTTGGCGGAGAGGTTGATAGATGTGGGAAAAGATAGAAAAAAGGAGGAGACACTTAAGATTCAAGTACAGCATGGGAACTAGAAACCGTTGGTAACTGACAGTTGGTTAGAAATTAACGAGGCATGCCTGAAGTAATACACACCAAAGTAATAGCACCCTTCAGTTTACCAAAGTGGATACTGTAGCAAAGTAAGTGATTCAGGGTAGAGTGGTTGATGGGAAGGAGCTCTAGGACTAATTTTGGGGGTGGTCTTTGCAAAGCATTTCCCTCTCTGGACTTTCTCAACTGTAGAACTAATAGGTTGAAAGCTGAGGAGAGTTTAGATGATAGTGTCAAATACAGAACATGAAGACAAATTCACAGAGTCATGGGGTCCAGTCAGCTATTTGTCTCTAGACATCCAGAGTTACAACTCTGATGAGATCCACAGTTCTATCAGAGTTGTACAATGAAATAGCAGACATTCTAGGAAGCTCTTTGGACTCCCCCAACCTCAATTATGAGTCCTCAAGTTCTGTATGTCCCATATGGACTGATGACAAAGATTGTTCAGGGCCTTGCTTCCATAGAGAATCTTTGCTCAGAGAAATGTTGAATAAGTGGATTGATGAGGTGGCTTGAATCATCTACCGCTAGAATGACATTTGGCCTTCAGTGCCTCCCTAGTGTTCTCCCGACCATTCTCTATCCAACTGATGACATACAGAAATTAGCTAAATTGCTTTCAATGTAGTAAACTCAAAGAATAAATGCAGGTTCTCTCATTTTCTGGACTCTATATGGGGGCATTGTTGACTGAAAGGCAGGACCTCTCAGATTTCAAGAGAAGCCTGGGTCACTTTTTGGAGAATCCCAGTGTTGGGAAAAAGAGAGAGAGAGAGAGAGAGAGAGAGAGAGAGAGAGAGAGAGAGAGAGAGAGAGAGAGAGTAAGACAGAGAAGATATATGATTGTGGTTTTTTTTAACAGAAAAATTGAAAATATAATATGGAGAGCAACCCTGTATCCAATTACACTCATTATTAACATTTCATCTTAGCATGGTACATTTGTAACAATTGATGAAACAATATTCACACAATAGCATTAACTGAAGTCCATCATGTATTCAGATTTTTTTAGATTTACCTTCTCCCTTTTTCTGTTAGATACTTGTTAACATGAAGTAATCATGTCTCCTTAGGCTACTCCTGGCTGTGGCAACTTGTCAGACTTTGTTTTTGATGACCTTGATGGTTTCAAGGAGTACTGGACAAGCATTTTGTAGGATGCCCTTCTACCAGAATGTGTTTGATGTTTTCGTCATAAATAGACTGGGGTATGGGAGGAAGACCACAGGGGTAAAGAATCATTTTCCCACCTTATATCACAGATACATACAATTAACATGGTTTATCATTGCTGATGCTGACCTTGATGTCCTGGCTGATGTAGTGTTTGTCCGGTTTCTCCATGTAAATGTACCTCCCCCACCCCCTTCCCATACCACATTCTTTGGAAGGGTGTCACTATGCTCAGTTCACACTTAAGGAGAAGGGAATTATAGTCTCCCTCCTTGAGGGTAGAGTATCTACATAAATTATTTGGAATTCTTCTGCCAGGGAAAGTTGTCTCTTCTCTTCCCTTTATTAATTTTCCCCATAATCTGTTTATATCTGTTTATATCTGTGAACTCTGTACATTTATTGTATACTTTGGGTTATAATCTAATATTACTCTAGCTTGTTGCTCAAATTTTCCAGCTTTGACCACGGGGGGCTCTTCAGAGGCTCCAGTGTCTCTGAAATATCCCCCATCGATGTAGGGACTTTTTGTTTACTTTGATTTCCCTCCTTCTCCTTGCCCTTGCCCTTGCCCTTGCCCTTGCCCTTCTCCTTCCTCTTCTCCTTCTTTCAGCACATCTTTATTTTATGGTACAATCTGAACACTAGGTATGATCATTGCTACTGTGGCATCATTGCTTCTAGGCCAAATATATTTAACATTTTATATTTTTAAATACCTGCATGCACCCAATCACAACACAACTGCGCTATCCGTAAGACAATCCTAGATTTAGTAACGACATGAAATCACAGCACCTTGGGAGACTGTGAGGGCTCCTTTCCGGCATTCTGCAGTGCGACCCGCCCCCAAAACTCATGCAGGACAGTCTTCTCTCCATCCTGTCAATGTGCCCCTGAGAATGAACAGAACATCAGTGGAGAGCACGTCAAAGGTCCAAATCTTCGGTCTTCTCTGAATGTAAGGCCACAGCAAATGGCTATTTTGCAGGCCTGCCCATGCTATGTTCCATGATAAGCTATGGGAAAAAAAACAAACAAACAGTGGATGCAGAACCAGGGCATCGAGGTTCAAGATCTGGCTCAGTCAGCAATTCAGTATATATGGAAAATGCCTTCTGCCTGGGCCTCAGTTTCCAATTCTGTAACACGGGTAGCACTGGATGAATTTGTTGCTAAGGGCCCTTCCAGTTCTGGCATATTGTAACTCAGTAGGTTTACATTGAGGAATGTAACGGACTCCGTGTCTGCTTGTACATGGGCAGTGACACTGCAGAAAGTCTAAGCCAAAGGAGAAATGGGGGTAATGGGGAGGTCACTGCTAATAAATAGGAGCTGCTTTATCACTTCCTGAGGATGCTGAAGTCTGTTAAAGACCCTATTTCATCTAGACAATCTGGCCTGAGAAACCTTAGACCTTTCTTTTTAAAGAATGGAGATCAAAAAAGTATAGGAAATACTGATTGAAAGTATCTCTTTTATTGCCTTCAAGTTTGTTCTGGAAGATCAAGGTTTTTTTTTTTTTTAAGGGCAAACTCCTCATCTGTTATTTCCTCTAACTTCAAATAATTACCTTTAAGGCAATGATGGCTGAGCTACCTCTAAGTTTCTTACCAGGAATCTCTCTCTAGGTTTTTTTTTTCCCTTTCTTCTTGTGGTATGTGTGTGTGTGTGTGTGTGTGTGTGTGTGTGAATGTTATGACATATTTTTCACATCCACATGGGGCCCAGTGGCATAAAGACTGCCCAGTTTACAAGTGTCATCTCCTTCCTATCATTGACTGGGACAGTTTCCAAAAACAAACAGAAGGGGAAAAAAAAAACTACGGTACTGAAAATACACTTGAGAACTGTCACAGCTGATTATGAATGCTGGAGATCAAAGGTACAAGGTCTCGGAACCTGTCTCCTCCAACTCAACTTTAAAAATCTTCAATTGGTTTTTGGACCCACTCAGCATAACCCCAGACTTTGGTCTACAATTGGTTAAAAATTGATAGAGGTGAGGATTCTAGGACTGCCTTCTTTACTTAGAAGTTTAAATTTTAACCCCTTCCCCTACTCGAGGTACACATATGGATACAGCTCCTTTTCTGTTCCCCCATCTTAAAGTCATGTAAATATGTGTCTGGATATAAAGGTATAGAATTTAGAACAGATAGAGATCATGCAAATCACCCGGGTTATTTCTTCACACGGTTGAGGAAACTGAGTCCTGACAAGTGGTTTTGTTCCAGGTTCTAGAAGGGAGTTCCGGGCAGAACTGTAATTAGACACCAAGGTTTTTTTTGGCAACAAATTGAGGTGGTTGTTTTTTGTCTTCCTACCTCACACCATGCCCCTGAGGAAGTATGTGTTTTTGTGTGTGAGTGTGTATGTACATATGTTACATAGTCACGCACATGTAGAAAAAACATGCACCAAGCATCTGTAGTCTGACCTCAGGGAACAGTTTAATGACTCGAATTTCAGGCAGCTGAAAGGTTTCTGCGGGTGGAGGTTGAAATAAACAAGAAAAGCCACTGTGGAGATGTGAATGGAAAAGTACCGAAGCACTCCCTCCCTCCGCACATTCTTCCGCTCTCCAGCTCTCCCTGCCATCAAGCCGGACTTCAGATAGGCTTTTGCATGGCCAGGTGTACAGAGGGCGGTGTGGAGAAGAAGGAAAAAAAAAAAATCCAGGCACACAACACGAAAATCAAGTTTTTCCACTTCTAGCCTTAGGTAGTAAAGACAGCTCAGCCGCAGGCAGGGTGGGCCAGCTACCCAGAGTTTACAAACACTCAAGTGCTTTCCTCTCTTCATCCCTTCCTGGTCCAGCTGCTGCTTTCCTTCATGCTAAAGTTTCATAGGAAGTGAAAACCTTGCTATTCAAAACAGTGATCCAGTGCAATAAACAAATGATTAGGTGCCCCCCCATCACTTCTCTATTTTAAGCTCCCGATATTTATTTCCATTTTAAATAAGTGAGAAAAGTGTGGAAAATGAGTGTTGGGGGGGGGGGGAACTCTGAGCTAGGCTGAAACTCTAAAGGAAAAGTCTCAGAATAAAACAGGCTGAAAGCAGGCAGCATATGGATCAAAATTAAACGTTGACACTTCTTTTTCAGAAGGTAGTAGCTGGAAATCATCTTCCGTTTTTTTTTCATGTCTCAAAACTTTCTGCTCAATTTCTCTAAAATGTACCAAGAAAACTCCTTTCTTTCTCCAAGGATAATATAGGGAGCTCGTTTACAATAGGTCAAAATGAAGAATTTGCAAGAAATGGAATAGGCAAAATTTTATACATCGGGTGGACAGCATCTTCGAAACCCTCCAGAAGTCATGTAGAACAGCACAGCTCCAGTGACAAACATAACTGAACCCAAATGTCCACCCAAATGCAGTATCGTCAGGACTTGGAGTTCATTCCGAGAAACAATTCACAGTTTACAAGGAGTCCAAAACTGTCTTGCTTTCCTCAGTTCTGCCAGAAAACAGGATACTCTCCTCCAAAACCAGGTAGTCAGATCACCCTCATTCTCCTAAAATGACGCAGGACCATCAAAGGAAAATCCATTTTCAGTTTTGTCCTGGGGTCACTCATGCCTCTGGTGAGGGCCAGCCTGTCCTCTCGAAAGAGGGAAGCCTGGGGGGAGTTGAGTGATTGATCTGCGAGGTTCCTTCCAGTTCTAAAGTCTATAACTCTGAGATGTGAAACCTTAAAGATCTACCAAGGTATCAGAAGTTCCTGACAGGTGAAACCAACTTCCTGGAGCCTCCTTAAAAAGAGGACAAGAAGGGGTTTATTCTAAGGATAGCTTCCTTTTCAGCTATGACTGGATTGTGGGGAACTAGATGCAAAATCTGTTCCTTTCCTTAAATAAATCTAATATTAGGACCAGGCTATTTTATTTGTAACAAAGCTTACATTTACCCAGCAGCTAAGTTTAGGAACCTATTACTTACTATGCCCATTCACTGGGCAAAGGGGCTGGCCATGTCTCCTGAGTATTAATAGCCAGTGAACATTAAATGATAGGACTGGTTGACACATAGTCCCTCCAAGTCTACAGGAATCACTGAGGAGCCCCCAGACATGGATCTCTCCTTAGAGCTTCTTAAGGATGATTTAAAACAATCTGAATACATTCAAGTCAATCCTTTCTTTAATCCTATAACATAGCACTGCTGGCGTGAGGGAGCCCACACAGTGATGCCAAGTGGCTACTGACGGGGAGAGATCAAGAATGAGGGAAAGAAGGACATTCTGGAAGAAATTCAACTGGTATAAAATCTGACAGGTACGCTCCTAGGAACTGAAAAGAGATTGAGAGGTGGGTACACAATTTTCTTCGTTGTTCAGTCTTCAGTCGGTAGAGAGAAAGGGATCTACTTAAAGTGGTCTCTATTTTTAGAATATTTTCAATATTTTTTTTTCTTTAACAGTGTCCTTCTGATCAATTTCTTTCAGTGTAAACACTGATTTGGCAAAAACAAATCAACACAAAAACAGTCGTAGAAATGTGGGATTCTGGCACTTGGTCCCAGAAATAATGTGCTGAAAAGGTTTGAGGTCCCTTGGAGTGGGGTTAACTATCTATAAACCAGGCCTGGTGAGTTTTCCCTCTAAGGGCTCCCTGCAAAGAATTAAAAAGGGCTGAGGTACAAGACGGTGAATTCCTTCCCAGCCCCCATTCTGGCTGGTTCTACTGCCAGTGGGAGCAGATTTCCCTCTGCTCTGCAGCGCCCCCATGGGGCTAAGATTGGAGTGGCAAAGAGAACGCAAGAGGGACAAACTGTTTAAGGTTCCGGTTGGGCAGGGGCAGTGGCAGGGGACTAGTGAGGCAGGACGTCAACTTTGATTAGAAAAGCAACCAAAAATCATACAAGTAATGTCCATCAAAGGATCAATAATAGGGAAGAGCCATACATTTCACATTCCCAACCATACAGATACACCCGAGAAACCCTGAAGCTGTAGCTGCTCAGAAGGATAGAAAAAATATATAACATGTATAAAAGCACAGAGAAAATCACTTCAGCAAAATCGGGGTATTATTTTGAATCCAGTGGAATTTATTTAAAACTGAAAAGGAAGGGGAAGGAGACAATAAAAAAGCAGATAGTCCGCCTTCTGGCAGAATGAATCTGCACTTGACAGGATCATGGGTCTTTGGGGGTAAAATGTTCATTTCAACAACAGTGACAGGATTAGGCCTATGTATATTTTTTCAAAAATCCTTTACAAGACAGGCTTTTCTGCAGAGGCTGCAGTAATCCATCTGTCAATAAGTATTAAAATATTCAGATTTCATAGAAACAGACACTTACACATATTTCCTAAGCTCCAGACCTTGTGGAAAATAATCAACCCCTTTGGACCTCTCCTGGTTCTAAAATTTCCAGCACAGCCTTTTAAAGGTGGTGGGGCGGGGGTGTGCATTGACAACAGCATTTTCAGCAACAGATCTGAACTTCTTGTGGACTTTTCCTGGGAACAGGAGCCCAAATATCCCAGGAAACAGCCTGCGATCTTTCATAGCTCTGCTCACTTCTCCATTATAAACTCAAATTTGAGGTTGGGAGAGGTAGATTATTTTGGGACATATCTTTTTTGGAAATTAAGATGTGCAGAAATTTTGTGGAACCTTTAAGAACTCATCTGTAATTTAATGAGTCGCCTGAAGGGCTCTCCTAGCCAAGGCTCAGAACAGCCTGACCTTTGAAAGCTGCTTCTGGTCCAAACATTTTGGGTTAATTCTTGAGGAATCTGAAATATTATTTTCCCCTCACACCCTTCTTTTAAGAGAGAGACATAAAAGAAACAAGAGTCTCCCTCATTCGGGGGATGAGTAGGAGGGGAAAAAACCCCAACCAACATTTAAATAGGGAAACTGGCAGTTCTGAATAAACAAACCGAGGCCCACAGTGAAATGATTCTGCACTGCATTTGCCTTTAAAAAGAAAGGAAAAAAGAAAGAAAGAAAGATTTCCCCCTTCTCCTCCTCCTCCCAACTAGGCTCAGAAAGCTAAGACTGTGCTGC
>CM053573.1:75473590-75530929 GCA_028646485.1 Cryptoprocta ferox
AAACACAAACCTGTATTTGGTTCACATAATTTTGTAGAACACATGCATACACATACCCAAATACACACACGTTTCTTCCAACAAGAAATTTCCTAACAGTCAACAATAACAGAAAGGGTAAACCCACCACTTGCTGTCCTGGAAAGAAACAAACCAAACCAAAACAAATCCTCTGAACATGTCCCTTAAGCGCAGGAGAGCCTCCTCTCAGTAAAAGTCCAAGGGAAAGAAGAAAATTGCAGCCTCCACCTCCCCCCCCCCCCAAATGGGAGTTGGGTTTGTTACATGCGATCAAACATTTAAGCTGCTTTCAATAGTATCAATATTAAAATAACACATCTTTAAAACGCTCGAGAGATTAGATGGGGAACCCCCCCGCCCCCCCCCCACATATATACACACACGCACACACACCAAAATCCAACCGATGCGGGATCCTACTATTTACGTAACACCACAAACTTGCAAAAGGCAAAAATCAGAAGCAAAAAAAAAAAATCCGAAAATCATTAAAATACAACAACCAAAAAAATCCCAAGCCACCACACCCCCAAAAGAAAAAAAAAAATCAAACCAAAAAATCCGACCCAAATAAAAGAAAGCAAATGAACCCACCGAAAACTGCTTGGCAAATATTTTTCTCGTGGTGCCTAATATTCTAGCTGGAAAGAGCTGTGGTGTTTATTGTTTTTTTTTTTCTCTTACTCGCCTCTAAAGCTACTATACAGAACAGACTTTTTCCAACGGGTCGAACCTCTCGCTCCCTTTTGTGTTATTTAGCTCGAGGAGCCGAGTTTAAGGGTAAGAGGACGAGGAATTAGCCCCAGACCCCGGGAAAGCAAAGCGCATTCCCCCTCTTATGTCACCGACTAGCAAATTAGTTCTCAGAATTCCAGAGGCCGAGCTTTGCTACAGCGAAGACGCCGACGTCACAGAGGGGGCGCCCACGTGACGCTGGCGGAGCAGGATGTACCATCGCGCCGGGGCCGGGGAGGGAGGAACGCCGTCTGGCTCCTCCAGCCTCCAACCGGAACCTCCAAATCCGAGACGCCCAGACGCTGAAGACTTCGAAATCTGCCTGGGATTGGAAAAATACTGTGGCTTTGAGGGCTTTCCATGGGCCAGGAGAGGCAAAAGTCCCGGAGAGCTGACACCGAGTCCTCCCCTGCCACGTAGCAGTGGTAAAGTCCGCAGCTCAAATTCCGAGAATTGAGCTCTGTTGATTCTTAGAACTGGGGTTCTTAGAAGTGGTGATGCAAGAAGTTTCTAGGAAAGGCCGGACACCAGGTGATTATTGCTGTTGCTGCTGCCGCTGCTGCTGCTGCCGCCGCCGCCGCTGGTGCCGCTGGTGCCGCTGCCGCCGCCGCTGCTCATGATCATTATTTTACCTTTTAATTCTTTTTTTTTCCGCTCTTGCCAAATGCTTTGGCTCCAAGTTTCCTATGTGTATCTATTGATATAAATGTATATATTTATTTATTCTAGCTGTCAGGTGTTAAAATAAATGCCGAAGATTAGTCCCACGTCTCTCCCACTCTAGGATATAGATATTTATATATTTATTATTTTATTCTTGTTGTCTTTGAGTGAATTGGCCGGTTTGGGGAGGCTTTTGCCACCCTCCCTGGTGTTGTTTTGGTTTTGGAAAAGGAGGTGGAGGAGAGGAAGGAGGGGAATTAGGGGGCGGCCGGAGCCGAGAGGACGAGACAGTGTTTTGGGGGGTGCTCCGGGCAAGTCTGGGGGCTGTCTGGCCCCAGACGACGGAGAGGACGCGCGCTCGCGCTCTCGCTCTTTCTGCTGCTGCTTGCGTACGGCTTGTGATCTCGCTGGATTCGGGCGGCTGTGTTTTCTCCCTCTTTTCTCGCTTGCAAACTGCTTTCCTCGCTCCCTCGCTCCTGCCTCCCCTTCCCTCCCTCCCTCCTCCTCTCCCTCGCCTCTCCTTCCTTCTCTGCTCCCGTCCTTCTGGGTGACTCCGGGAGACGAGGAAGGAGGCTGCCCGTTCGCTCGCCCCGCTGGCTCCCTTCCATCGGCCTCGCTCCTCTAGATTCCCTGCCTCCGAGCCGAGATTTGGGAGGAAAAATGCAAGCGAACTCCTCGGGTTTTGTTTTTCTCCCGCCCCCCCCCCCCATAAACCCAGTTGAAGTATCGTTTCTACTATTTCCTTTTAGAGCCGCGATCTTCCTAACGAGATCCGAGTGTTTTGGTGTCCCCTTACCCTGTGTTTTGGGGGAGGTTTAGCTTGCCTGGGGGCGGGGATGTTGAATACTTTGAAAATTATTCTTTCATGTTGCAGTTGAGGGAGTCAGGAACCCCCGCGCACTCCCTCTCCCCATCCTAAGGAGAGAGGCTTGGTGGCGGGACAGGGATTTGGGGGGGGGGTGGCAAAGGGGTGCGCGTTTGCACCTGCGGTGCCGTTTAGCGTGCGGGGACTCCGGGAACCTTCACAGGACGGCCCAGACGAGCGGGAAGGTGGCGGGGTTTCTGGCGGTCGTGGTGTTTGTGTTTTGGGCGCTGCGTGACTCGGTGTTAGCTCCCAATGGCTGTTCCCCGCCTCTCCTAAATTTTGTTTTATTTTTTCCCATCGTGCGAGCTTTGTAAAAAAGACAACTGCCAGCCGGAGAGTAGCCGACATCGGGCTTCAGATTCCCAAGGTCCTTGCACTGGGCGAGGGGAAAAACAAACCGCCCCAGCCCGCGTTCCTACGTGCGAGACCCGGGAGGAGAGAAGGGCACTCTGTGGCCCTGGGTGGGGGACCTGGCGCGGGAGAAGGGGGCGCGGGCGCGAAAGGGAGATCTTTGTGAGTGATTTTGCAAAAACGGATTGCTAGGTTGGTTGGATTTGCAACCTGTGGCTCTCCTCGAGGGAGCAGGAATGGGGGACGGCGGCGGCGGCGGCGGCCCGGGGCGGGAGCGGGTGGGGAGTTGGAAATCGGCTGCGCTCTTGGGCGGCGGGAGCTAGGGGCCACCCCGCTGCGGGATGTAGTGACCGCGGGCAATGTCTTGAGAACTGTGGATTGCGTTGCTTTTATGATGCCGTGTTATTGGAACTCTGGCGAAAAATGGAACTAGTGTTACTTACAATAATGAGTTTTAAAGCTCCCCCATGGAAAACAAAAACACAACCCAATAGATCTTTTAAAACATGAAAAGGCCCTTTTATAGGGCGCCCCTTTTTGCAATGGATAGGACTTGGTGGTGGGGGTCCAGACCGCTGAACAGGGAGAAAGACCCCAAACAGGATACCGAAAGTCCAGAGCTGTTACTGGGTCCCTGACTGCAAGAGAAAGCTGGTCATCCCCATTACCACCACCACCAACTACAGGAAACTAATTTAATTTTTTATGGATTTTGTTTCCATTCAGTTTATAGTTTCCAGGAGGGAAATCTTGTCACTCTTTACTTTTTTTTTTTAAGTGTCAATACATGCATTTTTTTTCTATCAAAAAAAAAAAAAGTGGGGCAGGACAGAGGGAACCAGGGAAAGGGCTGTTTAGAAATACAGTTTGTGGCTCTGAGCGATGCCACTGGCTTCCTCTACAGAGACTGTCAGTTTCCCTTTTTCTTTGCAAGGTGTGTGTGGTTTTAATAAATAACTTAAAAAAATAAGAGGGGGCCGGCAAGATCTGTCAGGAGACAGGTATCTATTTTGCTCACTATTTACTACCAAGAGCCTTTGGCACTGGAACAGAACCTCATAAATCTGCAGCCCAAGTTGAAGTTCATCTGGCCCTAGTCCACACGCTATTCCTGGAGGTAGCAAACATGAGCTCAAAGGAATGAGGTGAAATCACATTCTTGCTTTAAAATATATACCTTATTTTTTTTAGGAGAAAGGATATTGTCTCTGGGGGAGGAGGCAATGGAAAGAGAATGACAGAAGATGGGCATTCCCTTGCTAAAATGACTGCAGTTGAGTCCTCAGGCTGAAATAGAAACCTGTAGATGGGAAATATTTCCCCCTCCCCCCACTTATAAATAGAAGTTTCCAATATCCTATTTGGAAGACTTTCCAATACTGCAGGCCCAAGCATTGGCTTGTTTTAAGGGTCTGTTGATAGTGACAATAAGGCCAAAAGCTGTTGGTAAACGGGGTAGCTTGAAGGAGAAGGAAGCCAGAAGAGGGAATTCTCCAATTGACCTTTTCGTCTATGTTCAGTTTTGAAGGGTTTTACCCCATGCTTTCTTGAAAAGACTCTCCAGTTTATTCTGGGTTTGGTGGACAGGGATGGGACTCTAAACTCTTAAGCTGTCGTTTGCTGAGCCCTGAAGAGTTCCAGTTATTGGTTGAGTAAATGGGTAAGCCAAGACTAGATGTCAAAATCCTTCCTTCCCTCTCTCCCTTGCCCGGTAGCCACACTCACAACCCACTCTATTGTGAAAAACTTGAGATTCGGAGGTGGTGGTGCGGCAGCGCCACCCCTTGGTGAGTGAAACTCTCTATTTGCAAAAGTCCAATATTTGAAAAACATTGTGAAATGACCTTATGAGGAATTTTTTTTTTCTTTAGAAAGAGGAGATAAAACTAACTTTGAAAAAAAAAGGACTTTGTAGTTGATTTCTCAAATGGGGAGGAAAAGAGTTGCTTTCCAGCTAGGATAGTGTCATAATAGGCAAAGAAGTTCCGAGTGTGTGTGTGTGTGTGTGTGTGTGTGTGTGTGTGTGTGTTGTGTGTGCGCGTGCGCGCACGGAAGGCTGTGTAGTTGGCTTTAAGGGAGTTCTCCAGACGGAGGTAGCCTCCTTCCCCCTTGGACTTGATTTCTCAGAGCACCTGAATTCTGCTGCCAGCCTGACATTGAGATAAGGAGGAATGTCTCCGTGTAAAAACAAACCAGTGATTGGAAGTCCTGTAGTTTTGCTGGCGGTCATGGTGGTGTACGTGGGGGCTGGGGTGGGGACGGAGGTTTGTGGATGGCGTGGGGCAATGGTAGGCCGGTCTGGCTGGGTTTGGAGCTCTCTGGGCGTTGAAGCAGTGTGGCGCGTGCCAGTTTCCTGCACTGCGCAACAAGTGGGAATGCCGCCGCAGTGATCCCGGCGAGGGTGCTGTGTTGTGGTGAAGCTGGCCCTTTTCTTCCCACTGGAAGCCAGGAATGGCTCTTCCCAGTCCTCCCTGCCTCCCAGCCTGTGACCAGCAGCCCCACCAAAAGACCATCCTTCGGCGGGGTCTTTTGCCGAGCGCTGTAAGCCTGGGTGGAACCCTGTCCTTGGCCTCCAGGGCCCCTTTGCTCCATGGGGATCGGGAGTTTATTCCCGATTTTCTTTGCGGGTCGACCAGTATTGGCAAGAAGCTCTGCTAATCCCTTCGAGTTCCATTCTGCTTTTTGAAGACAAGCGCTCCCTTTCCTCCCTTCTAATACATTCAGCCCTTCCGGCTGGAAAAAAATCACCGTATAATTTGTGAACGCAGCTCCAGATACCGCGTTGTGGTTGCTAGAGGAGTGAGCATCGCGAAGAACGGAATTACGTCCGGTAAATTAAATGTTTTGCAGAGTTGCTTATAGAGGCAACCTCCTCCCCCTAACAGATCCAAAAAAGAAAAAGAAAAAGAAAAAAAAGAAAAAGAAGCCGGGGAAAGTCGGTTGTAGAAGGCTGTGGCGGCGCGGTAATTTTCGAACAGACTGAGTCTGCCACCTAGTGGTAGATCGTAGCCGAGTTCCCCGCTTGGGACAGTGGGCCGACCCTGTCACCTTCGGGTCTCCCAAGTATCCCAATCAGGTGCTAAGACTGACAGAGAGGAGGAGACCATCCAATGAGGATGACATCCGACCTCCAAAGTTTGGGTAAGATGGATGAAAATTAGGGAGCCTCCAGATGCTTGTCCTGTCCACGGTCCCCCAGCGAGGGACATCAGCCTCCCTCCACTAAGAGAACCTTGATAAGATAACCCTCTTTGAACACACTATCCCTCTGTCTCTGTGGCTTCTCCCTGGGTGAAGTGGGTGGTGGCCGGATGCCATGGGGGGCTCTAGGACATAAAACTCTTTACAGTTGAGGAAACGGGCCTCATGAGGGGGTCTGTTACTGGTGAGTTCCCTAACTGGGACAGATTTTTACCTTCTGAATTGCAGGTCAGTGACTTAAAGAAAGTCAACGGCGAGTTTAACTCCACTCCTTTGAAGTATCTAAGAGAAAGGAGCAGCAGTGAGAGAGACCCATGGTTTTAATGTCTCAGATCATCATAGCTGAAAACAGTTCCCCGGGTGTCTTGGAGGAATTTTAGAAAGTATGGCATAAGATTTTCAGTGACAGATGTGGACAGCCTAATGTAGTGATGTGGGTGGGGGTCTCAGATCTTGAGGAGTGTGCCTGTGTTAGTGGGTGATTAAATCCAGTTCCTAGACTTGCAGAGATGCACCTAGTTTCACCCGAGGCTCACATTTGGATACTGAAACAACTCTCTTCCCCTTCCTTCCACACTGCTTAGTGACTTCACGAGAAACCATTTATGGAGAGGGGTGAGGAAGATGAGAGGGGTGTCATATGGACAATCAGCGTGTAATCCCTGTAGAATTTGGGCCACAATAGCTTCTTATTAAGAGAAATTTTATTTTCTTGGAGGTGAAAACTTAAGATGGCAAAACGCGCATACGGGTGACGGCGACCCCTAGCGACGGCCGCCGGCGCGCGCACCCGCGGGAGGTGCTGCCGTCTCCACCTCTCTGGTCCTAGGGAATCGAGTTCAGCCTCTCCCACTGCGGGAACTGTCGGAGGCCGCGTCGGAGAAACGCGCCTCTGTTCGGGTTGAAAACGAATCTGGGGATGTGTTTGAAGAGCGGTCAAGTTTGACTCATCGCTTTCCAAGGACAGTTAGTGCCTTCCATCTTCATTAACGTGAATAAAGACCTTGGCTGACTTCTGTCCAGATCGGATTTTTAAAGGCATTGTTTGCTTGGGGACATCATGCCGCTCCCCTCCCCCGGCAGCCTTTTTGCAAAGGCTGAGCCCAGGCCAGCCTGGATGGCCGAGATATCTTTTCTTAGGGACGTAGTTTGCTGGCATTGTCTGCCGGCTCTTTCTGGAAGGCTGTCGCGGGCTGGGCGCATGGGTAGCGTCCCTTCTGCAGCTCCTCTTCAGATCTTGATGATAAAACACATCCCTCTATTTTATTGCATTTCCTAGAAGCTTGCAGGCTTCAAAGAGCGCTGCTGGCAGGAAACGTGATAGAAATAAAGTCAGGACATAATGTCCCCGAACACCTCGGTCACCCAAAGCGCCTGCCGAGGCTACCGCGTTATCAAATTCGCTTTCATTTATTGTCTACTCCACCCTCCCGCCCCGCAGTCAAGAGAGCGAACAGTGTTTCTCCCTTAAAACAAAAGCAACCGTCCGGTTTAACCCAACCCCCTACCGCTGGACCACTGTGGCTAAACTAGAGCAGCCAGTTAGCTGAGACGCTGCGCAGAAAGGGAGCGCTTGGGCAAGAACCCTGATTCTGGTTTCACTACGGCAGCTCCAGCTTTAATTAAAATTCCTCGTTCCTACTCCTAAACAGTGCTTTGCACTTCCAGATTCTCTTTGGGATTTCTCAGCGAGTTATTGGTGTTATTAGATTACCAATAATCCAACGGCCAGCCGGGATAGAGAAAGGCGGGGGTGAGGGTGGGGATGCGAAAGGCATTCTCCAAATCTGGAGCTTGTGTCTAAAGTAGGTCAATGGGAAGGAGAGGCGGGGCTACATGAATATTGTCGGTTTCTAGTCTTGATGGAGGGCTCTCTCTAGTGTTAGGCAGCGGTAAAACATGATTAGGTTTGAGCTCCCGGAACCACGGGACTCCTCATTTCCAATAAGTGCATGTACTTAATTTTAACTTCCCTTCCTAGATACTCACCCCATTCCATATTAGATTTCAACCTTCGCTTTCACCTTTATTCCAGCGGGCGAAGGGATGAGAAAGCCACAAAGTAAGACTTTATGAGGCCGACGAGGCCCAGTCTTTACCTACCGCCCAGACCCCGCCTCCGTCGCTGATGGGATGGGCGGCGCAGTGAGAGGCCACCCGCCGGTTTTTGGACGGGACTGTGGCCCCAGGGGCTACGTCTTTCGCGCCCCCCGCCCCGCCCCGGAAAATTCCACTCGGAGCCCACTACTAGGGCCAGTTAGGAGAGGGCGCCCAGTGGTTATAATTCCGAGGAAGGCCAAGAGAAAGCGAGGCAACCCCTGGTGCGCGCCCCTGCGCGCGCTGGGGTCAGCGCCTCGGTCCCTGCACAATCCTAACTCCGTCTCTACAGTTTCGGAGAAATCGGATTCCGAAATCCCGAAACCTGGCCAGTTTTGGCCTGGCAGCTCCTAAAGACTCTGGGCGGAAACCGAGTTTAGCAGGGTTCCCCTACTTGCCAACGTAGGCGGAAGGGGCTTTCGGTTTGGTTTTCCTCCAGGTCGGCTCGGGCGCACTGGCTGGAGACCCTCAGCCCTAGGGACTCCCATCTTCCTACCTTGACGCCTGGCCTAACCAACCCCTTAAGGGGGCGGGGGGGGGGGCGGTGAGGCAAGCAAAAAGAGAGGAAGAAAAGAGAGAGAAAACACATAAATGACGCACCAGGCAAACAAACGCCAGAATTAGGCAATTTGAAGTCGTGAAATGAGCCTCAGATTGGACCCGAATTCCTGGGTTCTAGACCGGCTCTGCTACTAACTTGTGCGACTTTCCCCATTTTATAAAGTTATTGTGGGGTAAGAGTTGGAGCGGGTGAACTCAGAATCCTGGATCCGGCGCCGGCGAGGGATTTAGGGGAAAGTGTGCCTATTCCCCGCGAGCCTCCCTGGGCGCCCCCCTCCCTCCCCGGGTGAATCCCCGGCGGCCCTCGCGCCACAGGCAGCGATCCTGGCGGCCGTCGGGGGCCGGCAGCTTCCTGGAAAGTTACTTCTCGTTGGAGCCGGCGATAGGCAGAAAGTGTTCTGTGAAATCCGCTGAGCTGAGATCGACTACGTTCCGGGAATGAGAGGGCTGTGCCATTCCCCTCACTGCCCACTGCCTTGACGGCGTAACAGGAAAAAAAAAAAAGGGCACACACAATGTTAGCTACCGAAGTGCACGAAACGTTTTATTTGAATGTAACCAAATTAAAGGTTGCCACGATCTCACCACGGGGCCTCCGACGCGCCTGCGGGGGTTGGAGGCAGATGGGCCGCGGTGCCCACAGAACGCCCGGGGGTGGGCGGTCCCTGGCGGGCAGGTACGGTAAGGTCGGGGTGGGCGACTCTGCCCGGGCTTGCTGGGGCGCGCAGGGCTCCGCTTTATGCCCGTGTGAGCGCGCGAGAGGAAGCGCAGTGCCCGCCGAGCGGATGAGACAGGGAAGGGGTGGACGGGGGCTTTCGCGGTGGGTCACTCTCGCTCTTAACCTGGCTCTCGCTCTTTGCTCCCTTCCTCTCTTTTCTCTCTGCCTTCCCCTTCTGCTGCCTTCTCTTCCCTCTCTGCCTTTTTTAGGGGGGGGGGAGTCCCTCTTTTTTCTTCTCCAGCTCCTTTAAAAAGATCTGCCTTCTCCTCAAGGTGCCGAATTGAAAATCCAGAGGGAAAAGGCAGAGGAGAGAAAGTGTGTGGGTGGAAAGACAATATTTAGGTCTCACTTCGTGGTTACTGCGGCTGGGGCGGGGTTGGGGAGGGGGGAGCCCACGTCTGGGCCCTTGCAGTTGTCAGTTTCTCTTTGACAGCTCTGTTCTTTTGGCAGAGTCGTTTCCGTGTAATGAGCATTGTGTGTGGCGTCAATGGGATTCCGGCCGAAGCTAGAAAGACAGAGTTTGTCCAGGACTTTGCTGGAGATTAGCTTTTGGTCTTGGGCAAGGCTTATCCTGTGGAGCCTCAGTGACCTACCCAGTAAATCAGGGCTGTTACAAGGATCACATAGGATAATGGATGGGAAAGACCTGAGTGGTCTGTGAGAAACAGAGCAACTGCCAGTGGTCCTTCCACACTTGAAGCAAACAGAGGGAGGCATGACTTCCCACATCCACCATAACAGGCACTCCCAGCCCTGGAGTCCCCTAGATAGAACTAGCTAGAGAAGAGGTGGGCTTAATAGGTCTGTGGGCCTCAGTGTATGTGCTTGTTTTTGACCAAGCTGGGCAGAGGTTTAGGATGAGAAGTGCCCAGCCCCAGGGCCCCCCCACACACACCCCAGGGGGCAGGAGATGGGAATATTTTGTTTGTTTCTTGATCTGCGTATGGAGTGAGTCACTGCCACTTGTCAAGGTGAAATGGCAAATCTGGGCTTCCTGTGGTTCCAAAAATCTGTGACTGGAAATCCACAAGCAAGCTGGTGGCTGAAGCTGGTTTAAGGAGAGCCTTAGGTATTCCAGAAGGGTTCAGGGATGTTTTTCATGGGGGGAAGAGAAGACATTCATTTGTAAATGATCCTCTCATGTGTGTCTTCAGTGTTCTTTTTCAATGGAGACAATCGTTGAACTTTGGTTAGGACGGTTCTGTGTATCGCTCTTTGCCCATCTTGAGTTAGGATGGGGAGAGGAGGAAATCGTTCTTTTGTCTCTTTCTGTTCCTCTCCCTTCCCCCATTCCCTTCCCTCATCCTCACTCACTCACATGCACACACTAACCTTGAAGCTGATGGGATTGAGTGACTGGCACTTGGGACCACATAGAAATGTCAGAGTGTTTGGTTACAGACTCAAGGAAACCTCTCATTTTAGAGTGCTCATTTGGTAAGATTCAGCAGCCTGGAATGGGGGCAAAGTGTTTGTGTGGGGGAAGGAACTTAAGAATGAGATTCACCCACATTAGGGTGCTGTCTTGCATGTTCTACAGCACGTAGGCTGATCTGGAATAGGGACAGGAACCTGAGCCAGAAGACCTAGGGCCGGGCCACTAACGATCTACGTGGCCCAACATGACCTCCCTGGCCTCAGGCCCCTTTACCCGGAAAATAGCTCTAAAGGGCTATGATTTAAAAGGGGTGGGGAGAGAAGCTGAAGAGGATTCAGATACTGTTTTATTGTGCAGCCCACATGTGATCCTAAATGAGAGTCTTACACCTGTGCTTTAAAATTACTTTGTTTTAAAGAAACCAATTTGGAGCGGGTACATATTGCCAGGCCCTCCCCTGGCCAGTTCTCAGCTAAAGCACACAATTAAAACTTTCACCAGCAGAGGGAGCACAAGCTTGGAAGTTTGTAGTACTATGTCTGGTCTTAGAGGCAAACAAGAGGAAACTTTGAAAAAGACAAAGATTCTCAAGGAAAACATAGCTAAGCCATCACAGGGTGTATTCTGCAGATCCTGTAGTTAGTCTTAAGTGTTTCGGGCAGTCAGGAGTTGCTGCCTGGCTTTTTGTCCTAAGCAAGCCACTTGAACATCTGGGTCTCAGTTTTGTCACCAATGAAATAGGGATAACGATATTGACCCAGTAGAGGCTGAGAAATAATTTTAAGACTAGAAAAATAATGTTTTAGCAGGTTTGGAAACTTGTCCAGAGTTTTGAGGCCCCTGAAGGATCATTCTCATTGATATTGAAAGAACCACTTTTCCTGTATTTTTCTTTCCCGTAAACTCCGGGGGGCTTTGGTTGGTATACATTTGTTACTTTGAGGCAGGAACTGCATGTGTATATGTACATGTAATTAATGTGTGCAGTTGCGTTCCCAGTACTCAGGGTAAAAACGTTATTCTTGCCTAGTTTTGGGTGCCTGTTGTTTTCGTAAGAGCAGACCTGGAAAAATGTTTGCTGGCTTGTGGTACAACCACTCCCTGGCAGGCTGCAGCTATCAAAGTACAACCAAATATGTGTGTCCTAAAATAAGACTATAGTGGACAATCTAACATTCATGAAATCGCTTTCTCTTTGCTTTTTTTTCTCTTCCCTGCAGATTTTAAGCAACGTTTTGGACTGTGAATCAAGGCATCGGGTAAGTAAATCTAATTATATGCTTCAAAACTTTGTGGACAAAATGTTTCTTCTGAATTTGCCAACGCATGTGTTGCTGTGAACTTGGCCACTTTTCATTAGAGGAGATAAAGGGTAACCGGTTCCCTTCTCCATCATTCCCAGCCCTCACTCAGTTACCCCTGCGTTAGACCATCTTCACTGTGGTATGGTCATTCATCCCCTCACTCATTTCTTGGCTTGGATTCAATGCAGCCACCTACTATGCACCAGCCGGGTGCTGGGTGCTTAAAGTACCTTCAGACAATTCTAAAGCCTAAAAGAGGAGGGAACAGATGGTGGCTGGGATAAGGAAATGAGATCCGGACTAGAATAACTGTGATTTTTGAGAACCTACTATAGACCAGGCACATATCTCTAAATTTTACAAACACATAGGTCTTACTCCCCCCATTTTGGGGAAACCAAAGCCCAGAAACAGTCAACACAGTCTGCCCCAAGTTGCACAGCTAGCGAAAGGTAAAACTGGCATGCTAACCTTCCAAGTGTGGCTTCTCTCCCCTATAACACACTTACTGCCTCTCGGTGCCTGGCAGAGTATTTGGTATGTGGGAAGAGTGCTCTACAGATAGTCATCCACTTCTGCTTTCCCCGAAAGGCTTATGTTAGATAAACATTGTTTTTCCCATCTTACAGATGCCCAGAGATGGGCCACAAATGGGTCAAAGACCAAATCCGTGGGACCTCGGTTTATCCCATATGTTAGTGGGCTCAGCCACCCGTTCTCACACTCCTGGCGAGCAGGAGTCGGGTTCTAGAGAACTAACAAGATTTGGCCCCTGTGCTGTCCAGGTGAAGACAAAATGGCCTCGCCGGCTGACAGCTGTATCCAGTTCACTCGCCATGCTAGCGACGTTCTCCTCAACCTTAATCGCCTGCGGAGCCGTGACATCTTGACTGATGTTGTCATTGTGGTGAGCCGTGAGCAGTTCAGAGCCCACAAGACGGTCCTCATGGCCTGCAGGTGAGGGGTCTGGAGGGGAAAGATGGATGTGTCAAAGGGAAGCAACGGGGTGGGCCTTTTGCTGTGTTCGGAATTGCATGGCATTTGTCCCCAGACCTCAGCGCATGGCCCGGCCCAGTAGTTTCCAGAGAGCGAATGAATGAAGGCACTTCTGGGGAAGAAAAAGGTTCTGTTCTGTGGGCATAGAGGGAGAAGAAATCGTATACCGTCCCGAGAAGGGATGTGTTTGGAGAATGACGTGGAGAATAACTTCAGTTAACCAGTGAAGAAAGGAGAGGTCAAAGGAGGTTTTACAATATTTTAAGCAAGGGAATTTGAAATCTTTTGCCCTTTTCTTCTGTAACTGCGTGTATTTAATCCTGTGGCTGTATTTCCATGGGCGTTTCAGGGTATACATGTATACGTTAAGGAGAGGGAGCCAGCTGATTCTTCATGTTTAGCAAGTATTTCAAGGATGCAGAGCTATTTTTTCAACTTATTTATTTATTTTGAGAGAGAGAGAGTGGGGGAGGGCCAGAGAGGGGGAGAGAGAATCCCAAGCAGGTTCCATCTACACTGTCAACTCAGAGCTCGATGCACTGCTTGAACTCACAAACCGTGAGATCATGACCTGAGCTGAAAGCAAGAGTCCGGTGCTTAACTGACTGAGCCACCCAGTCGCCCCTCTGAGCTATTTTATATTACACCTTCTCCCTGGATCTTTGCAGTGGCCTTCTGTGGTATGGAGGCATAATCATCTCCATTATATAGACAATAAAACAAAGACACAGGTGAATTGATGTAAAGTCAGGGATCTCTATCGCCAGCAGAGAGCTCACTCAACATCTACAACAAGCACCTGTTTTGTTTTTTTTTTTAATGTTTATTTTTTGAGAGAGAGAGAGAGACAGAGGGAGAGAGGCAGAGAGAGGAAGAGACAGAGGATCTGAAGCGGGCTCTGTGCTGATAGCAGAGAGCCTGATGGAGGGCTCAGACCCACGAACCATGAGATCATGACCCGAGCCAAAGGCAGACACTTAGCCAACTGAGCCACCCAGGGGTCCTAAGCACCTGTTTTTTAATAGTGGCAAAAACAGAGGTTTATAGAGAAATAAAAGTAATGGAAAATACTAACCAAGTGCTTACTGTGGGCCAGGCATCATTCTATACCCTTTATATGTTCATCCTTGCCACAACCCTGTCAGGTAGACACTATGGTTCCGGCTTTGCAGATAAGAAAACCAGGGTTCAAAGAAGTTAAGTATCTCACCCATGGTTGCACAGCAACTTACTCGTAAAAGTCCGGCTCACTTCCAGCAACCCATTAAGAAAGAGCAGAATGCAGATGACAGCCCAGAATCCTGACTTGTACTCTTTCCTCCATCAGATAGCGTGGTACCTGGAGGCGTGGCTTGAGGTTCCGTTTGTATCTTCTAGGAATATCGACCTTATGCAAGTCTCTGGGTTTTCAGCAAATCAGTAGACGATACCTGTAGGCATCATTCTATTTATTTATCATCAACACCCAACTTGTCTCTAAAAACCTACAACGGCCTTTTAAAACTAAGGATGATAGGAAGAGGAATGTTTATCTCAAAGTTAGAGGCTAAAAATGGTAACTGCAAATGAGGGCTGCATTTCGCTCTGGTGATCCGTGCATTTAAGACCATAAGGAAAATGGCTTCTATGACATCGAGAAAACCATTTAACTTCTGATCTCTGTCCCCCCATTTGGAAAGGGGAGAATGATAATATCTACCTTGCAAGGTTGTGAGGAACACCAGATAATGCATGTAAAGTGCTTAATGAGTGTCTGGCATTTAGTAAGCGCTCCGTAAGTGGCAGTTCTCATTAATTGCCACGGAAATTCTGGAGCATGGCCCGGGGGAGAGGAGCGGAGCCCTGACACTGACTGTCACGGATTGCGGATCCCGTCCGTGATAGTGAGGCCCGTGTCTGTTTTGCAGCGGCCTGTTTTACAGCATCTTCACAGACCAGCTGAAATGTAACCTTAGCGTGATCAACCTGGATCCCGAGATCAACCCCGAGGGGTTCTGCATCCTCCTGGACTTCATGTACACCTCTCGGCTCAATCTGAGGGAGGGCAACATCATGGCCGTGATGGCTACAGCCATGTACCTACAGATGGAGCACGTCGTGGACACTTGCCGGAAGTTTATCAAGGCCAGGTGAGCTGCTGTGGAGAGGGAGGCCCTCAGAGAGCCTTGCTAGCACTTGCAGACAGGGTCCTCTGTGATAGGCCACCACGTACATGTGCACGATTTTTTTGCACACTTCTGCCCTCTTAATTCTTGGGCGCCAGACGGCCGGTGCTCTCCAGATCTGCCCTGTGTTTTTCCTCTTGCTTACTTCTATCTGTTTGATGTGCCCTCTCCCGCCGCCCCTCCTGTCAGGCCAGGCTTGAATACCATCCCCTCCATGGATATTTTTGCCATGGCCGCTCTTCCTCCCCCAGCTCTTCTCTGTGTTCCTAAGCCCCTGGCCTGTCCTTTAGACCTTCCTTCCATTTTAACTATTTGCATATGGAGTTCTCCTTTAGACTTCCATCATGGTGATTTACATATGTGCCTTAGTTCCCCTTACCAGATTGGGGGCTGCTTTACTCATCTTTTGTGGGGTTCTTACTAGAGAGGACCATTTACTGAATCACGTTGAGTTCACTGGGTCTAATCCCCTGCTTGAGGGCCGGTCAGACATGACCGTCGTTTAAAGGTGAGGCCCCTGAGAGCCAACAAAGGGAAGGGCTTTGCTAAGTGGAGCAGAGGCTCAGGGCTTGACTGTTTTAGAACCATTTGATTCAGCTGTTCGAGGGTGACTGCACCCCTTATCAAACAGAAGCGTTTCTAGCCTCTGTTTGAACACCTCCAGGAGCTGGAAACCAGTGTTCCCAGCGCCATGCTGTCTGCCTTGGCCGGTTAGAAAGCTCCTCTTGATGGCGAGCCAGGACGTGGCTCCCTTAACCTTCCCTCATCGGTTCAAGCTCTGTTAACTATTGAGCTGGCCTATTTTTCGCCCACATAATGTCCCTTCAAGTGTGGGCAGTCAGAACTCATTGTCTCCTGTGGGTAATCATTGTGGCAAGAGTGTCAATGCTGTCATTTGCCAGTACTTTCTCTGGGTCGGGGCCTTGCGCTCTGAGTGGTTAAGTTACCTGTTCGGGGCCGCGGAGGTTCTGAGTGGCACGGCGGAATTGGAAAGCAGGTCTGGTTGCTTCCGAGCCTCGGCTTTCTGGACCGGCATACGCTGCCTGTCCTCCAAAGTAAACTTGCCCACGACCCCAGCCAGCGTGGAGGCTGCATCCTTTCTTCAGCAGGGCATCCGCGTGTCCATGACCCTTGGAACACATGGCGCCAGCATCGTACGAATTCTCCCCTCCCTGAGCCTCAGTTTCCATGTGTGTAAGACGGAGACAGTACTGCCCTTCTCCCTTTGCAGGATTTTGCATGGATGGAATGAGACGAGGGCTCAGAAGGCTTTCCATTCTAGGATTTCTCAAGAATTACGGGTGCGCACACATGTACACCTGTGCGACTAGACACGTGATACCATGTCTGAGCAAGCACAGAGGGTGTGGCTAACTCACTGCCCTTCTCTGGGTCTGGTCTCGCCCACTGTGAGCTAGATTGCTAGGTTCCTGGCAAAAAAAAAAAAAAACAGCCCGGTAACTGCAAGTATTTCCCTCCTCCCCAGCCACATCCCTGATGTCTAGCTGAGTGAGCCACAGATGTGGTCACAGAGGCCAGGGTCGCTTGCAGGGTCGTCTGTTCGACAGCTCTGATCTGGAGGCCCACGTCTCCGCTCTGTTTTCTCCTGCAGCGAAGCTGAGATGGTTCCGGCCATCAAGCCCCCCCGTGAAGAGTTTCTGAGTAGCCGGATGCTGATGCCCCAAGACATCATGGCCTATCGGGGCCGTGAGGTGGTGGAGAATAGCCTGCCGCTGAGGAGCGCGCCTGGGTGTGAGAGCAGAGCCTTCGCCCCCAGCCTGTACAGCGGCCTGTCCACACCGCCGGCCTCATACCCCGTGTACAGCCACCTTCCAGTCAGCAGCTTCCTCTTCTCCGACGAGGAGCTGCGGGATGCCCGGATGCCCGTGGCCAACCCCTTCCCCAAGGAGCGGGCCCTCCCCTGCGATAGCGCCAGGCCAGTGCCCGGCGAGTACAGCCGGCCGGCCATGGAGATGCCCCCCAGCGTGTGCCACGGCGGCCTCTACTCACCCAAGGAGGGTGCCCCAGAGGAGGCACACAGTGACATGCACTACGGTGTGGCCGAGGGCCCCAAGCCGGCCGCCCCCTCGGCCCGGAACGCCCCGTACTTCCCCTGTGACAAGGCCGGCAAGGAGGAAGAGAGGCCCTCCTCAGAGGATGAGATTGCCCTGCATTTCGAGCCCCCCAGTGCGCCCCTGAACCGGAAGGGCCTGGTGAGTCCACAGAGCCCACAGAAGTCTGACTGCCAGCCCAACTCGCCCACGGAGTCCTGCAGCAGCAAGAATGCCTGCATTCTCCAGACCTCTGGCTCACCTCCGGCCAAGAGCCCCACTGACCCCAAAGCCTGCAACTGGAAGAAATACAAGTTCATTGTGCTCAACAGCCTCAACCAGAATGCCAAACCAGAGGGGCCCGAGCAGGCCGAGCTGGGCCGCCTTTCACCTCGAGCCTACACCGCCCCACCGGCCTGCCAGCCGCCCATGGAGCCGGAGAGCCTTGACCTCCAATCCCCAACCAAGCTCAGCGCCAGCGGGGAGGACTCCACCATCCCACAGGCCAGCCGGCTGAATAACATCGTCAACAGGTGCTGTCACGGGCGGTCTGGGCCTGAGATCAGGGCTGCCCACACGGTCACTTCTTCTGATGCATGCGGGGGCTGTGTTCTTTTTCTTGCCTGAATACTGAGGATGGTAGAGGTGTGGAATGAGCACCCGTTGACTGAATTTGCCTAAGTAAGGAAGTGTGTTCAGCTTCGATGTATTTTGTCGTAGCCTGAGAGAGAGAGAGAGATGTGCTCTGTGGTAGATGAGCATGTCATGAATCCCCAGGGCAGCTAGGATGGTCTAGGCCTGGCAGGGCGCTCCCATACCCGCTTTGGACTGAGTGAGCCTGTGGGGTGGAACTGGCCTGGGTTGAGGTGTCGGTCCAGTTTGACCCTGTCCATGATCTCAGGGCAGACGTTGTTTGGAGGTAGGTGCGAGGGTAACTCTGTGACCCCACATCCAGAGTCAGGCAGCCCAGCTCTGGGCTCACCTGAGTACCGGAAGTGGGAGGGCAGCATCCATCCAGGCCAAGCAGGGTGCTTTACACTACCCAGCCACTGAGGCCCTCCTTCCTCCTGCCTACAGGTCCCTGACAGGCTCCCCCCGCAGCAGCAGCGAGAGCCACTCACCTCTCTACTTACACCCCCCCAAGTGCACGTCCTGCGGCTCTCAGTCCCCGCAGCATGCAGAGATGTGCCTCCACACCACCGGCCCCACGTTCCCTGAGGAGATGGGGGAGACCCAGTCGGAGTACTCAGATTCCAGCTGTGGTGAGTCCCTTTCCCTGCTTCCGTTGCCCTGCTGGGGAGAAGGAAGACCCCCTGCCTCTGCCCCGTGGGGTTCGAGTTTCCATTTCATGGATGCTGTTGTTACTGATTGGGAGAAGTCCCCAACTGGAAGGTCACTGGCGCTTAAACATCACCAGTCCATCACCCCGCTCTTGGCCTCTTGAACCAGACAGATGGGAGCAACGGATGAGGGGTTGGAGTTAACCTGGGCCAATAAGAGAATGACCCAACAGCCTTTTCAGCTGCATTCCGGCAAAGGTAGCCTGCAGGGCTGCCTATAACTCCCAGAGCTTTCTCAGTTCCTGATGACTGACTTGTGTTAGTTCCCCCTGCCAGGCCATGCATTATGTAAGGACAAGCAGCTGACCTTACTCATTCCTGTGTCTCCCACTCATTCCTGGAGAGTGTCTAACATGGAACAGGTATTCGGCTAATGTTAGCTGAATTAGAGGAGTTGAGCCGAATGATTACATTGAAGTATTGGATACTTCGGGATTGGCACCCCCAGTTTTTATCACATAAAAAAGTCTTATCTTTTCTCTCAAGCTCTGGCTGCAGGAGGATAGCCCAGTAATACTTAATCGGGGGTTGAGCCACCATGACCTGTCCTCTTCAAAATGTTATAACAAAAGGGAAAAAAAATCAGCTACTCACACTGAGAGATTTGGCACAGCATCATGGACATGTCATTGGGAGAGCAGGGACTGTCCCCATCTGTCCCCCTGGCCACTTGCCTTTTCTCTGCATCCAGTCCCTTCTCTCTGGGCCGCTGTTTCTACTTCCCATTCTCAATGGCTCTCCCAACCTCTCAGAAGTGTTTGGGGGACATGAAATCCAGAGAGAGGTACAGGGCGACCCTGTTCACCATTACATCCTTCTTTAATGACCTCCAAGTATCATTGAATTTTATATCCTACAATCCTAGAATGCTTTGTGTGATACCGCATGTCCTGTGAGCTAGGCGGTGGTGTGTCGCTATCCTGATTTTGGAGGTGGAGACACAGTCAGGCTCAGAGAGGGGAAAGGTCTTGCTTGAGGGCTCCTGTGTACGAATGTAAAGAAAACTATGAACTGATAAGAAACATCAGTTCTCAGATCTGGCACAGGCCCTATGGACACCCATTGATTTGTTTCCCTCCTGTACCTTAATACTCAAATCTGTCTCCTTTCTCCTCCACGACTGAGACTCTAAATGCTAAGAGAAAGAAAACACCACAGGCCCTTTGCTCTGGGCTCTCGGGAACATCGGATGGGTAGAGGTTGGGGATCAATGTGGCACTGAGTGCAGCTGCAGAGGAAAGACGTGGCCCTGGAGCCTGGCCTCCCTTCCCCATTCTCACTTTGGTGTCCCTCTCCCCACCTCTGACAGAGAACGGGGCCTTCTTCTGTAACGAGTGCGACTGCCGCTTCTCTGAGGAGGCCTCGCTCAAGAGACACACACTGCAGACGCACAGTGACAAGCCCTACAAGTGTGACCGCTGCCAGGCCTCTTTCCGCTACAAGGGCAACCTCGCCAGCCACAAGACCGTCCATACGGGTATGGCCCTGCCCCCTCCCCCCCACCTCAGCTGGCCAGGGTTACTGGGGGCAGGATGGGGAGAGAACCGTAGAGAAAGCAGAGTGGGGCCCTGGTCCCTGGCGGGCTGAGGCAGGGAGCAGGCCCCATCCTGACCCGAACATGGGCCTAGACCTGTCCTGTCTTTGCCTAGTGATTCATTCCACTCCCTGTATTCTTTGTCTTTTCTCTGAGACGCTCTGTCCTGTGTCTCTCCCTTCACTGGACTCAGACACATTAATCCCAATGTACAAGCAAAGAAACTAGGGCTGAGAGAGGCTTCTAAAGCCAGGGAAAAACTTAAAAAAAGCCTCTTGATTTCCCCTAAGGGCTTGTTCCTGATCAACTTACATTCCCTTACCAGGTAGCTTCCAACAACCTGATGGTCGTCCAAAGTTGACTACCCCTCGGTATTTTAAATGTGTCCATTACCCCAGAAACTTCCCATGAAGGAAGGCTCACCCTTCTATTGGCTTCTTCCACCTGAGCATCTGCTCTGACTCAGGCCCCAGCCCTCTTGCAGATGGAATCCAGCTGTAGTTGCCATCAGCAGAAAGGCATGCTTTTTCTCAAAGAGAAACTAGAGCCGTCTGATGGTATCTTCCTGGTGAATGGGTTGGTTCCTGTATCAGCCTTGGCCAAGGGGAAAGCCAGAGGAGCCTTACTACGTCCTCTAAATTCACCCCTCAGGTTCCAGAGAGGGAAACTGAGGTCCAGAGAAGGAGAGTGACTTGTTGGGGTCAGCAGTTAGATAATCCTAATGTCATAGCTGGTTCCAATGCCTCCTGGGAGGACCCTCCCCGCCTCCCTGGCCCACCCCCCAGTACTGTTTCTGCTCTGCCCCAGCCTGCAGCCTGCGCTGGTGTGTGTGTGTGTGTATGTGGTGTGTGTGTGTGTGTGTGTGTGTGTGTGTTGGGGGTTGTAGGGGCAGGCCAAGAGGCAGGCCCCTGGATCCTCTCTCAGACATCTTTCCAAGCGAGAGAAAGCCGAGGTGGCCCCAGGAAGGGCAGTTTGCTTTGAGATCCAGAGACCCGGGACCATGGAGACTTCTGTCAAACATGGCGTCCCTTATTTCTTTTGATAATAGGTGAGAAACCCTATCGCTGTAACATCTGTGGAGCCCAGTTCAACCGGCCAGCCAACCTGAAAACCCACACTCGGATTCACTCTGGAGAGAAGCCCTACAAATGCGAAACCTGTGGAGCCAGATTTGTACAAGTGAGCAGGGCCGTGGGGAAAGGACCTCTCCGCCTCTGCGATCAGATGAGGAGGGGCTCCCGGGAGCAGGGGCCACAGCCCACCCCCGCAGAGCCTCTCATGCTTTGCTCTTCCCTTCAGGTGGCCCACCTCCGCGCCCACGTGCTCATCCACACTGGAGAGAAGCCCTACCCCTGTGAAATCTGTGGCACCCGTTTCCGGCACCTTCAGACTCTGAAGAGCCACTTGCGAATCCACACGGGAGAGAAACCGTACCATGTATGTGAGCCTCTTGTCACCACTGGCTGGCCTGGGAGGGGCTAGGAGCCAGGCTGGGGGTGGAGGGACAGCCAGCGCTCCTGTTTGCTTCAGTCTCAAGCACACAGTGGGATGACCACTGAACTCGAGGTCATAAGGCCCGGTTTGGGCCTCCTTGTCAAAAACACCCTGCTTGACATTGGCCGTGTCTGTTTGCTCATCTTTAAAGTGAGGGTATTGGGCTAGGTGATCTGGGCCTTAGGAAAGAGGTCCAGACTATAGAGACATCGGTTTTGGAGTCATTCATTCATTACACACCAAGTGGCTCCTTACGATTTGCCTCTATGGTGGGCTACATGTCTACCTTAGGGGACCTAAGGTGTTTGAGAAAGAGCAGCCATGGGTGTGGGAAGAGGATCAGCTAGGAGTGATGATGGGGCGCCTGGGGGGTTCAATCAGTTAAGCATCCGACTCTTGATTTCGGCTCAGGTCATGATCTCACGTTCGTGGGCTCGAGCCCCGCTTCAGGCTCTGCACTGACGGTGCTGAGCCTGCTTGGGATTCTCTCTCTCCCCCTCTCTCTCTGCCCTCCTCTGCTTGTGCTATCTCTCTCAAAATAAACAAACTTTAAAAAAATGGTGGTGGTAGAAGAAAAAAAAAGAGAAAAGGCCACTTTAAGAAAGAGCAGGTGGCCAGCTACACAACGTGATGGTGCGAATGGACCCCTGGAACCGTAGTGTTCTGGAACACGGTTTCAGCCAGCTAGGGCTTGCAGGCTAATCATTGAACATTTCGTGAGCTAAAAATTGCTTTTAATATTGTTAAACGGCTAAAAATTTTTAAGAAATAATATGCTGTGTCCTGTGCAAATTATATAAAATTTAATTTTCAAAGTCCATAAAGAAAGTTTTACGGGGATGCAGCCATGCTCCTCTGTTCACATACTGTCCACGGGTGCTTTCCTACCACAGGGGCAGAGTTGTCATGGTGATGTATTTACTGTCTGGCTCTTTACCAGTTAGAAATCATTTGCTGACCTCTGCCATCCACGGGAGAGATACTGGTCAGGCAGCTGGGATATCTGGTTCTTATTCTGACACCAACCTTCTGATGGCAATAGACATGCCCAGACCCTTGCCGTGGACCACAATTTTCTTTCTCTGTGAAATGAGAAGGATACCGCAGATGAGCAGTTTTCAAACCATGCTCTTACAATCACTGAGGTTCTTTAATCCTGCTGCCTCTTTTACCCTTCGAGTTTCTATTTAATTTGAAAAAAGAGTCCCATGGCTTCCAAGTGTGGAAGCCACCCTGATAGGTGGTGCTGATTTTGGTGAGCGTATGGCATCCCTGTAGGTAGTGCTGGGCACAAGAACAAGCCAATGAGTGCTTAACCCAGATCCCAAATGTGAGCCAGCAAAATGTAGTTCTTTTTACCCACTGTTTATCAGTCCCTGAGTGAGTATCTTCTTACCTGCTTTGCGTTCTTGGGCAAATTAGTTCTCCTCTCGGTGCCTTTATTTCCTCATCTGTAAAATGAGCCTGATAATAGTACCTCCCTCCTGGAGTGGTTGTGTTCAGTTACCAAATTCACTCAAGTGTCTGAATAGTGCTGGGCACACAGGAAGAATACAATAAATACATGTTACAAGTTTAGATGCACAGATGTCGGGGTAACAGTGACTTTCAGAGGGTTACGGACTCAGTCCTTTGCAGAAAGGAAAACCAAGGCGCACGGAAGAAATGATGTGCTTGGGTGGGGAAAAGCATGAGCACTTGAACACATTAGGAAACAGAGAAGGGAGCATTTGTACAAAGCTTACTTGTCCCTTGGCTGGAGCCAGCATTCTCAACTTGGCCTTGGAGAGGGAAGAGCTGCCCAGATCCCTCAGGGAGAGAATCTCCTTCTCTGGGTCTTTGAGCAATGGCACGTTTCTTGGGCTGATGACAGCTCATCTTTTGCCTCTGGTTTTCCCTCAGTGCGAGAAGTGTAACCTGCATTTTCGTCACAAAAGCCAGCTGCGTCTTCACTTGCGTCAGAAGCACGGGGCCATCACCAACACCAAGGTGCAATACCGTGTGTCCGCCACTGACCTGCCCCCCGAGCTCCCCAAAGCCTGCTGAAGCATGGAGTGTTGATGCTTTCCATTCGAGTCCCTTCTCAGAAATCTACCCAAAGGATACTGTAACACTTTACAATGCTCATCCCATGATGTAGTGCCTCTTTCATCCACTAGTGCAAATCATAGCTGGGCTGGGGTGGGGGGAGGGGCGTGGGGACCGGGAGCCAAGGCAGCTCCCCTTCCCCTACGGCCATAAAATATTAAGAAAATAATATTGCTTCTTCTCCTATGTGTAAGGCGAACCATGTCAGCAAAAGGCAAAATCACTTTAGATATCAAAGCGGGGGAGTATGCAAAAGTTCTGACTTGACTCGGTCTGCAAAATGAGGAATGTATATGTTTTGTGGGAACAGATGTTTCTTTTGTATGTAAATGTGCATTCTTTTAAAAGAAGAGACTTCCGTATGTTATCAAAGAGAGGGCTTTAATTTTTTTAACCAAAGGTGAAGGAATCTATGGCAGAGTTGTAAATATATAAATATATATATATATAAAATAAATATATATAAACCTAAAAAAGATATATTAAAAATATAAAACTGTGTTAAAGGCTCGATTTTGTATCTGCAGGCAGACACGGATCTGAGAATCTTTATTGAGAAAGAGCACTTAAGAGAATATTTTAAGTATTGCATCTGTATAAGTAAGAAAATATTTTGTCTAAAATGCCTCAGTGTATTTGTATTTTTTTGCAAGTGAAGGTTTACAATTTACAAAGTGTGTATTAAAAAAAAAAACAACAACAAAAAGAACAAAAAAAAGCTACCGAAGGAAAAAAATGTGTAGTTTTGTTCTAGTTTTCGGTTTGTATATACCTGTACAACGTGTCCTACGGTGCCTTTTTTCACGGAAGTTTTCAGTGATGGACGAGCGTGCCATCCCTTCTGAAGTGTAGGCAGACACAGGGACTTGAAGTTGCCGCTCACTAAAGCTCTCTTTGGGAATGTTTGTCTCATCACATTCTGCGTCATGCTTGTGTTAGAACGACTCCGGAGACAGGGTTTGGCTGTGTCTAAACTGCATTATCGCGTTGTAAAATATAGCTGTAGAAATACAAGAATAAAACGTTGAAAAGTCAAGTTTGGCTCCGTCCTGGAGGTCTTTCCTTGTGTTGGAATCAGGACTCAGGACTCGAACCCGTCTGGTTTCCTCAGCTCGTAACCTAGTGAGAGATGCTCACGGACAGGAGTGGCTGCTGGCCGAGGGGGCCTCGGATGGGCCGAGGCTGGGGCTGGCTCCTGGAAGCTGGGTGCCGAGCTGCTGTCGGCCCCCAGACCTGGACGGACTGCGGACCACAGGCTCCAGACCCAGGTCGTGAGGAGCTCAGGAAGGGGAGGTGAGATGGGTCTCTCACCTCTCTTTCTGGCTGGTTCTCTCTTCTGTCTGATTTTTCACTGAGCCCTCTAGGCCAAGCTTTAATGACTCCAGTTCTAGCCCTTCTGTCCTGTCCTCCTCTGTGTCTTGGAGTCTTGGAGTGTTTGCCCATCCCATGATGCCCATCCTCATCTTGCCTCCTGGCTTCATAAGCAATTTCTTTCTGCTGGGGTCCAGGGGACAGGATGAAGGCAGGTCTGGCCCGATCATATATTTCTCAGCCTTGGTGCCTTAGAGCTTTTCTGGTACCTGCTGGGTGATTGACGGGCATCTACAGACTCAGAAGCTTTTTGAATGGCTGCCGGCCAAGCAAACCTCCAACCCTAGAGAAGCGCTCTTTTTCCAGAGAACTCTGGCAGAAGGCCGCCATTTCCTCCTGTGTGACCTGGGACAACCATTTCCCTTCTGGCTCCCTTCCCCAACTTGTCCACGAGAGGATTAGATTAACTAGATCATTTATGATTCCATGATTCAGACATAAGTTCACCCTAGCTTGCTTTGGCACCCAGTTTTATTTCACCTCAAAAAACCCCAAGGATCAAGTTTGATTGATGAGGTCTAAGAACAGTGGGGACAAGTGCGGTCCTGGCCCCTGGCCCAGAGGAGAAAGTCTGTACTTGCCCCCTTCCGGGTCCTGGGTGGCCGTGGGGTGGGGCCGTGGGGTGGAGCCCCTTCCTGGGCCCTCAGGCCAGGGGATGGACAGAAGTGGCCCCCGGCAGGGCCTTACAGCAGGTCCTGGGCACGTGCTGAGAGGCGTGTGGGGGTTGGCACCCAAAGCCCCAGAGAGAGCCTCACAAAGTCACACCACCCTCTGCCAGCCACATGGCCTTTTGGTTCAGGTTTCCTTTGAAAATGACTTTAGAGGACTTGCCAGCTCGAGGCCTCAGCTCACCCTGCTCTTTGAAAAGGGAGAAAATGATCCCTCTGCTCCCATAGAAACTTGGCAAAAGAACTTACAAAACAGACGGCTTCAGAAATGAGAATTCACAGGCCTGAGGGAGGCTGGCCCAGGGCCCCTCTGCTCCCCAAGGGCCTCCGAGTTTGTTTATGTGTCATTACTGTTTAATAGAGAGACTATGGGCCGAGGGCAGACAGTGTGGGTGGTGTTCAAGTTCAAACAAAATGGAAGATCAAAGAGTAACTGGAGCCAATTGACAATCAATAATGAGTAAAAAGCAAACATCTCTAAACGGATAAGCCAGGGCAAAGGGAATACAGAATTTTTATTACAAAAACAAGTATGACGTGAATGCCAATTTTTTATAAACACATAACTTCTAAAACGGGGGGCTCATGATGTCCTTTTCTATATTGTTGGAACTTTAGAGGAAATGTTTCTGGGGACCAGGTTGGTGGTCGATTGGGGGGGGGGGTGGTAAATCTGGAGAGGCAGGGAACTTAGAATCAAGAAGAACTACTGAGGAGCTGGAAGGAATGAGACGGTGAGGATCGCCCAGCTCAAGTCTGTCACGGACTCATGAAGGGACTGAAACAGGAGAGATGAGCAAAGTTGCCTCCTGTCCCTTCTCTTTGTGCCGACGATGATTTCCAAAGCACCTTTGTATCAATGATCATATCCAGTTCTCACAACCATTCCTCAGAGTAGAGTTTACAGGGAGATGGAAACCACACGCCCACCTCAGAAACCCCCCTCAATGGCCATGCCCCCCAGAGCAACAGCTGAACCAGAGGTCCACAGTAACACACCAGGCTGCCCCTGCCCACAGAATTTTCCCAGAGAAACTGTTTTACCCTCAGCCCCTGCTGAAGAGCCAGAACTTGGGCAGCCATAGCCCACATCATGGAACTCTGCCTCCCTGACCACTGATTTGTCCAAGGATGGGCACTGGATCCAAGGGCAGCCGAGCCCCGGAGGGCCTGTGGCCTATTACAAAGTATTATGTAACTAGGGGGTGCTAATGAGTTGAGTCGCTCAAGTGCTGTATCCTGGGAATTTATAGTGAAATGTGGAGACAGGCAGCCAGTACAGTGTTTCTCAGACTTTAGTAGTTTGTGATCCACCTCCATGATTTTGCTATAGCATCATGCCCTGATTATTTATGTACTCTTTTTCTTTAATGCTTATTTATTTTTGAGAGAGAGAAAGAGCGCGAACAAGGGAGGGAGTGCAGAGAGAGAGGGAGACCCAGAATCCGAAGCAGGCTCTAGGCTCCGAGCTGTCAGCACAGAGCCTGATGCGAGGCTTGAACTCACCAACTGTGAGATCATGACCTGAACCGAAGTCGGTTGCTTAACTGACTGAGCCACCCAGATGCCCCTGTACTATTTTTCTTTAAATCAGTGTGCTTCTTTGATATGCGTTTTCCCCAAATATAAATTAAAATAAATTAAGTACTAAGTGCCTTCAAAGTAGAAACGTACACTCATGTAGTCTTCACTTCTATCGCTTTGTGTTCTAGCAGAAGCATGCTTCAGAGAACACTAAGAGGGTTGGAATAGGGAAGAGAAGCAGAGAGACACCGACAGGAATGGATCTGGGAGAGTAGTGGAGTCGTATTAATGGCAGAGCCCTGGAGTGAAGTCCCGAGAGGAAGCTTGGAAGCACAAAATAACCTTCTAGTAGCTCGTCTAAGAAGCTTGTCATTGAGTAGGCGTTTCTGGTCTTAGATTTCTAAAAGACTCCATCCCTCTTGTAACCATTTTTTAATAAGGTCCCTGCCTCTACTGCTACACCACCCACCATTACTTGAGCTGGTCTGTGTGAGTCCCTGTTTCCCAGAACCCAAAGAGCACAATTTACCCAGGTTCCCAGGCATCTGGGGTATCTGCCATTGGGGAGATCCTTAAATACTCTTAGATTGGGTCCAGGCTTCTCACAAGTGGAAGCTGAAGCAGGCTGTGATCCCTCAGAAGGAAGTCAAAATACTGTAACCACTTGGAAAGACAGTGTCATTCCTCCAAGCCCCCAAAGCAGCTACAGGTGACTTCTAATAGGTACCTTGGAGCCCAGCCCAGCTGTAGGCCTGGTGTCCAACACATATAATATAGCATCATCGAAGGAGGAGGAAGCATCAGCAATCACTAAGAGAGAGGCCTTATAGACAGGCAGGTGCTGAAGCAGGAGGCCCTGGGGTCTAGGAAGGGGACCTAGTGGGGCCGGGAGCCCCTGCACTACAATATTGGCTCCCCAAGCCCTTGGGGTCTGGCCCTCTCATTAAATAAGTCTGACGCATTTAACCCCCAAATGCTGGTCTTCTCGGCACATCTCAAGATGAGTTTGCTGAGTCTCCCTTCCTTCTGCATCCCAAGCAAGCAGGTTGGTTAAATAACTAGGATGCTTACTGAGAGAATCACAGAATATTGTGACTAGATGGAGTCTTAGAGATTGTGTTCCTATTCGACAGGTGAAGCTAGGTGCAGACGGGAAAAGGGATAGCCCTAAGGTCACACCAAGAATTGTTATTAAAGAGGGCTCCTGACTCCTACTTGGGTTTATAACCTCATCCCAGCCTTCAAGGAGCATGCAGTCGAGTCGGAAAAAGAAAACATGGACAAATTTGGAAGTAAGATCACAAAGAAATACAAAGAGGTAGAACATGATAGCTAATGAGTGAGTGACACTCCTGAGCAGGGTTATGTTCGGAATAGCAAGTTGCTCCTTCAGGGCAATTGGAGGTAGACAGCCTGCTGAGCAGGAGGCCAAGCAGGAGGAAACTTCTCTGGGCTTCCTCCCTCCTTCCTGTAGGACTGCAGTGCCTCCTTCTGTCTGGAAAGAGCTAGCCTCCTTGACGTCACCAATAGGAGCCCTCTCTGGAGGTGGCCTGGTTTCTTAAGGCTGCTGTGACAAAGCGCCACAAACCAAGTGGCTCAGACACCAGACGGGGGTCGTCTCACAGACCTGGAGGATGGAAGTCTGAGATCAAGATGGTGTCAGGGTGGGTTTCTTCTGAGGGCTGGGTGGGGGAATCTTACTCCAGCATTTGCTTCTAGGTCCTGGCATTTGCTGGCAATCCTTGACACTCCTTTGCTGGTGGATGCATCACCTTCCCATGACATTCTCCCTGCGTGCATGTCCCTGTGTCCTACTTTCCCATTTTTATATGGACATCAATCAAATTGCTGTAAGACCCACCCTAACAACCTCATCTTAACTAATTATATGCGCAATGGCCCTATTTCCAACTCAGGTCACATTCTGAGGTTCTGGGGCTTAGAATGTCAACATATGAATTTTGAGGGGACACAATTGAACCCATGGCAGGGATTGTTTGTAGGAGAGGGGACGGTCAGATGCTCTCAGAAGTGGCACCATCTTCACCTGCCCTTTGCCCCTTTCTTCCTGCCCAAAGGGGAAGGGAACTGAGATTTGGAGGAGGTTCTCCATACCAGGCACTGGGCTTTGCACTCATGGTTTCAGTGACCTTCACCACAGCTCCCTGAGAGGGCTCGAGTGACCTCTTACAAGTGAGAACTCGGAGATGCAGAGAGACAAGGTGACTTGACTGAGATCAGGTCATGCTTCTCCTCTTTCTCCTCCACCCAACCATGTCCTTCATATCATTGGTGGGTCTCACCTCAGGAGAGCATGGGGGGACAAAGTAACCACATTTCGGGTAAGCAGAAAGGAGAAGAATCTAGGTCCACGCAGGTCCCTATGGAATAGGGATCACCAGGCCATTACAGGGTTGATAGAAGCCTCTGAACAAGAACTGGAGACTACTCTAGTGAATGGTATTTTGAAAAGTCATGGAGTTTTGGAGCTTACCCCGGAGGTACTCTAATCCAACAGCTCTTGCCACGCGGGACATTTAAATGTGCTGCTGACTGCTCCCCAGGTGACACTCGCATGCAGCCAGGGGTGGGAATCTCAAATCTGATCCAATCCTTCCATCACACATAAAAGAAAGCCAAGTGATATTCAGTGCAGACGTTCTATGAAGAGTAGGATCCAGCTCTCCCAATACCTAAGCCAGTGTTCTTTCCACTAAAATCACTGCCTTATGTTGCCATGATTTTCTATTCCCAGAAACCCTAGTGCAGCCCCTAAATGACTGCCTTCTTCAAACATCTTCATATTTCTAACCACTTCTTTGGTATGGCCCTAGGGGAGCAAAACTTGGACCCCTGGGCAGAAATTATAAAAAGGTAGAAGTCCACTGGATAAAATAAAAGATTTCTGAACAGATGTCTAAGGATGGAATGGGCTTCGAGTGGGCTTCTGAGCTCATCGCTGAGTGATTAAGCATAAAATGCAGGACAAGTTCACAATGATGTAGAGATGGGGAAAGGGTTGGGCTAAATGACTCTCTAAGGTCCCCTTTCAAGCTTGAGATTCTCTGAGGTCCTATCCCATTTAGAAACTGGTTTGGGGGTGTCTAGGTGTCTCAGTCGGTTGAACATCAGACTTCGGCTCAGGTCATGCTCTTGCAGTTTGTGAGTTCGAGGCCCGCATCAGGCTTGCTGCTCTCAGTGCATAGACCGCTGCAGATCTTCTGTCTTTCTCTCTCTCTCTCTGTCCCTCCCCCACTTGCGCTCTCTCTCTCAAAAATTAATAAAACTTTAAAAACATTAAATTTAAAATAGAAACTGGTTTTGATCATGGGAAAACATCAGGACTACAGGTCTGCTAGGAGTCTCAGGAAAGAAAGGCATGATTACACAAGTCTGGGGCCACTTTGTGTAGGGTGGGACAGCCCCTGTACCCCAGAACAGAGCTGCGTTCCAGGCTGGCTTTTGGACACCCTGGCTTGGGGTTTCACGCACATCATTTCCTGAGAGTGGAACTACGCCTCATCTCTCACTATTTCTGCCTGGTTCTCCCTCACTTTCAGTCACATGGAGAAATGTATCACTTCCCAGATATAGCAGGCTTCAGTTTTTGTACACACCATGCCCTTGATTCAGCATGTCTTTTTTCTAACTTCTATTCTCCCCACCCCACCCAGGGAGCTCCTTCAGGACCAGTTGCCCATGAACTTCCTTAGCCTAAAAAGTCATGTGCATGTGTACAGGTTTGTTGAATGATGGAGTGAGGGAGTGAAGTGTGATTAAGGGTTCCAGTTGGCTTTATAGCTCTTTTGGGGCCTGTGTTTTTGAGACAGTCTAGCAAATGGCCACCAGGTGGCAGGGTACACCAAGCAGTGCCACTTTCTCTGGCTCTAGAGAAGTGGGAAGGTGTAAATGGTGTTAGTGCTGTTTTTTCTAGTTGGCTTCCTGTGCCTTTGAACCTGCTCCCTTCCTATAACCCTCTGCTTCATCTCTGCGAAGCCATCGAATGGAATTGGCTCGTGGCCTATGGGCTGTGATGTGAGGTCCTCCGGCCCCCAAATCTCTCTTTCAGAGATCTACTTGAGTGCGTGAATTTCCACTCAGAGAGCCATTCCTTTGTTTCGGGTTTGCAGCTCTCCTTGGACAGAAAGAGGTCACGTCTCAGTCCTCAGGCAAAAGCGGGCAATCCCTAACAGAACCCTGGAGGGAGGCAGGGGCTCATGCGAGGACACTGACTATAAATGTAACTGAATTTGCAGGTCACCAGGGGCTTTCCTTTCCAAGAGCTCACTCAAGTGGCAAGGTTAAGGACGGAACATGTGCCTTCTGACTTGCAGTCAGGGCCTCAACTAGCCCAGATGGGACCTCTGTGTGTCGGCTGTCGAATTAACAAAAAGGTGCCCATTCTTCATGCACCCTAGTGCGTGGCTTTTCCAACTGCACAACACAGTCTAAGGAGACGGTTTAGATGTTCAGAACTGGAATATCTTTGGGTAGAAATCCCAACTTCTGAATGTTAGAGAGGAGGCCACCAGGGCGTGCCATGCAACTCAATATTTGTCACAGTGTTGTCGCTGCCCTGAGCTCTGGATGCCTAATACCGATACAGATTGGCTGTACCCTGAGCACCTTGCCACTGCCCTTCAATGCCAAGGGCTGAGTGTTGCCCTTTCAGCTTTCCTCTCCTCATGATGCTCAGTGATCCTTTGTACATCAGAGGGGAGGGACATCATCCAATCCCTGCTGGTGTGGACCCCCTGCAGTGAGATCCCAGGCAAGCAGATCACTTGCTTGGTCAGCCAGCTCCTTCTCCCTGGCCCTCGTTTCCTGACGATAAATGAAAACACTGCACAGGATAATCTCCAAGGCCCCTTCTGGAAACCATGACCCTGACTTTTCCAGCCTAAGGTCCTGGGAGACAGAGATTGCTCTTGCCGGGGGTGTCCTGGGAATAGAAATCACTCATGGAGACCATAGAGTTCTAGTTGCGGGGGGGGGGGGGGTTGTTTCTGCATTCACTAGACCAACACTCATAGACCCAGGATTTGGGGCTTCCATATACATGTCTTCTGACATTTTCACAATTCAAAAGGGGCTTTTGAAGGACACAGTTGTCATAAACTCCAACCTACTTAACAGTTCACAAGGAGCTCAAAGTTCCTATATATTTAACAATTTATCCTTTTGCTAAGGCAAACATTTTTTCTTTTTAAGAATAGCATTATTTAATTTCAAAATTAATGTACGTTAAATGCATAAAAACTTGAAAAACTGCTGTGACAAAATTAATAACACTAAATAACATTTCTTTTTTTTTTAACATTTTTTTTACATTTATCTATTTTTAAGAGACAGAGTGAGACAGATCACGAGCAGGGGAGGGGCAGAGAGAGAAGGAGACACAAAATCCGAAGCAGGCTGCAGACTCTGAGCAAGCTGTCAGCACAGAGCCCAAGGTGGGGCTCGAACCCACGAACCGTGAGGTCATGACCTGAGCTGAAGTTGGATGCTCAACTGACTGAGCCACCCAGGTGCCCCAAAATAACATTTCTTGAATATCACCAATGTTCCAGGATGTTTTTTTAAAAAAACATTTTTATTTTTAAATAGTTATCAATTCACAAGAAGTTACAAAAATAGTACAGAGAAGTCCTGTGGACCCTTCTCCCAGTTTCCCCCAGTGTAACATCTTACATAACCACAACACGATATCAAAGCCAAGAAGTTGACATAATGGGTACAATTTACAGATCTTATTCAGATTTCACCCGTTTTACAAGGATTCATGTGTGTATGTGAGTGTGTGTATGTGTAGTTCTATGTGATTTTATCTCATGTGTAGATTCATGGATTCATGCTACCCCTTCACATCCATTCTCTTCCCCTCCCTGCATCCCTAACCCTTGGCATCCACGGTGCTTCATCTGTATAATTTTGTCATTTAAGAATGTTCTGGAGCACCTGGGTGGCTCAGTCAGTTAAGCGACCAACTTTGGCTCAGGTCATGATCTTGCGGTTCATGAGTTCGAGCCCCGCATCAGGCTTTGTGCTGACAGCTCAGAGCCTGGAGCCTGCTTCAGATTCTGTGTCTCCCACTCACACTCTGTCTTTCTCTTTCTCAAAAATAAAGATTAAAAAAAATTTTTAAAAGAAAGTTGTATGTGTGACACATAATTAATAGCAATATAATATAGTGGCACAATAATAACAACATGTATTGAGCATTCAGTATGTGCTGGGAATTGTTTTTAGTTCTGCACAATTGGGGGCTCATTGATTCCCCTCAAAAACCCATTGCAATGATCTCTAGTATTACCCCCCACTTCACAGATGCAGAGACTGAGATAATCACCTAATTTCATTAGGTGGCAGAGCTGAGATTAAAATCCATATCATGCTCGTGAGTCTGAACCTTTATTTATAATATTACACTATTTTTCTAAATAAATTCAATATAATTTTTTCAAAACCAAACACAGAAAAACATCATTCAACAGTAGCTTCAGAAAATGTCCAATGATTCCTACCATATACACCACATTCTCTCAAGACAATGCAATTAAGGGAAAATTTAATGATAAAAAGGAGCTGGGAAATTTCATGTGTCTGTAAATTTAAAAAACAAGTTTACCTCTAAACAACTTGTGGGTCAGAGAAGAAAAGGACAGGAGTTTATTCTAGCAAGGGAGCAAGGGTTCACTGTCAGAATGTCAGGAGATGCAGGGAGAAGTGTCCCAAGGCTGTAAACAAAGGGGATACTATGCTGCCCGGGACTGAGTCCAGAAGGCCAGTGACCATGTTTCGGTCATACAAATAGCCTCAGAGCCTCATCTGACTCTCTGCACTAACAGAGCAATAACTACTTAGTAATGGATTAAAAGATAGACCCCATAGTGGATACTGGGGTGGATACCATTTTCCTGGATCCCACGTCAAAAACTCAGAAATATTTACAAAGGCTTTCTGGTTTTTACTGGAGTCACATGAAGAGATCATGATGGGTTGCCAAGCTATGGCCTCCCGTCACACTTTAACTGTTTTTCCAGTTTTTCACAGTTTCCTCCTGTGGATCACTTTCACACAGAGGCAGTATGTTGGTGGCATAACCAGCTGCTGTCTTGCAGGAGCACAGGCAAGCCCCGATGGGAGGCAGCTGCCTAGGTGTGGTGCTGGCCTCAGCCTGGGGCCCAGTACTCACACAGGCTCACAGCAAGGCTCGGGGGCTCGTAAATCGCCACGTGCTGAACTGGGAAGACATCGATGCTTATGTAGCATTTAAAATTATACACACCAAAACATTATGATCCATTCTTAATCAAATATGTTGTGTAATCAAATAAATTCTGAGTTTTTATCCATAGTAACTTGACACAAAAATGAAAGGCAGGGACAAGTGAGGAAAAGAGAATGTGGAAATTTTGTTTGTTGATATATTTCTTTAATTTTTTTTAATGTTTATTCAATGTTGAGAGACAGAGAGACAGAGCATGAGCAGGGGAGGGGCAGAGAGAGAGGGAGACACATATTCCTAATCAGGCTGCAGGCTCTGAGCTGTCAGCACAGAGCCCAATGCAGGGCTTGAACTCATGAGCTGTGAGATCATGACCTGAGCCAAAGTTGGAGGCTCAACCGACTGAGCCACCCAGGCGCTCCTGTTTGTTAATATATTTTCTTTTACTGCTGGAAATTTTACAATGAATTTATTACTTAAAACTTTTTTTTAATGTTTATTTATTTTTGAGAGAGAGACAGAGTGTGAGCGGGGGAGGAGCAGAGAGAGAGGAAGACACAGAATCTGAAGCAGGTTCCAGGCTCTGAGCTGTCAGCACAGAGCAGACACGGGGCTCGACCTCACAAACCATGAGATTGCGACCTGAGCTGAAGTTGAAACAGACTGAGCCACCCAGGTGTCCCTGAGTTTATTACTTTTAAAACCGGATATAGGGGAAAGGTTAAAGGATAAATGCATGTTAGTCAGTGAGCCACATTGTTTGGGTCCAAATCCTGGAACTGTCACTTAGTAACTGTGTGACCACCAGTAAATCACTTAGTCTTTCTGTGTCTCAGTTTCCTATGAAGAGATAGTAATTACAGTATCCACCTCATAGAGTTCTTGGGTGGTTTTTAAAAAATTTTTTTATGTTTATTTATTTTTGAGAGAGGGAGAGCGAGAGCAAGCGCGCGCGCGCGCGCGCGAGAGAGAGAGAGAGAGAGAGAGAGAGAGAAAGAGAGAGAATGAGTGGGGGAGGGGCAGAGAGAGAGGGAGACACAGAATCTGAAGCAGGCTCCAGGCTCTGAGCTGTCAGCACAGAGCCTGATGCGGGGCTGGAACTCACAAGCCGTGAGATCATGACCTGAGCCGAGTGGGACACTTAACCGACTGAGCCACCCGGGTGCCCTCTTGGGTGCTTTAATATAGGTAAAGTACTTAGAAATATTCAGGAGGCAAAGGCAGCATTCTATAAGTATTCATTTTGATTTTAGGAAAATTTCACTAGGATTTTCTTCCCAATTAATTTTTAAGATGAGGAGTAATCTGCTGTTTCTTTGCCCAGTTTCTGGGGCCCCAAGAAGTGGGTTGCAGCTTCTACTATTTCTTGCATCATATGGCCTCTTGGAAGAATGACCTGGACTTCCACATGGAAACTGCAGCTACCAGTGAGCCTGGTGTTGGACTCTGACCAGTTTCCATCAGTCAGTCCCCTTGGATGCTGAAATCATTCTGGACCGAATCTTAAGAATTCCATTGCCCTCTTGGATTTTGCTTCATTGCCTTTGCAAAGAGCAGCACAGATTAAGTAACTGTTATGTCTCTTGCAACTGCATTTTCTACTTTTTCATAGAATGTACTCTCTAGCATATCATTTACTAAGTTCTTTCTAAACTTCCTCTTTTTCCCAATTACAGGCATCAATTCACATGAAGATTTTCCTGTCCCTCTGTATCATCTTTTCAAAACTAGATGGGAGATTTAAAACAATTGGATGGTTATAGCCTGAGGGCATCTGTGTCCATTTGACAAATGCAGACTTGAAAGCATCTGTGTATTCATCGCTTGTTCATATGAACTTCATTGGGCAAAATGGTCCAGAGAAGCTTTAGTGATAATATAAACTCACTAAAAGCATTTAATATTCAAATTCTGAGTATTAGTTGCTTTCTAATATAAACACTATAAACTATTTATTTCTCCATTTGCTCAACACTTAATCTCATAGGTCTCAATTGGTTGTACACGACAGAATTCTCTATGGAATTGTTTTGTGTGATAGAAGGAAGGTTCTTCCCACCCTCTTGCAGAGGAGTCTGGATTTGCAAGAAGCTAAGTAGATCAGAACCCACCCACAGCTAGAATGTTAAGACAATAGCATTGGAAACACTAGCCAATTTATGAGAAAAAGGGAGAGAGAGTATTGGCTTTAAATGGCCCATTACCAATATGCAAATTTGAACACATACCTCAGTCTTAAAACAATTCAGTGATTCCACTTCTCCTCTAAGACAAAATCTTAACTCTTGAATGGTGTTTAAGGATCTTTCAGAGACACTAACTAGAAAAAGATACCTGCCTCCCCTTGTTTACAGCAATGTTATTTACAATACCTAAGACATGGAAAAAACCTGTGTTTATCAATGGATAAATGGATAAAGAAGTTGTGATATATATATATATGAGGAAATTGTCCTATTTGCAACAACATGGATGGAACTTGAGAGGATTATGCTCAATGAGGTAAGTCAGACAGAGAAAGACAAATATTGTATGATCTCACTTATATGTGGATCCTAAAAAAAATAAAATAAAAAATGCCCCCAACAAATACAGAAAACAAAGGCATAGAAAAAGGGATCAAATACAGAAAAAAAAAGGCATAGAAAAAGGGACCAGAGACAGGGGGTTGGGAGAGAGGGAACGAGGAGAAAAATAGTCAACAGGGGCAAATTCGCAGTGAGAAGATAAATAACCACTAGGGATGGAATGTAAAACGTGATGACTTCTAACGCTGCTGTGTGATATGTAAAAAAGTTGTTAGGAGTAAATCCTAAGAGTTCTCATCACAAGGAAAACATTTTTCTTTTCTTTTTTTCACTCTCTTTTTTTTTATTGTGTCTACATGTGATGATGGGTGCTAAGTGCAATTACAGCAGTAAATCATTTCACAGTATGTGTGAGTCAAACTGTCTCACACCTGAACTTACACATCACACCGCACACCTGAACTTACACAGTGATATATATCAAATATAACTGAAAAAAAAAGAAATAAAAATAATGAAAAGTTTTTTTACAATCCTTCATAATCCGGGTCCCACATATCTCTGAGGCCTCAACCTTGATCACTCCTCTCTGTGATGCAGACACACTAAATGATACAGTTTCCAAAATGATGCTAGATTCTTTTGTCCTTGAAATCTTTGTTGATCGTCCCCCCTGCTTAGAATGTATTTATCCCTCGTATTTGTGTAGCCGCCAATTGCTGATTCATCAAGGGTTTATTTATGTATCACTCCTCTGGAAGCCTCTTTTGAATATGTGTGGTACACATATTTATCCAAATACACTTTGTGCTCAGAGGAAAAACTTGGTCGTTCTGCAAAGGAGAAGGGATCAATGTAAAAGCTTCAATGTTAAGGCAAGATGAAAAAGGATTTCATAAATTTGAGGTTGAGTTGGATACATCCAATTTGCCCCAAATTTAAAACCAAGAGCTCTGGGTGCTACATCTGCAAGATTTTCAATAGCAATACTAGGAGTTCTATGTCCACTATACACAGTGAGAACTAGGTGGAGTTTATCTAGTAAGGACTCCCATAGATAAACCTTGAACATGTAAATGTACATTGAGTCATTGCAGACAAGGAGTGTGAAAGACTCGTACATCACTATGGGGATAGATGGCCTATATTTTCTAAGCATCTTTCCTTACCCTCCAGTAACTGAATACAGAGTAAGAATCAATAACTGCAATCTGTTGCCATGTAAGAATTACAAGTTAAAATTATGAAGCCTTCATAGTACAATAACTTAAACAGTTAAACTACATGTGAATGTCAGCTTGACATATCAGGTTGGATTTCTCAGATTTTAACACCTTCCTGATTTCCCCACCAACCTGCTCCTCCTCCTTCCCCTACCTCGCTGATGGCCACCCAGGTGCTCAGGACAAACACCTAGGGGGCGTCCTTTACTCTTCTCTCTTACACATACTCCACATTCAACCTTTGGGCACCTCCTGTCAAAATATGTATAGCATTGAGGAACCTGGGTGGCTCAGTCAGTTAAGTGTTGGCCTTCGGCTCAGGTCATGATCCTGTGGTTTGTGGGTTCGAGCCCCACATTGGGCTCTGCACTGACAGCATGGAGCCTGCTTGGGATTCTCTCTCTCTCCCTCTCTATCTGTCCCTCCCCAACTTGCGTTCTCTCTCTCTCTCAAAATGAACTTTTAAAAAATATATGGGTAGAATCTGGCCATATCATCAGAGTCTGACCCCATTTCTCTGTCACCCTGCAGTGACACAATCTTCTCTTACAGGCAAAGCATCCTGATTTCTCCCCCTGCACCCTCGCTTGTCCCCCATCGTGCACGCCTAAATTGGGATGCAGGTGATCCTATTCGAATTTAAGTTTCAGCATGATGCTCTGCTGCTCAAAACCTTCTTACCAGCTCACGTGAATGGCCGAGTAGGCCGTGTACACTCTGGCTCTCGCCTGGTGTGCGGTGTTCCATCTCCTCCAGGCCTACGCTGGCTTGGGAGAAGCCACTCTGCCACGCTGGCTGGCTCACTATTCCCTGGACACACAGGTGCACTCCCACTGAAGGGCTGGGCTGGGCTGAATCATGGCCCCCAAAGGTAGTCACATCCTATCCCTGGAACCTGGGAATGTTACCATGCCTGGCAAAAAGGTCTTTGCAGGTGTGATAAGTTAAGAGCCTTGAGATGGGGAGGTTTTCCTGAATTATCTGGGTAGGGCCTAAATGCAAGCACATATATAAGAGGGTGGCAGAAAGAAATTCTACTACACACAGAGAAGACAATGGGAAGACAGACCAGAGGGAGACTCCAGGATGCTGGCCTTGAAGATTGGAGTGATGAGGTCACAGGTCAACGATTGATTCCTGTCTAGGGCTTCTGGAGGGAGGGTGGCCCTGCACATTGGTTTTGGCCCAGTGATACTGATTTTAGACTTTTGGCCTCCAGGACTGTGTGCAAATGAATTTGTTATTTTAATATGTTCCAGCGGCCCCAGGAAGTGAGAACAGGGACTTTGCACTTGCTGTTTGCCCCACCTGGAATGCTGGGGCTCCTATTGGCAGGACTCCCTTCCTCATCTCTTTCATGCTTTCCTCAAATATAACTTTCATTTGAGAACTTTTCTGCCCACACTGTCTAATCTACAACCTTCCCTAACCCTTTCCATCCATCCATTCTCTACCTCCTTCTCCCATTGATTTTTTTTTTAAAACCTAAGTCCTATTAGCATCCACCATAGCATTATTTAATTGTTTATCTCTCTCAGTAGAATGTAGCACCCTGAAGGAAGGGATTTTTAACTTATTTGCACTATGTTATTCCCAGCACCTAGAAAACAACTAGACATAACAAATGCTCAATAAATATTTATTGAATGTTGAATGAATAAATAAAACTAAAACATACAATGTCATATAGGTGATTAAGTCATCAAGGCGTCAGTAATTTGTTACTCCTCACTTGAAATAAAGTGATTTGAGTGTACATAGTGGGACATACAAAAAATTAATGATTTAATCTAATTATTAATTGTCTAGTGCTTTTACAGTCAGTGTTGATAGTAGTATTATCATTTTGAACTTTTGAATGATGGACAAAACAATTATTTATATTAGCTTAATTAATTTATAGCACCATTTTGTAAGAAGAAAAGCTTAAATTATTGGAGTCAAAATACTTTTGCGATAATGTTAAAACTCCATTGGAAAATATCAGCATGAACTTATGCATTAATGAAATACATCTCTTCAAGCTCGTCTACTTAAGCAGCCCTGCATACAGATTATGGTCTCTGATATTTCCTAAAATGGTAACCCAATGTGTCTGATATGTCTGAGTGAAGTAAGAAGTCTATTTAAAGTTAGGTATCCTCCTAGAGGGTAGGTAGATTTAGGGTCCCCCCTTCTTTTTGATAAATGGCATGTTAAATAATGTTAAGATTATTGTGCCAGGAAAAATGATATTCTAGACCTATGACTATAGAACTAATTCCAAGAAACTATGAGTGTTAGAATTCCCCTTCAATCCCAGCATTTGAGGGGTACCTTCACGGGCAGATCATGTATTCATGTGTCCCTCTTTGCACTTACTGTTCATCCTAGCATGTCACAGATATTGAATGAATCTTTGGTGCTATGAACTGAATGAAATTCATACCTGCTGGAGTCCAGCTCCAGCAGGTCCAGGGGACCCTGAAGGATTGACGGTGTCAGCGAAAGGGAGAGTTTCTTTCTGATCACCAGGCAGGCATCTCTGCACGGACCGGAGAGTCAGCTTTATTTACTGAAAAAATGTGTGGGGTACAAAACAGAAGTGGCAATTTAGACAATGATTTCTGATGACAAATTCTTTGGTATGTAAAAATTTCCCAGAACATAGATTGGTAGAAGACTCAAGCATAATCTTTATCAATAGTGATTGATGTAGGTGACTTAGATGCTTATCATATGGGGAAGGAAGGTATCTTTAGCATTTAAATACAAGGCAATGTTTTTAGCATAGCAAAGGCAAAAGTTAGTTCTTTGTGAGCAGGGGTCAATAGCCTGTTTTCTTGAGGGGAAGAAAAACAGGTTTCTCAGGAAATGTAATATTTGCTCCTATAATCACAAAAGAAGAAATTCCTATAATAAGTTCCTTTACAAGGTAAAATTAGCATATTTTTAGGGTAAGGGGGCAAGTCACTCCTGATACCAGTCAACAAGGCACCTTGGGGGTCGGTGCTCAAGCAAAAATAATTGAGTGGGGGGTAGACCTCGGTCGCCATCTGACGGCGGGAGGCCCCCGCCTTGCAAACCCGCCTAACCTCACAAGGAGTTTTCTCAACTTTAGTGAGGTCAGAAAATGGCTTCCAGCCCATACCTATTGTACTTCTATAATGTGCAAATCTATACACGATGGGGTCTGTGGAGATTTATTATTTGGTTCTTGTATTATTGGAATTCACAGTCTAAATTTTAAAGGATACACACAGTAAAGCCTCACCTCTATTCATTCATTAAACAAGATAATACACAGCGCCTACTATGAGTTTGAGGTTTTGTTACTCACCGTAAAAAACATAAAAGATGAAGAAGAGAGTCTTGTGGAAGGAATGTAATGACAACATGCCAGGTGCTATAGAAGATGTGTGTCCAAGGTCCTAGAACATTTACCGAGAACTGACTATTGCCAGACAGTCTCTCATACTTTTCTTCTTTGACCTTCCTTTGCTCATCTGCCTAATACGTTTCTCAGGGTTGGGGCATGATGGTTTCTCTAGGCCTCTTTCAGTTTTATGATCTATGACCATCTTCACGAAAATGTTCAGAAGGCCTATTGCTAGATTTGGTACTTTGGGACAATCTAAGAATGGAGAAAGGCAGGGGTTATACCCATTTTGTTTTAAATTGTGTAATAGATCATACATACAGAAGAGTACAGAAAACATACACATACAAATTAAAGAATTATGCGATGCAATGAAAATTTGTGCAACACACACCCAATCAGAAAAATCTTTGCCAGCCCCCTGAAAACCCTCCTATCCATAATATGTAAGCATCTCCTATCACCTCTCCCCCTCCCCACAGAGATAACTACTATCTTGACATTAGGACAATCACTTTGTTGGTTTTTAAAAAATATGTGTCTTGGGGTGCCTGGATGGTTCAGTCAGTTGGGTAGCCAACTCTTGATTTTGGCTCAGGTCACAATCTCAAGGTCATGAGATCGAGCTCCACGTGGGGCTCTGTGCTGGCAGCATAGAGCCTGCCTGGAATTTTCTCTCCCTCTCTCTCTGCCTCTCCTCCTCTCCCGCTCGCTCTCTTTTTCTCTCTACAAACAACAAGCAAACCAATAAATAAAACATATGTCATATATAGAACTACCCCATACCATGGGGCCTGTTCAGCTCCATTGTTCCAGGGGGGTGCTCATTCATTGTTCAGGAGGGTGCCATGATGGATTTTATTGTTGTTTATAATAGTCAGTGCCACTCCCTAAAGCGCTCTCCACACCCTTCCTTTGCCTAGATATATTTTCCTGTGCCAGTGCAGATTTTGCAGTGTGACTTGCTTTGGTCAATGGAACGTGAGGGAAAGTGACGAATGTCATTTTAGAATGGAGGCTTTAAGAGCTGGCCTGAGCTTTGCATGCTTCCTTATCACTCTGTCATCATGCCTGGGATTGTCCCAGAGAGAAGCTATGGCTAGTGTGTGTGTGTGCGTGTGTGTGTGTGTGTGTGTGTGTGTGTGTGTATTGAGCCTCAGCTCATCAGATACTGGCAGGTTCTCTGAGTAGAGCTAAGGAACTTTGACGGTGGCGTGGTCTTCTTAGACAGAAGTCAGCATAGGCTTCATCTGCTGAAAGTTACCTCCAGACCCTCGGAGTTTGACTCTCTCCTTTCAGCAGAGAATTCTCTAGCCTTTCTTCCTGAACCACTAACTCATTTATTCAACCCCTATCATCTTTTCTTTTCCTAACAGGGAGCACTCCCTGCTCCCACCCAACTCTTTTTCTGTACGTACTTGCCATACATAGTGTGACAACTGGGCATGAAATTCTTGCCTCGGATAATAAGACCCTGAGAACAGTGACCGCAGATATGGCCACCCTTAATACAGACTTTGGGGTGCCTGAAGCTTAGAAGCTGGACCCTTGAATTCCAGCAGGAAAGGAAGCTGGCCTGCTTGCCCTTGTTCTGTTTGCTGCCAACTGATAGAAAAGCTGCACGAAATATTCCCTGGAAGTAGCTTCACTGTGTCCCCTGAGAGCTGTGTACCCTTCTGACCATGGGAACGCCCCCAGACTCAGAGTCAGCCCCCTGCTCAGAGAGTGGAGTTTGGGTGTGGCTGCCTCCAAGCATTGCATCCTGGGAATGGAGAGGCCTTGCTAACTAACCACTCTTGGAAAAGATTTCCTGGGAACCTTGGATTTGTTCTCTGTCACCTTCCATGGATCTTTGAATTGTGGAGACATTGGGAAAGACATGACATAGCTTGCATTTCCCCTAGATTTGTTTCTTAGTTAAGAAATAACCTGAACCACAAACAGAGTTTTACTTAACCTTCTTTTTTTTTTTTAATTTTGGCCCTCAAAGGCCTCTGGAATGTTTTCCTATCAGGAGCAATGGCTGACAATGACTGGGGTTTTTCCTGGGCCTGGAGTGAGTAGAGGGGGTATATCCCCCCCACTCAAGACCATGTACTGGAATCTCTGGAACAAGGGTTACTTACAGTTAGTTTCCAAAATTTCTCAAGTGATGTTTACTTAAGGGCAAGCTGAGGGCAAGCTGAGGACAAAGGGCAAGCTAGCACAGCCCCCCCCCCCCCAGGTGGGATGTGTGTGATATTCCTCAGGCACTCCCAGCTGCCCAAGAACAAAGGAAAGGAAAGAAAACAAATGGCTAACTGATAGAGATCACAGTCTTCAGGACAAGAGTCTCCATCAATTTACAAATATCTTAGTAAATTACAAGAAAAAGACAAATTTATCAATAGCCTAATCTCTAGAAACCTACAGGCTCAGTTTCCTGGAGCCCCTAATATCACCCTCCCCTCCATAGTGATATGGGGAACAGAGGCAAGGAGAAAATGGCAAGGAAAATTAAATTTCTTTATAACCTGCAGCCCATTGGCAAATACTTGAGACAAATACAGAGCAAAACATTTCTCCAGGAACCCCCACAGTCCTAATGTTAATGCCTTACTAGAGGGAAAATATTAGCTTGACAATAGTAAGGCCTCAAGTATCTTAGGAGTCCTCTTTAGCATATCAAAGTCCTTCTGGAAGCCTCCCTTTTGACTTTACCTCCCCCAACTCCAAAGTATAAAACCAGTCACTCTTCACAACTCCTGCTCAGCTCTTTCTGCCTAAGGGTCCTGTCACCTTTGCACCAATGATGTCTTCAAGAATTCTTTTTTGGCCCTTGGCTCCGGACCCCCAAAATCCCATCATACTCACTTCCCCAACTCTTTATTACTTTTATATTTTAAGACTCTGCATTGTCATCCCCTGTATTATTTGAATAAGTAACAATTCAGTAATAAGAAAAAAGTATGTTTTAAAGAACTTTTTAAATATTTATTCTTGAGAGAGGGAGAGAGAGAGAGAGAGAGACAGAGAGAGTGAGCAAGTGGGGGACGAGCAGAGAGAGAGGGAGACACAGGATCTGAAACAGCTTTCAGGCTCCGAGCTGTCAGCACAGAGCCCGATGTGGGGCTCAAACCCACAAGCCAAGAGAAGAGGTCAGACGCTCAACCAACTGAGCCACCCAGGCGCCCCACAAAAAGTATTTATTAATATGTCTTGGCTCATATTCCAAGTCGGAGAGGAGACTGGTTCTTTTATCTTTCTCCCCTTGGCCAATTTTGTTTGCAGAATACAGGTGCATAGTGTAATGTAGGGAACGTGATGCAGAAACTCAGGCCAGATAGGAAAGTAAAAAAGCCTTTATTGGGAGCGCGTTCTCAGGCGAGGTTCTCTGGTCCCAATGGAGAGGAGCCAGAGAAGTCGTGCCCCGGAGTGGGATAGTGTGTTTTTATGGCGTTGGCTGGGAGAATATGAAGTATTGACATGTTTATGTAAGGTGATTTGTTGGTAGCTGTTTCTTGTTCCAGGGAGGACATGTCCGTTGTTTAGGGCCAACGGATGGAAAGGTTTGATAAATAGTTCCCTTGAAGGTCTCCAGGTGGGGGAATGTTGAGATAGTGGGTGGTTTCTTGTTATCTGGGCACCTAAAAGGTCATACCAGCCTCCACGGCCAAACACATAGTAATTTATTTTATAAAGGAATAAAAATTCCTTTATAAAAAATATTATCTAGATTAAAAATACAGCAGTAACGTATGATGAAACTGCCAGTGCGTGGTGTGGCCACAGCTGTACACAGTTTTAGGTTAGTGAGCTCTTAATTTGTGGCTTCTGAAGCACCCCAGTGCATTTGCAGAAAATTGAGGTAACAACTGTGTTCATTGGTTGTTTCGCAAGCACGTTTTCTTCTTGAGAGAAAATAGGGCTGTTGTATAGAACGATGAATTATATTGGTCTCTGCCTAGAGGGCTCCCATTCTAAATTAAACCTGATGCTAGGCCTAAGGGGATTGCATCATTTGGATAAAAACAGACAGATGCACCCCTACAGTTCTCACCCTCTATCTTTTTGGTTTTCCTTCTTTGTCATCTGTTCTGGCAACAATGGCACAATATTTCTCAGATTCACTCTTGGCAAGTGGCTCCAGGCTGGGCCCTAAGCTCCTCAATTCATTCAATTTCTGGGAACTCACTGGTCCTCCAACTCACCTCCCCTGGCAGCTAGCCCCAAAGAGGTGTGAGCAGCCCAGGACTGAAGCTTTGGCCAAGTAATTTCCCAATGCGGAGCTTCAGATGTCTTACTTCAATGTCAAGAGATAAAGAGTTCAAGGAAGAAATCAGATTTCTAAGAATAGTCTCTTCTAGGGGCGCCCGGGTGGCTCAGTCGGTTAAGTGTCCGACTTCAGCTCAGGTCAGCTCAGGTCATGATCTCCCAGTTCATGGGTTCGAGCCCCCCATCGGGCTCTGTGCTGACAGCTCAGAGCCTGGAGCCTGCTTCAGATTCTGTGTCTCCCTCTCTGTTCCTCCCCCTCTCCTGCTCTGTTTCTCTCTCTCTCTCTCTCTCTCTCAAAATAAATAAACATTAAAAAGAAGAAGAATAGTCTCTTCTAGAGCTCTTGTCCTTTCTGAGGTCTTTGGCACAAAGTTGGTGGAGAACACTTTCCCATTCCGATATGTGACCCAGGGGTGTTGTCCCAGACCTCACCCATTGCAAAAGCCACTTGGAGGCAAGTGTCGAGACTGGAACTCAGCACTGAAATGTCTCTTCCAGTTCCCAGCAACGTTTTCAATGTTGCATACTGTTCCCTCTGTGTGCCTCTGATGAGATTTTGGGGCGACAGCAGGGTCTTGAGGTGATGGCCAAAAAAGAATTCTTGAAGACGTCTTTGGTGCAAAAAGGTGATTTTATTAAAGCACGGGAAAAGGACTTTTGGTCAGAAAGAGCTGCACTGGGGCAGTGAAGAGTGACTCCTTATATATTATGAAGTTGGGGGGGGTAAAGTCAAATGGGAGGCTTCCAGAAGGACTTTGATATGCTAAAGAGGACTCCTAAAATACTTGAGGCCTTACTATTGTCAAGCTAATGTTTTCCCTCTAGTAAGGCATTAAGGTTAGGACTGTGGAGATTCCTGGAGAAATGTATTTGCCTCAAGTATTTGCCAATGGGCTGCGGTTATAAGGAAATTTAATTTTCCTTGCCATTTTCTCCTTGCCTCTGTTTCCCGTATCACTATGGAGGGGAGGGTGATATTAGTGGCTCCAGGAAACTGAGCCTGTAGGTTTCTGGAGATTAGGCTATTGATAAATTTGTCTTTTTCTTGTAATTTACTAAGACATTTGTAAATTGATGGAGACTCCTGTCCTGCACGACTGTGATCTCTATCAGTTAGCCATTTGTTTTCTTTCCTTTCCTTTGTTCTTGGGCAGCTGGGAGTGCCTGAGGAATGTCACACACATCCCACCTGGCGGGGAGGGTGTGTGCTAGTTTGCCCTTTGTCCTCAGCCTGTCTTATGCTTCCTCATCACCTCCACATTTCCAGGGATATGATTTCCAGGTTAAAGAATCATCACCTGGGGCGCCTGGGTGGCTCAATTTGGTTGAGCATCCGACCCTTGATTTCAGCTCAGGTCATGATCTCACAGTTTGTGAGTTTGAGCCCCATATCGGGCTCTGTCTGTGCTAATGGTGCAGAACCTGATTGGGATTCTCTGTCTCCCTTTCTCTCCGCCTCTACCCTGCTTACACACACACACACTCTCTCTCTCTCTCTCTCTCCTCCAAATAAATAAATAAACTTAAAAAATTAAAAATAAAAAGAATCATGAGCTGATTACTTCTGGAAGTGGCCCTAGATAATATCTAGCCAGCCTCTCCCGTGCAGGTGGGAAGACGGAAGTGCACTGAGGGAAACTCATGGATGTGGATTCGGAGGCCAAGAAGACTCTCGGCAGAGCAGGGACAAGCCGCCCAACCACCTGGTCTTTTCCTTGCTGGGTCTTCTGCCCCCAGGGGTCTGTATCTTCTTCTGGATTATGCAAATTTGGAGTCAGGTTCCCTCCTAGTCTCTGAAGTCATTAAGGAGCTGGTACCCCGTTGCCTGGCCTCTTTCTGCAGCAGAAGAAGAATCAGAAGCTTCCAGCACAGAATTTGTTCCTCCAGCAACTTCTTAGTGTAGCTTGGGACCAGGAACCAAAGATGAGCTTCAACAATGCTATGACTCCATGAATCTGAACTGTTCTTCCTGTGTTTTTTACAGCGTGTTAAACTGCCTCCTATCTCCCAGCTGGCTTGAGATCTTTCTGAGCAAAGGGCATCTTACTTCTGGCTCAAGCCCTATGTGTTAGGAGCTCAGTAGTACTGCAGTAAATGAGCAAGTGAGCTTGGCTTCGGAAAGCCTGGATCTGAGTGCAGAATGAGGCACTTAGAGCTGTGCAGGCCTGTTTCCTGATCTGGATGAAGGGGGAACGAATTCCCACCTTGGCCAGCACACAGGTCAAGCAATTGGCGCTTGGCACACGGTGAATGATGGTCGTCACACATCAGGGGTGTACGACCCACAGGCTTTGCATTTCCCCATCCCTTTTTTCTCTTTGGCTCCCTAGGGCATTGGAGTTACCATAGCACACAATGTGCAGAATGCCTAGAAGAGCAGTGGGGTGAAGCAGTAGGTGAAGCAGGAGATTGGGGATGCTGGAAGGATTTGGAAGGATCTGGAAGGATCTGGATCGGTATGATCTGGACCTAAGCCTCCCAGCCTGTTCTTTCCAGTTGGTGTCACTACCCAGCCCTGACTCTCAAGCCCAGCTCAGGGCCCTAGAACTCTCTTTTGGGACTTCCCTCCTCCCCAGCCCTGGCTCTTGGCTCCCTGCCCAGCTACCATGGTAACAGCTTCCAAGGTGACAAAGGAGGTTGCCGGGTCCTGTTTCCTCTGGTCCTGTTGATGAGGATTTTCAGACCACAGAGACTGAACTGCTCTGCACCTACCTGGGCCCCTTCTGTGTTCTCACGCAGGCTGACCTCAAACTTCCATCCCTGCCGGCAAGACCATGTGTACCAGCCTGACCACTTGTGAGTGGAAGAAAGTCTTCTATGAGAAGATGGAGGTGGCCAAGCCGGCCGACAGCTGGGAACTCATCATGGATCCCAACCTCAAGCCCAATGAGCTGGCCCCCGGCTGGAAGCAGTACCTGGAACAGCATGCCTCAGGCAGGTGAGCACCCAGGGAAGAGGGGCCTGTAGGCAGCCCTGGGGGCAGAGAGATCAATGGAGCCTGGTCCTGGGGTCAGCTCTGGTTAGGGGGCAGAGACGGAATTTCCAAGTGGGTCAAAGAGGCCTGGGTTCTAATCCCAGCTATACCATCGACTCCCTGGGTGACCTTGACAAATTGAGGTTCTGTCTTTGGGTCTTGGTTTTCTATAATAAATGAAGAGCTACAATGTCCCTGCAATCTTTGACATTTGAGATGTTTTCACATTTTCATAGTCTCCTAAAGAATGGTGGAGACTCTCTCATGGCTGAGAGAGGAGGCCATGAGGTCCACTGAGAAAATTTTAGCTTAGGGTTGGGGCTTGTGCTCTGGCCTTAAGTCTATTTAGTCAACTCAGTCCAATTTGATCTGAATACAGGAAGTTGGCATTAGATGATCAGTCAAGACCCTTTCACCTCTATTGTCTATGGGCCGGTGATAAAAAGACTTAGCTGTGGGCATGATTTCCCTTAAGTCCTTAGAGTTCAGTGTCCTATACTCTACAGGAACCTCATGGCTTCCAGAGTACACGGAGATCCACAGGCTAAGGGGACATGTCCGTCTAAAACCCACATCCCTCTCCTTCTTCTAGGGTGTGATTTGGGATCGGGACCACAGAATTCCCTGCCCAACCTGCCTCAAGCTCACCTTCAGGGTCTGTGTAGGCCTCTTCCCTGGGTCCACTGATTCAAGGACAGATAATGTCCCTAGACCCCCAGGGAGGCCAACAAATGGCTGTATTTTGGGGATGTGGACACACAGACTGGGTTGTTCATACATGTTTGGGTGTGAAACCCTCAGGTACAACACACGGCTGAAGGTGGCATCAGGAGGCAGGCTGTGGGTGGGGAGCTATGGGTGGGGAGCTAAGACCTGTAAATATGCGACTGAGCTTGTCTTTGGAACAAAAGACAGAGAAGACGAGGTTGGTTGCTTCACTTCAAGTCAGATCGGTTCAAGAGACATTATTGTGCACCTGTTATACGCTGGCTCCTGGCTCTGGCTCTAGCTGTGTGCACATGGATGCCTCTCCCTCTGCTTCTGTTTCATCTCAATAAAATGAGAGGTAGATGATCCTTATGGTCTCCTTGTACTAGGTCTGATATTTTGAAATTTAAGATCTGAGGTGTCATTTGAGGGAGAGGAAACAGCTCCAGTTTGGTTTGATTAAAAAGGTGTAGAAGGAGGAGATAGAAAACATTGAAGCTCCTGAGCTGGCTATTGGGAGGAGTATAAAGGGCTGGAAACTTGGGTCCAGGGCTCAGGGGATTAGGGGCTGACCTCTTCGGGCCTATGGCTCCTCCTTGCCTCAGGTCTCAGCTGGTCCTATCCTGGTTGGTGGCATGCAGCTCCCAGGTGGCCTCAGGCGGGCCTTCGGAACCACAACTCTTGTGCTTATTCTGTGCACAGGCTCACTTTCCCGTAAGTCAGGAGATGCATTAATCCTGGTGCCCTACAACCCTGGCCCAGCATGGGTGGGGACCCGCTTCTGGGGGTCAGACTGCTCTGTGGGCCAATCCTGCCTTGGGCTATGCTGGATATTGTTCTGTGCTTGTGTTGTCTGTGGGCCCCAGGCCTCGGAGAGAGGCTTGGCCTCATCTCTACCCCACAGCCTGGACTATGTGGTGCTTGGCATAAAATAGGGGCTAGGTGGTGTCTGTTGGACTGAATTTGAGTTCCTTATCAGAGGTCCTTCAGGGCCATTGTACAGGGGACCCAGAGAGGGTCAGCAGTAAGGAAAGTCAGGGCTCCTGTGGACCCCTGACTGTAAAGCTGTTGTAATGGGGTCCTAGAAGACGTTCATCTCAAGGATGAAAGAAACTGTCCTGGAGGTAATGAGTGTTACATTACTGAAGGTGTGCAAGCACTGGGTGGGGGCTGAAGTGGGGCTTGGCTAGATGGGCCACAGACCACTTCCTTCCACAATCTCTGAGGCTGGGACTCTAGGGGGTCCGAGGTAGACAGAGTGCCCTGTATGTAAGTGTGCATGTGTGTGGAGGGGGATGCCGACTGAGATCCACTTTTCCAGTCTCTACTGCAGGGCTGGAGCAGGGTCTAGGGATGACTCGTCAAGGGGTAAGAGGATGTTCTTTGCGAAGGTGCAGGGACCAAACTCTCTAGTCCTCCCCTGCTGGCCCATCACTCATCCACCAGTCCATCTCGTGGACTCTTGATGGTTTTTCTCCAAAGTATTCTTGGTGGTCTACAGTTGGTAGTTAGAGGCATCTCTTTTTCTCCCCACAGCAAGGCAGGATGCATGAGTCAGAATCAGGGGACGTCTGAATGAAAAGAGCCTTATCGGACACCATCACTCTGCAATGCACACGTGAAAAATAAGACCCAGATGGGGGCGTGGGGGGTGGGGGTGAGCCCTGTGCAGCGCGCAAAAGTACGTCCAGGTCTCTGTCCTGAGTGCGTTAGGCTTAGGTGGAGCTGAGGCCACAAGAGGGCGTGCAGGAGGCAGGCTGGAGAGAGGGCTTGAAGCCAGATAGCTCCAGTGCCAGATTTCTGAAGACACTGCTCCAGGCCCAGAGGAGCTCAGTAGGCGGAGGCAGAGCCCGCGAGCGCTAAGGAACCCAGGGAGCAGCGAACAAGCAGCCTCTGTGTCTAGGTAGAGGCACACAGTGCCCTTCCTCTCCAGGCTCCTCCAGGGTGGGCTGTCCCTGGGAAGGAGGCCCGCCTTCTCCACCCTTCCCTCCCCTCCCCGCAGGTTCCACTGCTCCTGGTGCTGGCACACCTGGCAGTCGGCGCACGTGGTCATCCTCTTCCACATGTACCTGGACCGCGAGCAGCGGGCGGGCTTGGTGCGCATGCGCGTCTTCAAGCAGCTGTGCCACGAGTGCGGCACGGCGCGGCTGGACGAGTCGAGCATGCTGGAGGAGAACATCGAGAGCCTGGTGGACAACCTCATCACCAGCCTGCGCGAGCAGTGCTACGATGAAGACGGCGGCCAGTACCGCATCCACGTGGCCAGCCGCCCGGACGCGGGGCCGCACCGCGGCGAGTTCTGCGAGGCCTGCCAGGAGGGCATCGTGCACTGGAAGCCCAGCGAGAAGCTGCTGGAGGAGGAGGCCACCACCTACTCCTTGTCGGGGGCCTCCAAGCCAAGCGCCCGGGAGGGCTCCGGCTACAACTTCCTCTCCCTTCGCTGGTGCCTCTTCGGGGCCTCCCTCTGCCTGCTCATTGTCTACCTGCAGTTCTCCTTCCGCGGCTCTGCCTTCCTTTAGTGGAGCTGCGCGCGTGGGGCGAGAACGGGGGAGAAGGTTCCAGCTGCAGTTCTTCTGCAGAGTCAACAGGACCCTGGACAGCTCCCTCCGGGCCTCAGTTTATACCTCCCTGAAATGGGAGGTTTCCTCTAGGAGATCCTTAACGGTCCTTCTATTAAAATTTACAATGATGGGGCAAGGGGAGAGGGTCTAGGGAGGATTTAGGCTTGGTGGTAGTACTCAACCCACAGGGAGGTATCTTCTCCCTCCACTTCCTCCACATCCATTTCTACCCCTCCTTTTGCTTCATTTCCATATCCCGCATCCCATTAGGACCCCATTAGGTCTTGTCATGTTCATCTTGAGCTCAAGTTCATCTTCAGCTGCCTCTGACCATCCTGCCATGGTTCTCCTTGGAGACGACTGTGATCCTAAGCATGAATATTCAGTGCATCTTCATTCAGTCCCTCTCCTGGAGAGTCTGCTCCCACTGTTCGGAAAGTTCCAGATTGTTACTTTGGTGCTAGAGTCTGCCTTGCCAGAATTATGTAGAGCTGCACTGTCCAGTATGGCCGTCACTAGCCATAAGTGGCTCTTTGAATTTAAATTAATTAAAATGAGATAAAATGCAAACTTCAGTTCTTCAGTTGCACCAGCCACATATCAAGTGCTCAGTAATCGTAGGTGGCTCGTGGCTACCATATTGTGCTGTGCATATATAGAACATCATTATAGAAATGTCTAGACTAGAGCTTGAAGTTACTACTTAAATGTATGTGGACTCATAAAAATAAGAGAGGGACACAGGTTTAAAGGTGCTGCATGAAGCTTTCCGGGGGCAGGGACAGGTAGGGGTGCGGTGTGTTAGGGATACACAAATAAATCTGTAAGCTCTGTGTTCCTGGCTGTCAGTTGATTGGACTTTGTGGGTCCCAATATTGTCTAAACTTATTTCCTGGGAAGGAGGACCTACTGAAATTCACTGCAAGGTGATGGGACTCTCTCTCGATCTCTCTTGCTCTTACTGTGTGTGACGGGGGGTGGGGGTTGGGGCTTCGAGAATACATTTCTGTGTTTTGAAGGAACATATGAGCTGTGGCACCAGTAATTACATGTGACGCAGGGAGATGTTCCTCTGTCATCCTGAATGAAAATACCTTTGTATGCAATTCTATGGTTCTCCCCATTACTGCAGATGGGGAGAGACAGGGTGTATTCGACAGATCTGTGGATGTAGATCTTTCAGGTGCTGGTGGGGCTGTGTGTCTCCATTCAGGGAAGGTGAGAAGCAAGGGGAAGCATGAGAAGTGGAGGCAGAAGGTACGTGTCTTCCAGCACCTTCTCCTTTTCCCAGTCCATGAGACTGCCCCCTTAGGGGGAATGCATTTGCTGTGCTCATCCCCTTAGGCATGGCTGTGGCTTGGGGAATTTGACTCATGGTTTGGTGTGAGAGGACCCTGTGTTTGTGATAGTCTGGAAGAGGAAACAGAAACTCTCCTATTCATACTCCTAATTGTTCTCTGACATTCATAACTTTCTATATAGCACACCTTTAGACCATCTATCCCAAATGACCCCTGAGAACTAAGATGAGGTTCAAGGCTGGTGAGTCCAGCTAGCTATGTTCTCATAGGTGGGCTGGTTTGGACACTGTCTCCCACCTGCTCTCTGTATGTGCAGCCTGGCTTTACTCTTCTCCAGCTTTGGCAGGGGGGTTCTGATGGCTTCTCTGAATCCTTGCCCCCAGCCCTTTCCTCTAGTCTTGTAGGAGCAGAGAGCTAGGCAATCTAGAAAATCTACCTTTCTTTGCTTGGGTGCACTAGAGGTACAGGAAAAGCAGTGAAGTGGAGCATTCGTGAACTAGGGGGCATGTGAAGTTGTGCTCACCTCTGTCCACTGCAGAGAACGCTCAACAGGACCTGAGCAGAGTGAAGACACATGGTGGCTTCTGGAAAGTTGACCATGAGCAGCCTGTGACTCAAATGGTCTCCAGAGGACTGTCTGTCCCTTCTGCCTTGGTCTACCTTGGGAGTCTCCAGAGCACACGAAGGGACAAGATTGGGATGAAGTGGGACCAGCAGCATCTATTACTAAAATTGTGGATTGTGGGATGAGGGGCAGACTGTTGAGATTGTGTCAGGGGAGAGTCAGGCCAGTGAAACTGGAGTCTCTGAGGTGAGGACTGGACATTGAGGAATGAAAAGCCACTGAAAATGGAAGTGAGGGTGAAGGCCTAGAATAGGTCAAATGAGATGAGATCTGGGAAAAATCCACACAATCAACATACTCTCCTTTATCAGTTCATTCTTCTCAGTGTATAAATATACCTGTATTCTTTATATTTAACTAAAATGACCCTTCTCTGAACTCCACATCTCCTCTATTACCATGTATTTTTAAACTTTTTTTGAAAATTTATTTATTCTGAGACAGAAACAGCATGAGTGGGAGAGGGGCAGAAAGAGAGGGAGGGAGAGACAATCCCAAGCAGCACAGAGCCCGATGCAGGGCTCAAACCCACGAAACCATGAAATGATGATCTGAGCTGAAACCAAGAGTTGTGGATTTTTAACCGACCTAGCTACCCAGGCACCCCACCATGTATTTTTTTTAATGTTTATTTATTTTTGAGAGAGAGAGCAAGAGCCAGGAGAGGCCATGAGAGAGGGAGACAGAGGATCCTAAGTGGGCTCTGCACTGAGAGCCCAACGTGGGGCTCAGATTCACGAACTGTGAAATCATGACCTGAGCTGAAGTCAGATGCTCAACTGACTGAGCCACCCAGGTGCCCCACCATGTTTTTAAAAAAAAAATTCCTTCAAGGCCAATCTCTCAAAATAGTAAATTATATTTACCTCTATCTCTTATTTACTCCTTAATTGATGGCAGTCTCATTTCCAAGTCCCTAAAACTGTCACCCCACACTCCATTCCCAAACCATCGGCCACTTTTCTGCCTGCATCCCACCTGCTCTCACAGCTGCATCTTGCATCCCCTCCTGGAAGATTCCATGACCGCACTTGTGCCTCATCCTCCCATTCTGTTTCCTCTCTGCTGTGACGTTTCCTTTCTTGCCCATCCCTTACATGCCGGGGTTCCCCTGGAGGCTCTCATTCTGTTGTTCTCTCTGGGTAACATGTCCCCCCGGGTCCCACTCACAGAGTAGGTTCTCATGCCTGGGAACTCCCAGTCTTTGCAGCTCTCTGAGGACTTCCGCTGAACTCCAGGCCTACGGATCAATTGACCTGATCACTGGGAGTTCCCTGAGCATGATCAAGGCTGCCCTCATCATTTGTTCCCAAGTACCTCTGGCTTGGTCTCCATTCTTTCTTTCCCATTTCCTCCTGCCCAAACTCATCACGTGGTGTCCCTTGACTCTGTAGCCTCCTTAATAATCATCATTCCTGTAGCCTCCCTTCTTACAACCCACCCTGCACTCTACCACTATCTAGAGGTGATTTTGTAATAATCAGATATGGTCAGCTCACTGTCCTGCTTAAACTCCTCCAGAGATCTTTCCTGTTAATGGACAGCACTTAGTCTCATTAGCCAGGCATACCTCATTTTTCCAGGTAATAATAACACAGAACATTTATTGAGAAGGAGCTCAATAAGCAATTGGGATAATAATAATACACTGTGTGTGAGGTGCTGTGCTAAGTGCTTTGTGTGCATTGCCTCATTTAATTCTGAAAACAACGCTTTGAGGCAGGTACTATTATCTTTATTATGGCCGAGGCTCAGAGAGGTTAAGAAACTGGTTTATGTCAATCCAGTTAGGATGTCACAGTGCAGAGGTTAAAATCCAAGGTGTCTCTGATTCTAGAACTTAAGTTCTCAATCACTAGGCTATTTCACCACTCTGATCAAGCCAGTGTTCCTCAAAGTCCAGGAACCCTGTCCCCATCTGGCTTTCAGGAGCTTTTTCTTCAGTGTCAGCTTGACCCTCAGCTCCTGGGGGAAGCAATGTCTTACCCCCCTTGAGGCTGCTTCTGCTACTGCACCTGTCATATTGTGCTGTCACTGCTGTTTGCATGTGTGTCTGCTCACCACTGTCACTTGTTTCTCGGTGGCACAAAGTAACTGCTTAAACAGAAGGTTGATTGACTAAATTCTTGTCGTGTATGCAGTATTCTCTCCCATGCCTTCTCTGTCATGTATGTTTCATGTACTTGGTACCCCCGACTGGGAGAGAAGGACATACTGACTTTCCAGCTAGTATGTATAATTTCCCCTTAAAAACAACCCAGGAGATAGGCACTGTAATTATCCACACTTACAGAAGGGAAACTGAGTCTTCACAAGATGTTTAGTTTTACAAACATCTGGGAGATGGTTAGGGGAGTGAGAACTGGTTAGGGGAAATCTGGTATAGGAGCCCAGACTGCCAAGAAATGAAGAATTAAATAAGCCCACATGGCTTAATACATGACAGGTATGGAGACCACAGCACCTCACGCTGAAGGCAGAGCCACCCACTAACATCTGGATGACAGCTGGACTTCGGCCCAATACCTGAAGACATCGGAGGGAAGTTGGGTTTCTAGCAACCTGGAAACACAAAAGTCTGAAAACTGTACAAAACTTGTCTACCAGAATAGATGACAAGAAGTTCAGGAGAACTATTGTAGACACTCAGTGTAAGATTAGCCCCATGCTCATGTACCTTTGCTGCTGTTATGTGGGAATGGCTATTCGTGCCCTGCCTCTCTTGAGACTTATGTGACCTGCAAGAGATGCCTTTGATTATTATGACTTTTTGGTTTCTGTGTCTATCCTACAACTACACCTGTGTTATAGGAGTTATGAGAAAGCAGCACTCTACAACCCCCATGTCATCTTTGTGCTGATTTTACACCATTGTGTAGGCACACACAGCTCGCACCTGTTATTGGTTGGCAGTCTGCAGACTCCCTGATGATACAGTAAGACATGCCAGGGAATGCTATGTCAAGACTCGGGATCTGGGTACCAGTCCAAAGATACAGTGGAATAAATCTAAAATCCCACAACCACCCCTGGAAAAAAAATGGCATGAGGTAATTCTATGGTAAAGAAGCTGTACTCTTTCCATTTTCATCCATAAGTCAACACTCATTTACTCCAGCCTATTTGATCCCTGGCCTGTCCTAAGTTTCAGGATCACAAGGGTAATCAGGCACAATGCCTGACCTGGAGGGCTCATACTGTGTGCTAGTCAATGCTGTACTAAGGAAGAGGGAAGTCTAATCATACCTCAGGGGTGAGGGGCTAGGAATGGCTTCTTGGAAGAGGAGTCATTCACCCATTATGTCTTTTTTTTTTTTTTGAGCTGTCAAGAGAATTTTATTCATTAGAAACTGGGCCAGACAGACCCAGCAGGGAGCTGCATGCCCCAAGGCTGGCCCCTTCTGTATTTGGACCCTAGTGAAATGTGCACAGTCTGCCCTCCCCGGTGCCAGGG
>CM053573.1:75531429-75637420 GCA_028646485.1 Cryptoprocta ferox
GTGGCCCGTTTGGAAGGGAAGAGGCCAAACATCTCTAAAGTGGAGGTGAGCCCGGGCTGGAGGAGGTATCTTAGCTTTGGAGGCCTGGTGGTGGCGAACCACGGCCGGGCAGTGGGTCAGAACGAGAGGAGACCGGGACCAGATGGGATCGGGCCGGGGCCGGGTGGGGGAGGCGCAGGCTGGGCGCGAGCTCGCGGTCCAGCTACGCAGGTACCCCTGTCCCCGCCCGGCCCCCGTCCTCGGGGCTCGCGGCTCTTTGCGTCCAAAGGACCAGTGGGAAAGGGAGTCAGCTTCAGCAAACCCCAAACGCGGCCTCTGTTCCGCTGGGCGCCGCCATCTTGTGTGCTCACCCATTATGTCTTGAAGGATCTGTGGAAGTGGTCGGGAGGTCAACGCTAGGTTCGTCCCAGCTGGAGTGAAAAGGGAAGACCCCAAAGGCAAAGCTCATTTCATGTTCAGGAAGCAGGAAGCAACCAAGTACCAGAGAAGTCAGGAGGATGGAGAACGAGAGGAATTTGGGAGCATTGGCTAGGAATAGGTGGTAAAACAAAGTAGGCTGGAGTTGGGCAAAGATGGTTTTCTTGGCTCTGGTAAGGAGTGAGACAGGAGCATTTTGGCTTATGATCAACATTTTATTGTTAGTTTCAGAACTTGTCTTTGAAAGAAAGCAAAAATGTAATGCCGAAGAGCAATCCTACTACTAGAAACTGCCTTCTAGAAACACCTGAATGCCTGCAGATGTTGTAGCTGGCACCACCTGTGTATGGGAGGTAGTGTTCCATCCCCCCCTTCCCCGCCCCGTCTTCATCCAGGCTTCTGTCTTGCCTCAGCCACTGAGAATATTCTCAGCTTTCACTTCAGGGATCCAAATGAATGATCTCTTCACGTGTTCTGTGGGCAATGAGAATCCGGGCTGAAAATCACAAAACTATTAACTTCAGTCAAGTAGCACGGAAAGCTTTGTTTATCCAATACTGAAATAAGGTCAAATTAACTATTTTAACAATCACAGAAAGTAGGCAATTTGTTTCTGGTCCCAATTGTTCACGTATGTCGAATTCAACTGAGGACAGTTATAGTACAAATGATTTTCCTTTTTTGCTTTTCTGGTCATTTTTATTTCTACAATCAAAATAAATCACTTCCTTAAAGATTTAAATGTACATATGTCCACATCCATTACATATCGTAGATGCATGAAATAAGAATAAATGCTTCAAACAGAATAAAATATGTAGCACTTTTGATAATGCGTGTGTGTTCATATATCCAAGTGCTTATATAAAGGATGAGAACGACAAGAGCAGTCACGGACATCTGAGAGCTGAGTTAGGTTGTGGTGCTCACCCGTTGAACACGAACAATTCGCACAACGCCAACCTCAGACCAGACCACTCTGGGATGATGCTGGAATCAGGCAAGCACGAGACCACTCCGTAATTGTGTCTGACTACAAATGGAAGCATGATTGTCCAAATCACAAAACATAACCAAACAAGCCCCTATTGTGACCAATATGACTGGCTGCTATTTCTTTACAGGCCATATCTTCTGTCCTTCTAGATAAGACTAGAGATACTCCATCATAGAATTATCCCCACTTTCTGATAATATCCACTCCAGAGCACAACCCATTTACATGAGCCTTCCCCCACTGGGCACATGTCCCCAATGTTACGGTGTGTCTTTTCTAATACCCTCATACTGAGATTCTTCAAGGTTCCTAAGTGTATCCTTGTTCTTTGCAATGAGTCTAAACACCTAACTTTGTTCAGTAACACGAATGTTCCTGGTGGTCTTTGGCTGAAGGAAATGGACAAGGGGGTTATATATCCCTTCTGCCAGCATTCACAAGGCATTCAGATGTCTCAGTGAACTAAAAATAAGTAAGTAAATACAAAAAAATATGTAGAAAGATTTTCTCTGACTGTTAACTATGTTTACGGTTAACCAAGTAAAATAAAAGTCATGAATTAAGAAATTTTAAAAGGGTGTTTCTAAACCTTAGGATAGAAATGAAATATATATATTTGCATTTATTTGGAAATTAAGAAAGGCAACACCACGTAAAAAGTATTTCTGTGTTAATGCTTTTTAATCCTTTAACAATTTATTTGATAGTATTGTTAGGCTTTTAAATATCACTTTTCCCATAAAAAGTTAAACAACAAATGTCTATTCTAGTACTCATTATTTTTGTGGTTTTAGAAAATGTATTTTTACCCTTATTCTTTCATCTATTTCAGGAAAGTTACATAAGCCATTAATTCCTTCGGTAGAATGGGGAGAAATTTGACATACCCTCTTCCCTGCCAACTTGGATTTCCTGTTTTGTTAAAAGGATCTAGTATTTTATAACTAAATTGAGAAAATGCTTTGCAGCTTTAGAGAATTATATTAAGCGTGTGCATTACGTTTCATAATATTAATTTACAAATCGACTTTTAGATTTTACAATTTTATTTCTCCCACCATCTTTATACCAGCCTATCACTCCATCTTAGAGGTTTTTATTTTGATTTATTTTCTTCCTTTCATTTGAAGTACTTTTTTGAGTAATATATTCAGAGAAGCCCTGTGCTTGGTTTGGCTGTCTGAGATTTCTGTTGTTCTTGTTCCTCCCAAATAGCTTGGTTAAGTATGATATTCTGTGGTCACAATCCTTTATTTTTTTCTCTCTCAAAACTTGGTAGGCATGGCTGCAATGTCTTCTGGAATTTATTAAGACAGAGAAAAATTTTGTTATCAACCTAATATTTCTTTTCTTTTACATTGCCTGATATAATGTAAAATATATATGTGTGTATATATGTGCAATAGTTTCACAAATCTTATAGAAATACAATCTAAAGAGTTTCTAAGATTTTGCTTATTTTGTTTGTGTTTAAAATTTTTTTAATGTTTATTTATTTTTTGAGAGAGACAGAGTGCAAGCAGGAGAGGGGTAGAGAGAGAGGGAGACACAGAATCTGAAGCAGGCTCCGGGCTCTGACCTATCATCACAGAGCCCAATGCGGGGCTTGAACCCATGAACCGTGAGATCATGACCTGAACCGAAGTCGGACACTTAACCGACTGAGCCACCCAGGTGCCCCTCTTTGGTTTTATTTCTTGCAGTAACGTCATCCACAGAGGAGAGGGAGGCATTTATTCTAATTCTTTAGATTGCCTTCATGTGTTTGAACTACAATTTTTCATACCCTAATGACTTCTCTGCTGATGTTTACAGCAGGGAGATGGGGAGTGCTCTGTTAGAGATTGTGCCATGTCTCTTCAAATCATTTGGTCTCAGACAAAGGGAGAAGAAAAATGCCTTATTTCATGGAAGTTTTGTTTACTAGAAGAAAGGTCTTATTGCCAGTGGGGTGGTGAGAGAGAACCTCCCTCAGACCCAGCCTCCCTGCGTGGCCATAGGAGCATATCAAAACAATTCTTTTCTTCATTTTGTTGTAGATCAAGTCATAGGATCGTTCTCTCTCTGGCTGGCATGAATACCTTATTAGCCATTGACTTTATGAGGCAGCATCCCCTTGCTTTACATTTCTGCAAATTCAATGAAAAATTAATGCAGTGGCTAGATGTTCCCTGTGTAGGGACCTGGTGTGGATCCACAGGGAGGGTGGAGATTTGCCCCCATTGACGGTTATCACTTGCTCTCATCTGTAACCTTGCCATCTCCAAGCCTGGTGGGATGAGTTCATGCTTTTCTGCTGCTAAGAGAGGTGGTCTTTTCCTTTTACTCCTCAGGTGAACTTTTTCTTGCATATGGGGATCCAGATTGGTTCACATTTGGTCTCATTGGGCTGGCCACCATATAATGCATATATCTCTCAGCATGTTGGGAGTCTAACATTTGTGGTTCGCAATAAATACAGCTCTCTCCCTCCTTTGCATTAGATCATGCCAACAAGGAATTTGGAAACTTAGGAAGGTCTGGAAAATAGGTGTGTTGGCCAAAGTGCACCTCCTTGAACTTGAAGGTACTACCTCTAACTTGCATTTTAAAAATCTACTCCTGTCAACTAACTTGAATCTTGACTAGATCAAGATGGTACTAAATAAATAACCTATATAGATTTAGATACATATTAGGTATTACTTAAGTAGTTTTTTGAAATTAGTACATTGTATTCGTGTGTCTCTAGTCCTTCAAAGAGTTCCTTTATTAGCTGTGGCAGACCACTAGTTCTCTCCTAAATTCCTTTGTCCCCTTTTCCGCAGTAATAGGATCTTAGCTGGGCACACGCCTTGAAGAATACAGGCTGCTTATTCCAGACACCTTTGTGGTTAAGTATGACTATGTGACTAAGTCCTGGTCAATTGGGTGTAAGTTACACGTGAAAACTTTGTGGAAACTTCCTTAAAAGACAGTGTTTAGGCTCCTTATGGCTACTTAACAGAAACTTTGTGGCATAAAACAACAGTAACCATTTTGTTACCTTTCACGGCTGCTGAGGGTCTGAGGGCTTCAGATTCCAGATTCCGTGTGTCTCATGCAGTTGTAGTCCGTTGCTGGAGCTGAAGCATGTAGGTCTGGCTGGGTAACTTTTTTTTTTTTTTTTTTTTTAATGATCCTGGGTCTCTTCCATGTGGGCTATTGGGCTTCCTCACAGCAGGGTCACCTCAGAAAGGGCCACAGTCAGACTGCCCTGGTGGCTAAAGGCATCAAGAATGAGTATCCAAGAGATGCCTGGGTGGCTCAGTATGTTAAGCATATGACTCGTGATTTCAGCTCAGGTCATGGTCTCACAGTTTGTGAGAATGAGCCCCACGTCTAGCTCAGAACCTGCTTGGTTTTCTCTCTCTGTCTCTCTCTCTCTCTCTCTGCCCCTCCCCCTACTTGCACTCACTCTCTCTCTCAACATAAATAAATAAACTTAAAAAAAAAAAAAAAAGAATGAGTATCCCAGTGAAGAAAGCAAAAGTTAAAATTTCTTTTATGACTTAGCTTGGCAATCACGTAGAGTCAGTGTACCATATTCACAAAATCTGCCCAGTTACAAAGAGACAGGGCAGAGACCTCACCTTTCAGCAGGAGTTTGTCAAAGGCACATCTTAAGAACATACAGGGAGGGAGCTCTTGTCATTGCTGTCTTTGAGAAATGCAGTCTCTCACAGATAACAACACTGTGTCCTTTGCTCTCCTCATCTTTATCCTGGTTTCAATCCTGCGGCCTCAACACAGATGCTGCCATCTTTGTTCATGAGGCCAAAACCACACATGGCAAAGGAACAGACAGAAGTTACCCAGTAGCGAATATCACCAAGTGCTTTATTAGCCATGGATTATCACCCTGGAATTTGATGCGAGAGAAAAACATACTTAGGCATGTTTTTGAGGCTCTTGGGAATGTGGTTTCAGTGATTTACATTTGGAGTTTTGAAATGCAAAGAGAAAGTTATATCATCAGATGTGCATTTAGAAGTTGAATCAGGCCAAGTGTGTAGAATACATTTGAAGGAACTGGGTTGGGGTTTGGGGGAGAGAGTCAACAATGGAAGACCAGTTAGGAAGTTTTTAAAATAGTTCATAAGAGACATAATATGGTCCTGAATTAGAGTGGTGGCGCATTTTGACAACAGTGGAGAGAAAGAGAAAAGAAACACATATCTAAAGATTTCACAAGATGTGATTAGTTAAATATACCTTCAAAAAAGAAAGGGAGATGGGGCCCCTGGATGGCTCAGTTGGTTAAGAGTCCAACTCTTGGTTTAGGCTCAGGTTGTGATCTCACAGTTTGTGGGTTCAAGCCCCATGTCAGGCTGTGCAATGACAGTGCAGTGCCTGCTTGGGATTCTTTCTCCTTCTCTCTCTGCCCCTCCACCACTCATTCTCTCTCTCACTTTCTCTCTCTCAAAATAAATAAGTAAGCTCTAAAAAAATAAAAAATAAATAAAGAAAGAAAAAGAAGAGAAATATGGTAAGAGAAGAGGTAAATGGTGATATGAACAGGATGAAAGCAGAGTGGATTTCCCATATTGCTGTTGGAAGGAGGAAACCCTAAAACTCTTCACAGTTATGTTGTTAGCATTTGGATAAATACCCACCTGCCCCCAGTTCACTGTGTGATTTGGCCAAATCGTTGCACTCCTCTGGGGTCTCATCAGCACACTCACCCACCATGCCTATGGCCATGCTAGGCCTGGTTTCCAATTTCACCAAATGATGTATGTATGAGCATTGAGGAACTTCCCAGGGAAAACATTCCACTGTTACCATGAGTGGGATTTAGTTGATCAAGGTATGTCTGTCTGAAGGGCTCTTGCAATAGCAGCCAAATTGCAAGAGGGGATTCTACAGCCCCTTGGTAGGCTCCACCCTTTGGAAGAAAACATCTGGAGGGATGAGTCTGACCCTGTGATGCAGACTGCAGTTTGAGGGCAGTGGGGATGGGAGGAGCGGTCAAGGTACAGAGAGTAACTGTGAGTAGAATCCTGTTGTCTGGTTCCCTCAGAGCTGAGGGAAAGGAGAGGCTTTGAGTCTCTTAGTTTCCTACGGCTGCTGGATCAAATTATGTATGACAAGCTGGTGGCTTCAAACAACAGAAATGCACTTCTGGAGGGCAGGGGTCTGGAAGCAAAGGGTCAGGCCACGATTCCTCCAGAAGTTTGAGGGTCCCGTTCTTTCTTGCCTCTTCCACCTTCTGGTAGCTGTAGGTGCTCCTGGCCACGTGGCCCCATCCCTCCAATCTCAGCCTGTCTTTCACATGGCCTTTTTCTCTGTGTCTCCTCTTCTGTCTCTCACTGGCTTTGGATTTAGGGCCAGCCAGATAATCCGGGGTGGTCTTCCAACAGCATCCTTGACTTAATTACATCTGCCGAGATCCGTTTTTAATTTTCTTCAAATAAGGTCACATTCGGGGCACCTGGGTGGCTCAGTCAGTTAAGCCTCCAACTTCAGCTCAGGTCACAATCTCACATTCGTGGGTTCGAGCCCCGCATCAAGCTCTGTGCTGACAGCTCAGAACCTGGAGCCTGCTTCCAATTCTGTGTCTCCCTCTCTCTCTGCCCCTCCCCATCTCATGCTCTGTCTCTCTCTGTATCAAAAATAAATAAAAAAAAAACATTAAAAAATTTTTTTTAAATTCAAATAAGGTCACATTCAAAGGTTGGGGGAGTTACGATGTGGACATATTCTTGTAAGGGCCACCATTCAACCCACTATAGTTAGTAAACACTGCTGTTTCTACCAGGGCCAAGTTGTTTAACAGCATAGACTCCTGGCTGCTAAAACAGCAGTGAGACCCTCCAAAAGGATGGAAGGCAGAGGACAAAAAGAAGATGAGAGGGGAGCACTGGCTTCCTGGGGCAGCAGGGCCTGATGTCTGGTGCTCCGCGAGGCTGTGCGGCAGTGGGGAGATCAGGAACCTGGAATTTCCAAAGGTCCAGGCAGAGGACAGTGTGCATGGGCCATGGTCCAAGGTATTGCGTCGCAACCCAAGGTTGATGACTCAGAGTGAGTCACATAGTTTTCATGGGTCATGACCAGCATCAAAGACAAAAAGACATAGAAAAGAATAGAAAATGCTAGAGTTCATTGCAAGTAATAAACAGAAGTATTGTTTGGAGAAATGTGTGCAGGGGTGTATGTACGCACTGGATTATGATGTAAAATGTTTTCCTTATGTTGGCTGCCGTCAAAAGTTCTAAAGCCGCTGGTGTAAGAGCCCTAGGCATGGCAATTTGGGGCATCATGGAGAGAGCAGTGGTCTAGGGAAATGCCCTTGGCTCTGGGCATAACATTGGGGAGGATGGGTCTTGCCAGGCACAGCAGTAAGTGATGGTGTGGACAGCTGCAAGAGGAAGCCCTCAACACACGTGACATATCTTTGGGGGCCTCCCCCTCCTGGAGGGACCTTCCAAAGGCACTCACAAGTGGGTGAAATAGACAATTAGGTAGGTCAGTGATTATGAGACCAGCTATAAATGGGACATTAACTGTGAGTCCAGTTCATGCAGCTGGAAGGCATTCAGATTACATTTGGGAGGATGGTTTGTATTAGATCTGCAGTTTCCTAACTTAGTTTTCCCTTCAAACCTTGTGTTGCTATAAAACTTTGTGGCAGAATCCGGTGCAATGTCCCAGAATCCATGCAACATGCCACTCCCCTGTCCTGGCACTCCCCGAGGCCTGTGTACAGCAAGCCCTAGGCCTAATTTGGAAAGCCTGGGATGACTAACACTGGCTCAGAGGTGCTTCTGGTCCCTACCAGTGCTAATTCTTTGATTCTATGGCTCAGACAAAATTCTGTATCATTTACCAGATTGTGACTTCTTTTCGAAGCCAGGGATTGAATTTTGGTTATCTCTGACCACCCCCCCCCCCACTTTCCCCTGCACAGCGCCTGGCACAAAGTGTTCAATAATAGAGTGTTTGAAGGAAGTGGTTCTTTTTTGCCTATGTCTTTGCAACTCCGGGACCAACATAGTGCTCTTTGCAAAGTGGGTGCTCTTGAAAAGTTGGCAGACTGAATAAATGAAGGAATGAATAAAACCCTGCCCTGAAACTGTAGAGGAAGCTGCCAAGTACCAGGGGAGCCAGCAGAGGGCAGAAGAGCTCAGTTTAACGACAGCTTCCGCCCCCGGAAGAGCTGATGCAGCCAGGGGCAGCCATGGCAGGGAGGAGCAGATCTGTTTGTTTTATGGGATTAGGAAATGCACAACCAGAGAAGGATGCAGACACAAAGCATGAAGGCCTGATACATTTATCTCCGAAGCTTTCTCTATAGGATAAAAGTCTTATCGGGAAATGGGGTTTTGCTTCAGGCTGACGGCAAGATACAGGGAGAACGGGGCAGGAGCTGCCAATCTTTATAACATGACTTCAACCACTTTGGTGGAAGAGATTCAAGGAACTTCACAGTGCACTTGTATCATGGAAGGAATACAGAACTAAGAGAATCAGACGTTGTGACTCTGATGCCACTTATGTGACCTTGAGAGAGACTCTCCCTTCTCTTGACTTCAGTTTTTCCGGATATCAGGGGAGGGGTAGGAGTGGATGATTTTGAGGGCCCTGGTCTGTGGATGGGTCCAATTCTGGCTACAGTTCTGCCCCTGCCCTTAACTCCTAGGGTGATGTTGGGGAGAGTCAATGGAGCAGGTGCTTTGGCCCCGGGCAAGGCAAAGCCACACCCCCACACCCAATGGGCTCAGGTGCTGCCCAAAGTGAGGGTGGCCAGCAGTTGAAAAGGAGAGGTGGAGTTGACTGAGGAGAGAGGGTACAAGCCAGAGAATAAATGAGATGAGAGAGAAGGTAAACAGGGGCGAGAGCAAGGAGGGGAGAAGAGAAAGGGAAGAAAACAGAGAAGGGACAGAGCGGAGTGAGATAAGGAGGGATAAGTGATGGGCAGTGGTTTATGACTTCATCATTTTCTGGAATGGAGCTCTTAAAAGACCGAGCCTATGCCTCAGAACCTTTCCAAGTGAGACCCCAGCATGTGTGCTTTTAAAATATTTCCTAGGCAGTCGTGGTGTGAAGCCAGGGTTAAGAATCATCAGTCGAGATGAATACTGGTAATTTTGAGTGTGAGAAATATCCCTACAGCTGTAGGGATACCTTCCCTCCGAGGGCATCTCTGTGTTTCAAAGGGCACCTACCACTCCATTTCAAAGGGCAGGTCTTAGGATCAGCCTGACGAGGAACCTCTGTCTGTTCTGCACTGTTCTAGGGGACAGGGCTCTTGGCTTCTCGCCTTACTTCTCATACCCAGCTCCTCCACAGATGATGCCACTGGGAAAGCTCACGGAAGACCCCAGACTTAACACCTTGTTTTTAGGAGGCAGGTAGGTAAAGAGAACTGAGAGACGTTCCCTGGGTGGCACAGTGGGGCAGAACTCAGTTCCATTTCATTTCACTGGGGAGTCCAGAGCAGAAGTCATAGACCAACAAGTGGGATGCTTCTGGAGAGAGTGATGGACCCACAAAGAGAAAGGGAAATTGAGAGGAGAATTAGGGACAATGCTTCCTTATCTATCTCTAGTGGGAGAGGCAATGCTGGAGTGGCAGTAAGAGTTCTGACATCAGCCCAGCTGCACGCTGTATAACCTGGGCCCTCCCTTCTGTCGTCCAGTTGATGCTAACACACTCAACCAAATACGAAACACTACACAGAGAGGAGCCAGCCTTGTCGTTCACTTCTATGGTCGTACCATGGACATATGCCACTTCGGTGGTTGTGGATGTGTCCTCCCTAGGCCTTCCAAAAGAAGTAGCAACTCTTAAATTCTCTGTGACCCTATTAGCATTTTCATATTACAACTTCCGTTAGTTCTTGGCATGTAGGAACAATTACACTGAGCAGTGTTTCAAGGTTTTTCTTTCTGAAGCTCAGAGACGACTAAGAGATCAATGGATATGTGGTCCTGAGAGTATCCACAGTCTAGGATTGGGGGTCATATGATATTGTCTTCAGTTACGGGAGGTTCATGGTGTTTGTCCTACTTGCAGAATCCACAGAGACCTCACATATAAGGAGAGAGAAGTTGTGTTCAACCCAAACATTATTTTTTTATGGATTTCTCTGTGCTTCACATTTTTATGGTCTCTGAGGAGGAGACAAACACAGCTGAGACAAAGTTTCTGCTCTTCTTAAAGACTTCCAAGGAACAGGAATATAAAGTGACCTGTGAGGACCTCTACTAGGAGCACAAAAGACAGTTTAGGGCCCAGGAGAAGGCCATATTGATTCTAAAAGAATCAATAAGCTGTCTTAGAATAAGCTGTCTGATCTTAACAGTCAGAGATGAATCAAAGGTGTTTCAGGTGGAGGGAAGATCACGCATATAAAAATGGGTGCCATAGGGGCACCTGGGTGGCTCATGCGGTTAAATGTCTGACTTGGGCTCAGGTCATAATCTTGGGTTCATGAGTTTGAGCCCTGCATCAGGCTTTCTGCAGTCAGCACAGAGCTTACTTCGGATTCTCTTTCTCCCTTTCTGCTCCTCCCCAGCTCACTTGTGTGCTCTCTCTCTCTCTCTCTCAAAAATAAATAAACATTTTTAAAAAATGGGTGCAGGAGACTGCAGAGTGTATACAAGGAAGAGCAGGTGGTTGGGGGTACCAGGAAGGATGGGACACAGAGAGTGACACAGAGTGAGACTGACCAGGAAAGTCTCGGGAATGCCTCTCGGGGGCTGAGGAAACATGACTGTCAGGTTGATGTGCGTGCATTTAACCTGCTTGGCACTGAGGAATCATTGAAAGCTTTTGAGCTGGAAAATAACAGGATAAAGACCAGAGAGAAGAATTCTGCAAGAGATCAGTCCTGAGATGTCACCACCCACCCCTACTCATCAAAAAAGTTAAGCTTGCAGACTTCATTCATTAACCCCCCTCACCATTCATTATCTAATGCAGTCACATTAGGCCAGTCTTCATAGAAGCTGGTGAAAGCCAATTTGGCAGGAAAGTCTGACTCCTCTACCATCAACAACTGCAGAGGTGTGAGCTGGGACTCTTCCAGCTGAAATTCAGCCCAACAGAAGCCCGCAGAAGATTGCAAATTCTCATTCTTGTGCTCCATAGTGGTAGGGTTGCTATAGAAGGAAAGGTCCCTATGGTATTTTCCTGCACCTTGCCATTTGGCAAGAAGTCTACATGCTCACCATAGTCTGCCCCCATCCCCAACACCACACGCCGCCAAGTCTGCCCTCTACTGAGTAGGTCACTTTCTCCAAATTGATCTCCTCCCAACTTAAGTCAAACCTTTAGCTGGCTATACACCTAAAAGACAGTTTGATAAATGAATTCACACTCAAGTGTTAATAGCTACCAAGTTTTAATGTCTGTGTCTCCAAGGAAAAGTGTACAAAAGAAAAGAGACTACTCATCTGCTGCATTTCTGTGGAACATATCTTCTGGGGTCTTCAAATCACACACCCCCAGTGTGAGGAAGGCCTGCCTCCTTTGTCAGGTTAGAGCATCAGCAGAGACACTTGGGTCCCAAAGCCTGACTCCTTAATATCACCTCTTGGCTTAGGACTGGCTGTGTTCATCTGGGCAACAATAGCCAAAAACAGGTCTTTATTTTTTGTCATCTTTTGTTGGTTAGCAAGCACTTTCACTTTCATTGTCTGATCTGGTTCTTAGATCATAGTTTAGCAAAAGCAAGGATTATCAGGCCCATTTGAAGCAGGAGAAAACTGGGCACTTCAGTCCAGGGCCTCAGACCTCCACACCAGGGCTCTTTCCACTATTCCATGTTGCTTCTGCTACTGCCTGAAATTCTCACCCTCTTCGGACTGGTAAATGAAATGGTTTTCCATTTGCAAAATGTCCCAGAAGTCTTTGTCAGAAATCTACCTCCTGTACTCTCAGGAATTTTAGGATCTGAAGGCATTTTGGGGAATGCCTGGATCAGTCTTTTGGAGTTACCGACTGTTCTTCTCATTTCTTCAATTTGATATCCACGTGTTCTGTTGGCTGTACTGCAAGTGAACTTCAAACCTGACCAGTTCCCACTTCATGGCTACTACTCCAGCCCCAAACACCCTCTTCTCTTGCCCAAATTAAGCCTGGGGAATAAGGTCCCCAATAACAAAGGACCTCCTGTTCCATGGAGTATTGGCTGCATATTAGCTGTAGGAGGCCTGGGTTGAGGAGGAAAGAAATGCCTTTATGCTAAGCCAACCAGTTGGGCCACTGGTGTTGAAGGGACAATGTGCCTCTTTTATTCTGGCTCCTCTTTTCTCTTCACTGGTGCTTAGACTCCTAAATTATCTCTCTGCTTTTACTCTTGCCCTCCTAGAGTTAATTCTCCACTTAGCAGAAGACATTACTTTTAAAATATCAAATCAGACCAATCCCTTATTCAGCCACCGCATCCCCAATCCCAGTGGTTTCCTTAACATAGCCTTTAAGGCTGTATGTGGTCTGGATCCTGCCTGCCTTGCTGGCCTCATCTCCTAGTCCTCTCTGATTCACCTCCTCTGTTTTAGTTCCCTTGCCTTGCGGCTGATGTTTGAATGTACCACGCTTCAACCTCAGGACCTTTCCACTGACTGTCCTTCTGCCTGACAAGGAAATAAACGCCTTTATGCAGATATTTGCATGGCTAGCTCCCGCGTCTCATTCAGGTAGCTGCTTAAATAGTTCCTTCTCAGAAAGGTGTTCCCTAGCCATCATACCTTGCTTTAATCTTTATCAATTTGAACACATACTAATTAATCAATTGATGTGGTTATGTTTTGTCTCCCTCAGTAGGACTTAGTCTATCTAGTTCACTGCTAAATCATTGGCCTCTCAGGCAGTGTGGATTCTTAGTACTTACTTGTAAAAAGAATCGGAGTGAATCAATTTTACTGATGGAGAAACTGAGGTCCAGCGTGGGGAGGGCAGGTCAGTAGCAGAAGCAAGACTCAAGAGCAAGAGACAATGGGTCTCTTTCATTCTGGCTCCTCTTTCCTCTCCACTGGTTCTCTAACCAGGCCTGTGAAATATCCATTGCACTGGTCTCCTTCTTCACATTGCAAAAAAAGCCAGATTCTTTTCCCACATAAAGTCCTCGTTTTAAGAAAGAAGAAACAGCATTGTCATATTACTGTATAGTGTAGTTTGCCCCTTTATTGCCTCAAATTTAAACTCTTTGATGATCAGGGCTAGGTGGAACCACCAACATTACCTATCAAGCTCTATATCTTGCAGATGAAGAATGCAATGACCAGAGAGGAGGCTGGATTGTGGCAGAATCCGGATTGGAATCTAGGTCTCTCAACTGCCGGTACAGACGCTTTCTAATTCCCTGCAGTGCTCAATGTTAAACATCTATATCTGCTCACAGTTTTACTTTTTCTCATGAAGATGAGTTTCTATGCCTCACATGGGCCAGTAGTCACCCCCAAATGTACATTTCACAGGGTGGTGGGAAATCGTATCCCTGTACCTAGCACATGGAAGAGGCCTGGATGCTTTCTATAGACACTTGTATCCTGGCAGTAGGCTGCTCAACCAGGTTTCTCTGGCATCATAAGGATAGGGGGCGGGAGGGTGAAAATTTCTAACATGGAGTAACGCCCTCCCCACTGACCTTGCCACTTCCTGGCCATATGCCTTTGTGCAAGACACTTTTGCTCTCCGGGCTTCAATTTTCTTCCTTGGGAGATGGGGCTAGTATGCCCTAACGTGCAGCTGAGGAAGTACTTTGTAAACCACAGAAGGCTGTATACGGATGCGGGAGAGGTGATTCCTGGTGACCAAGGTCTGAAATAGCTCTCGGTTACAACCACAAACCTCTCCCACTCCCAGCCTTTGGAACTTGGGAGAGAAGCCCTGGGGGTTAGCTGCAGAGGGCTTAAATTGGGTAAGTGTGAGTTTCCTTTGGGCTAAAGCAACTTTTATGCTAAGCTTAGCCATGGGGGATTTAAGGATGAATTCCTGTGCCCTTTAGTCCTGGCTTGTCTTCTCCAGGGGTTCTTGGATGCCTAACAATGCAAGGATTATAAAACAAAACAAAACAAAAACAAACCCCAGAAATCACCTCATTCACAGCCCCAGTACTTTAGTAGAGGTGTGAAGGAAGCAACCCAGACCTCACTCTTCCCAAGTTAAGTTCTTAAATAACTAGAGATCTTGATTATTTTTCCTGAGAAGCAGCTAAGAAGGGCGGAGCAGTGGAGGGAGGGAGAGACTGGAGGCAGAGGCAGGAATAGATATTAGCCAGGCAGGGTGAGAAGGGAAGAAGTGCAGGAAAGGAGAGAAAGAGCCAGATCAAAGCAGACTGAAGTCCGAAAACAACTGGGGAGAGGGAGGGACGGCAAAGAGGAATGAAGAGGGATGATGCAGAGAGAAGGCAAACAGAATAAGAAAGATCTTGGAGAGAAATTCAGAGAAAAGTTAGGGGAAAGGAGAAGGAAGACTGAGGAGTATGGGTAGAGGAAGAGGATAAGGATAGGGGAGGGGAGGGGCAGGAGGCTGGGGAGGGGAGGTCCAAGAGATCCCAGAGCACAGAACAAGGGAGTGGGACTATTTGTTCTTGGGTTGCCTGCTGTTATAGAAAAACTCTCCTTCCTTACTCAGTGGGGCAGCCAAGGGCCAAGTCTTGGCTGGAGGAGATGTGAGATTCCTTTGTGGGGATTCCTGTGGCTACTTGGGTTGATATACCTAGATTCTGAGTCCCCGGTCAGGGGCCAAGAAGGTTCCAGGATATATAGAGAAAATAACATGTTGTACCTAGGTTGGGTTCCTCTGTCCCAGATTCATTGCTCTCCCAGACTATTCCAACACATGTGAGCAACTTTTCAATGCCCCATTTATGGTTAGCCTTGCCTGGACATGCCAAACCCTGGAAGGTCTAGCGCTCCTTGCTGTGCATTTTCCCATAGCCTTGGCTTACAGACACAAAAGGAAATGAAGACAATTCTCCAAGCCATTCAGGATACCTCTCTACCCCTTCTGCCTCTCAACATTGTGGTTATGGTCTAAGCATTGAGAAGGTATTCAAGATGCATGACTGGTGACAGGTTTGGCCAAGTTCTCTGCTTCATTTGGTTTCTAGAGATGTGCAATATCGTTTTAGATTTTTGTGAGCTTGCAGGCCATAAAAAGCCAGCCCTTAAAGAGCCTGCAGAAATCATCTGATCCTTTCTTGATAACACATTATTTTATTTTATTTTAAATTTTTAAAATATTTATTTATTTTTGAATGAGAGAGGGAGAGACAGAGTTCACGTATGGGAGGAGCAGAGAGAGAGAGGAAGACACAGAATCCAAAGCAGGCTCCAGGCTCTGAGCTGTCAGGACAGAGCCCGATGCAAGGCTTGAACCCACAAGCTGCAAGATCATGACCTGAGCCGAAGTCAGATGCTTAACCAAATGAGCCACTTAGGTTCCCTGATAACACATTATTTTAGGGAGGAAAAAAGCTGTTGAAACTCTGATCTGGACACCAAACATCTAACCAGACAACAGAATTCTAGGACAGCATTTCTTAAGCTTCCTTTTTATCATGTGTGGGGAGCCGGGGAGTACTGGATCTAACTAAGGGTCTGTTGATTCTTTCCCACATAGACACACAGTAATGCTCACATATGTTCAGGGGGTTCTAGGACTTTTGCATGTCCAGACTAGGGGTCCCTGACCTGTAACTGCTCCTACTGGCGAGGGATCTGATAGATAATTTAGAGTTGAGTGAAAAGAACCTCGGTCTTGAAATGTGGAGATCTTGCCCTCATTCAGCTGTGCAATATATGGGCCAGAGCATTTCACTACCCATTACTAGACTCAGTGACTCAAACTCTGAGTTTTTAGTAGGTGGTTTCTGAGATCTCTTTCCAGCTCCAAGTTTGTAGGCACCAAAATGAAATCAATTTCAGCTTTAAAATTTTTGGTACTTTTTGTCACAGTAGAAAGGTAGGTAGACCAGAAATCTCTCAGCTACTGAGAAAGAGGATTGGAGGGTGAGGCTAAGGTTTTTCCTCCTCCAGTATAGGGATAAGTGAAATTCTTTTAGAACCCGTCACATCCTGACGGACATGATTTTTTAGAGATAATGGAGAAAGAAATGATTCACTGCTAATATCCACATTCCAATCTCAAATCTGTTTTTAGAAGAATAAGTCTGAATCCCCACTTCTCTCACAAACACACTTTTGCATTTGTCTGGCCCTTTTAAAATGTTTGAGTCTGATGAGAGAGTACATTCATGTGTCTGTAGCTGTGCCTGATAGAGGATTTGGCTCCTCCAAGGCTGAGTGTTTGAGTGTGTGTGTAATTTAGTGTGTACATGTGCATGTGTAGGAGTGAAATCATGGAATGTGTATGTGTGTAGCAGTGACTGAATATAAAAGATGGTATAGATAGTGTGGCATGTGTAAAATCATGTGGGCCTGTGCGTGTACAGAATTTTTTTTTTTTTTTAAGTAAGCCACTTTGGATTGTGTAGCCTCCTCTTACTTCTGTGATTGATTTCACGGGGGTAATGGTGCGTAAAAGCGCTGGTGAGATCTGGGGGCGCCTCCTAGTCTGACGTCAGAGAGAGAGTTTAAAAGGGGGGGAGCCAGTGGAGAGAACACAAGCCGCTTTAGGAGTCGCGGGTTTCAGAGCCATCGCTGCTGCCTGCGGATCCGCTCCTAGAGTTTGACCAACCGTCCTCTGGCTCGGCTTCCCCAGCGCCGCTGAGATGCTGTCCTGCCGCCTCCAGTGCGCGCTGGCCGCGCTGTCCATCGTCCTGGCTCTGGGCGGTGTCACCGGCGCGCCCTCCGATCCCAGGCTCCGTCAGTTTCTGCAGAAGTCCCTGGCTGCTGCCGCGGGGAAGCAGGTAAGGAGACTTCCTCGACGTCTTTTTTTCCCCCCCGCTTCCGACTCCCCCAGTCTTCTCTCAGCCTTTACCTTACCCCCCTTGGGTGGATTTAAGAGGTGGTCCTGAAGAGTTTCGGTGCTTTTCAGGGTCCCTCGGCTGCCAAATCTCTCAGGAAAACTTTCAAAGTCCAGAATCCCCTCTTACCTCTTTTTTCCCCCCTGATCAGCGCAGCTGGCCACAGTTCAGGTAAGTTCTTTGGCATTCAAGAAAATTCCAAGACCTGGGTAGCCGAGCACTAAGGGAAGAGGCATCCCCTGTGCTGAACACGGAGGTGCTGGCCCAGGTGCTGAAAGCGAGGACCTCTGAAGCTCCTACCTTCCTCAGCAGTACCTCCCTCCCATGCTGCTAAAGGGCAGTCTACAGACAGAATACAGTGTGTTTAAGATTGTGAAAGGTCTCGTTCCCCACAGTTAACTTAACAAAAATGGTAAGAACAATTCCAGTTTGTAGCTCATGAGCTGGAAATTGAAATTGAATTAAACAAACTGTTGGCACGTTTTATCTTTGCAAAACTGTATTAACGATCTATTATTTCTGTGTGTGTGTGTGTGTGTGTGTGTGTGTGTGTGTGTGTGTGTGTTAAGTCTATAAAGGCAGAAAACTTGCAGAAACATTTGAGTTTTTCAAGCCCCTCTATGTAACTTGGTGATTATAACATCTACCCTTATTTTTATATCCTTTGCTGATTTTAAGTGTGATTAAAGTGCACAGCTGTCAAAATTGGGTTTGAGGTGTAGCTGAACCTGCTTTCCAAATTAGGATTTTCCATTTCTTTTTCTCCATCATCATCACCCTCATCCCTTCTCTCTCTCTCTCTCTCTCTCTCTCTCTCTCTCTTTTCTGCCCTATACAGGAACTGGCCAAGTACTTCTTGGCAGAGCTGCTGTCTGAACCCAACCAGACGGAGAATGATGCCCTGGAACCCGAAGATTTGTCCCAGGCTGCTGAGCAGGACGAAATGAGGCTGGAACTGCAGAGATCCACCAACTCAAACCCTGCCATGGCACCCCGAGAACGCAAAGCTGGCTGCAAGAATTTCTTCTGGAAGACTTTCACATCCTGTTAGCTTTATTAATTATTGTTGCCCATGTAAGACCTCTGATTCCTTTCCTCCAAACCTCATCCCTCTTCCCTAATCCTCTAATCTTCAGCAAACCCTTGCATTAGAAATTGGAGACTGTAAATACAAAATAAAATTATGGTGAAATTATGAAAAACAAGAATTTGATTTCTCATTGTGTTTCTTTCTGCTCAATAATATGTGACTAGCAGTTGTGATTTCAGTCAAGTTACTTGAGATACACACTCCAAATCTCACAGACATGTGATTTAAAATTCCCTGAGGTAATAAAGATTCTGTCCTAAATGGAAACTCTTATAGTTTGGGTCATTTCAAACTGAAATAATTTCAGATAACTCTATGAATTCTAACTTTAATCCAGTGGTCACTATTGGGAAAGGCTGCCACAAATACCTTCACATAAAATACACTTAAAATTATATATTTAAATGAATATTTATGGGTAAGCAGACTGAAGTGTCCAACTATCCACCAGGCTAATCTGTAAAATATATGAAAAGCAGAAGGGAACAATCATCTAGAAGTTGAAGGAAAGAAGCTGGCTTAAATAGCTAAAATGAAATTCTGAGCCTTTAAAATCTGTTCTCTTGTTTGTGGACATTTATCGACAGAAATACTATTGCTTTTATATCTTCTTTGACAACCTTCTCTGTAACTGAATGTGGCCAAAAGAATACCTATGTTTTAAAAGTAAGCTCCTAATTTTTGTTTCTTAGGGAGAGATATTACTTTTACCATAAGTTTCCAGCTAAGAATAATATGGGTTGCAAATAACATGTTTCACATCGGTGAATACTATACGATGGAAGGTATGAGAGCACAATTTCCTAATTGCAGAATGAACCGAAGGAGAGATCTCAAGGCTTCTTTTGATTTAATCAAAGCAAGCATCAAATAAAAATGCAGACTATAATAAAAACACTCAATACATGCTACTATTCTTATTAGCATTATAATACATACTAAATAGTACCACTCAAGACGGAGATAAAAATGTTGCTAATGTAACTCACAGAGCCTCTAAATATATGTCTCTTTGGGGATGCATGTTTTAACTATCACCTGTATTTTTGAATAGCTGCTAGAATAGTAAACCCAGTATAAATACAAAAACTCAGTATAAATCCCCGTAGTGTGAGCTTACTGATGGCAACATATAAACATCTAAGAGGAATTTCATATTCTATAGAAAATATTTATGTTGGATAATATACATTTTAATATGAATGTGGCTTGGTAGAATTTAATTCCTGAACAGCTGATCAAACAAGAGAAAATCCAAGCCACTTTACTAATCTCTGTAAAAACAGAAGATCCTTCAAGGTTCTGATGCATCTTTTATTTACAAGACGTTTATGAGGGTATTAATGCATGTCCACTTAGGAGATCTGTGTTAAATGCCTTGTGTACATCTGGTAACCAATCAACTCGGTGAAATAATAGAATCACATTATTATGATTATGGCACAGAAGAGAACATGACTTACTTGTTTTCCATGCAGTGCATAGATTGTATGAGTGCCTGGGGATCTTAACTTTTTAGTATCATCTTTAGTTGTCAGTTCCAATAGCAGTATGAAAATAATTGGCAAGGATTATGTCATCGTGACCGCACATATCTATTTATTCTTTATTTAAAGCCTAAATTGGATGGAGCATTTGATCAAGGTTAATTATCTTTCAGCCTCAGTTTTCCCACCTTCATAAGTAGAGGGTTGTATGGGAAGGAGAGTCATATCCCTTCCGGATCTGACTGACAATCTGTGCTTCAACATTGACAAAGGTGACAGAGGAATGTTGATTTTTTACATTTTAATAAATACATGGAGGATAGCTCTTTTTTTAATATACGGAAGGTATTATTTTTTACTTCCTATTTAGTTCATCTGCATTCTTTTTAAGTTTGATTCACTGAGGCTAGCATTCTAGCCTGTTTATCATCTAGCCAAAATTAACCATGTAGATTATATTTTCCTTCCTCCCTGCCACAACCACAGACTTCAGCAATCCTGAATAAACTCCTGCGTCTTGTAATGGGAGGGCGTGAACAAGGTACTCCTCTTTCCCAGGCCTTAGTTTCCCCATCTAAAAATAGGCATACTGGGGCACCTGGGTGTCTCAGTCAGTTAAGTGTCCAACTTCAGCTCAGGTCATGATCTTGTGGTTCATGGGTTTGAGCCCCGCATCAGACTCTGTGCTGACAGCTCAGAGCCTGGAGCTTTCTTCAGATTCTGTGTCTCTCTCTCTCTCTGCCTCTGCCCCACTCCTGCTCATGTTCTCTCTCTCTCTCTCTCTCTCTCAAAAATATATAAACATTAAAAAATAAAATAAAATAAAAATAGGCATACTAATGGAACCAAGCCCTTAATGTTATGAGGCTTCAATAGACCATGCATTTCAAGTTTTTAGTACATGGTAAGTAGTTGGTAAGCACTGAATGTTAATGGTACTAATTTTCTTGTCATATGTGCTATGTTTTCTAGCCTCTCTTTCTTTTTTTAAAAAAATTTTTAATGTTTATTTTTGAGAGACACAGAGACAGAGCACGAGCTGGGCACGGACAGAGAGAGAGGGAGACACAGAATCTGAAGCAGGCTCCAGGCTCTGAGCTGTCAGCACAGAGCCTGATGCGGGGCTCGAACTCATGAACTGTGAGATCATGACCTGACCCGAAGTAGGACGCTTAACCGGCTGAGCCACCCAGGCACCCCTAGCCTCTCTTTCTTTTTTAAAAATGTTTATTTATTTATTTTTGAGAAGGAGGGAGGGAGAGAGAGAGAGAGAGAGAGATAGCATGAACACAGGAGGGACAGAGAGAGAAGGAGAGAGATAATCCCAAGCAGGTTCTGCACTGCCAACACGGAGCTTGGCATGGGGCTCGATCTCACAAACCATGAGATGATGACCTAAGCTGAACCAAGAGTTGGATGCTTAACTGATTGAGCCACTCAGGTGCCCCTCTAGCTTCTCTTTGCCTTTCCTAGGTCTTGTCATTTCCACAGGCCCAAATCTAAACCAGCCTTCAAGACTAGTTTACATTCTTCTTGCTTCATAAAATTCTTTCTTTACACCATCAATTGGAGTAGCTTCCTTCTCTGGGAGTACCTAATCTGCATCTCCTCCATGGTGCTTATTGACCACTTCCTAACATTTATTATAGCTATATGAATGTATGTAGGGGAGTATTTGTGTGTGAACTTCCAATGAGTAGATGTATGTCTGATTCATAGGTATAGTTTACTCAGTATCTCATACAGTGTTTTGTACATAGTAGGTTCTCAGTGTTCATTGAAGAATAAATGAATGGTCTGTGAGTGGTGTTAAGTGGCACAAATCTCTATTTACTAGGGGACGGTGTTCTTTCTTAATGCTATAGTTGACAGGGGGACATGACATTAGTGGCCATTCTAGGTTAGGCTGATGCGACACCAGAACGATACAGCACATGGTTTGGATTTTAATTGCCATGCCAGCATGTGATTATCAGTCTTTCTCATACTGGAAGCTTCAATCATTTCCATTTCCTTTATCCATCTTACAGAGTTCCCCCAGTAGGGCTTGCTTTACTATACCCACCAACCATGAGGCTCACACTTACAGAGAAAAAGACTCATTAAGACTTCTTTCACATTTGTTTATTTCAAGATCATGCAGATTCATTCTTGATCCTAATGCAGGACCATTGTTCTTGGCCTTGGCTCCCACTATTCTCAATACACAGCCAATTCTGTTTTATGGTGACATAAAATATACCTTTAATTCCAAATATCAGACATGGAAGAGGGCTCAGAGCTCATCTGGTCCTCATTATTCATTTTATTGAAGGCTGACATATGGAGAGGTGAAGCCATCTGCCCAAGATACCCAGTGAGTATCAGAGATGCAGAGATGGGGCAGAGACGGGGCAAAGCCTAATTCTCCCTATCTTACCTCTTACTCTACACTGCCCCAAGGAATCTGCTCTTCTAGATAATTGGTGTGTTTCATTAATCTGATGTGAATGTTAATTTTCTCCCTGAAATTTCTTCACCATCCACTGCACAACAGGTCTGCATCTGAGAGAGAACAAGACAATTGCTTCCTATAATTATAGAAAGACATAGGAAGAGGCAGTTAACGGTATTGATTATGAGGAAAGAAAAACTCAATGGAGATAGTCTTTCACTTAATTAGACCCAAGATGCAAAGAATGATACTGTTTTGGAGTGGAGGTGCAGGGGCTGTCCCAGCAAGGGACTTTCACACCAGGGAGATGGCATTGTACCTGAAGAGTCGTCTTCAGAGAAGTCAGGATACATACCCACAGGACTAGGCAGCAAATACATCAATGACCACCTCGAATTCTTTAGAAGTGAAAATGAAAGCTTGCATTCTAGTAGTTCAGTTTTTCATTACCTAGAATGTGCTTCAGTGTCAAGGACTTGCTGGAGACTGGGAGAGAATTTGTATGATGACGTTCCTGCTTTCAGGGAACCGAGCCTAGTAGATAGGACGTATTCATTAAAAAATGACCAAATGCTGTAATGGAAGTTTTTATAGACTACTAGGAAAGAAGAGAGGTATCAGTAAATCCTTCTGTTTTCTCTTATTCTTCTTATTAGTATTTAAATTATGGTTTGTAAATCTAAGTTATTTTATTCTGGGTAGAATAAATAAATTATAGGTATAATGATATAGGATACATTTTTACAACATAATCTCCGTTAGCTCTGAAAATGTTCATATCCTTTTACATATGAAGAGGTTGAGAATCAGAGAGATTAAGTAACTTGCCCAAAGATGTCACCAGCTGGTGTGTGGTAGAGTTGGAAACAGGTCGTCTGATTTTCCAATCTAGTGCTCTCTCCACTGTATCTTAGGGGAAAGCAGTGAATTACAGGGAAATTGTAACTTGCTGGGAAAATTGAGAGCAGATCAGCTCCAGACCATCTTAATTTAGCTCTTCTGTATATAACACACATGGATATTACTTCTCTGTTATTGTCAGAGGAGAATCGGATTTAGGCTCTAGGGTTGAGATTCAGTTTTGTGACCTGATTAGGGGGTACTCTTTCCAAAAAGCTGTTTGTAATCTTTCCTTTCACACACTTAATATAATCGTTTCCACTTTGCTAAGTGAATGAATAAACAAACAAATACAATTCATCACCTCAGCTTTAAGCACTCCTTTCCCTACTCAATCCCTCACACACAGGTTCCAGTACAACTCAGGCTTGGGCATTTTTAGCCTGAAGCAAATACAAGTCTCAGTCTTTATTCTACAGGGTATGGAATCTGGGGGTAGTGGCCATATTTTCCCCCTCTCTGCACTTGTACATATATGCTGTGAAAAGTGGTCTTGAGGCTGGGATTTTCAGACCTGAGAAATTTCATTGGAATGTATAAATGAGGTCAATTTTTGCTCAGTAGGCTTTTATGCCACTGAAGCCGATAAAGCTCTCAAGGTCTCAGGTAAATATTCTAGGTCACGTAAGTAGTTCTCTCCTTCCCATGTTTCAGATGTCTCTGAAACAGTGTCCATTAAGATGGTAAAATTGTTCTCCAGATGTGAAACCGTTCTATTAAAATAAGAAATATTTCAAAGAAATTCAAGCTTTTAAAGTAGAGTTCAAATAGTTAGGAAAGATCATGCATTCCCAGTTAATTGCTGGTTAATTATATCTTCCTTGTATAAAAAATATAAAAGTACATCTTCAGCTCCAATGCTACATTAAGGTCAGATGGCACACTTTAGGAAGGAATACATTAAGCAACTCTAGAATTGCTATCCCTGGTAACAATTTATTTGACTACTAATTACACATTATGAAAGTCAAGATTTACTAATTTAACTAGAACATAGCTTTTCCTTCCTTATTTTCCATCAACATTCTCCCACTCACTCTCCAAACATAAGGACAGAAGGCAATGATTTTACCACGCTTCTCCCCAATATCTTCTTCATCATCATTTGTTTGTTATTATACACAGATTAACATGATGTATTCATAAGACCACTCAAGTCTCTGACCTGACACTGTCACAGTGTTTGCTGGAAACTCCTGGCTTTCATGCTTTTCCTCTCATGTGAGTTACCTATTTGTCATTGCAGTGGACAAATTTCTAATATTTTGCTCTGTTCTTCTTCTCCCTTCTCCTCCTTTCTGCTCCCAGTCCTTTTCTGATACCTGTTCCCTCTCTGACAGTGGCATCCTGAAATGTTTTGGTGAATCGTCGCCCTGTGCATTTTCAGCCATGTTGTTGGACAAGATCAACTCCACTTCCAGTCCAGTATTGATGCTAGGATGGATTAAGTCATTTGGAATATACCATCCCTTCATCCTAGGCATTGGTCCATGGCTGGGCACAACAAATCACAGTAAACCATAAGACAGTTTTTGGACACTGCTGGGACATCTCTTTCTTGCTGATTATGGATGAAGAAGCATGAAAGCTTTTGCCAATTATATTGAGACTGGCAGTGCAGTCTGAAGTCCTGTGCTGCAGAAGGCACAGTGGAGAGACATCAGGACACTGGGTCATTGGTGGCTTTGTGGAAGCGTAGTATTTAAACTTATCCCAAACAACAACAAAAACAACAACAATATTTTTACTGTACTGTTCATATGTATGATCTAATAAATTCTCTTAATTTTTAAAAAGTAGTTTGGGGCGCCTGGGTGGCTAGGTGAAGCGTCTGATCTCAAAGTTCGTGGGTTCGAACCCCGTGACAGGTTCTGTGTTGACAGCTCAGAGTCTAAAGCCTGTTTCAGATTCTGTATCTCCCTCTCTCTCTGCCCCTCCCTCACTCGTACTCGGTCTCTCTCTCTCAAAAATAAATAAAACAATAAAATTTTTTTAAGTAGTTTGGTTCTCCTTTACTTTAGCTGAAAGCTTTCTTATACATCCATTAGGGCTACCTCCTATTGTTAGTAGTGTGTGTGGGTACGTGAGTGTGTGCACACGCATGCACATTTGTTTGATTCTATGTCTTTGTTTATATATCTGTGTCTATTTGTGTATTTATGTTTCTCTTAACTTCCCAGTTAAGATAAAAGTTCTGAGAGGAAAAAGGTTAGACCCTACTGGACTGTGTCTTCTTGACACCTCATTATGTCACAGGCCTCTACCAGCTTCTTTACAAATACTGTTGATAATGAAGATGAGAGTTGTTTACATTTGTTTAATACTTTCTAATTTATTAAAAATATTCTACAAATGTTATCTTACTAAATATTCATTCATTTTATACTTCATAAACTTGGCATTTGGACAAAAATCTATACCTATGCTCTTTTACAAATATAAAAACTGATGTTCAAAGTATTTGAGTAACTTGCCCAAAGCCCAGATAGCTTACATGACAGAGCTAGCTTAAAAGTAAGCCTCACTCTTCAGAAGAATCAAGTAAAGCTGCCCATCCGTTTCAGTTTGGGGGACATTCTGATCAATTAAACAAGGCTAAAAATCTCCGTAGGTCAAACCCTCTTGACTTCTGCTTTCACTCTGCAGCTAGTTATGGTAAACACATCCACCGCATCTCTGTGATTAAGCCCCGCCCCTTGGCCTCTGCTATCCCAGGATCCCATCCTACCCACTGGGTCCAAGGAGTCCATTTTGGTGGCAAGAGTTCTCACTGTCATTCTTCACCTACAGAGAAGAGCCCTCATGAGCTTCGCAGAGCTCTTCATGAGGCTTCCCATTCATAGTCTTGGTGGAGAGAGCCTCTGGATCTTCCCTGGGAGTGAACAAGTAGGTATCACATGACAAAATCAATCTGGTGTAGTATTCTGATCCAGTGTCTCTGTTTTTGTCCACTCTCTTGACTCTGGGCTTCCCTAGGAACTAACTCCTCAAGTCCTCTGAGTTGAGAGACACATCCTGCTGCGGATGAGAACACTGTGGACCGTATTTTGAAGCCATCCCTGAGGAGGATCTACCATCCCGGGTAACATTTTATTTCCTTTTCTAAAATCACCAAGTTATTACCATTAATGTCTTATTTATTTTGCATGCTGTTGAGTGGCTATCATACTGCAGAATGTGTGTGTGTGTGTGTGTGTGTGTGTGTGTAGTTTTTTAAATAATGAGTTCTTTCAATTTACAAATATTTATTGATGGTCTGTTTGCTAGGTGGAAGCTGTAAAGATTAAGTTAAAATCTCCATCCTTAGGCAGTTCAAAGTTTCAATGCATATTCAATAGGGAGTAACTATATTGCAAGACATTGGTTCTCAAAATGTGGCCCTGACCCAACAGCATTAAAATTACCTGGTAACTCATTAGAAACACAAATTCTTGGGCTCAACCCCAGATTGAGTGAGTCAGAAATTTTGGGAGTGGGTCCAAAAATCTGTGTTCAAGCAAGCTCTTCAGGTGATTCTGAAGCACACTAAATTTTGAGAACAAATAAAGCAAAAGACTTGATTGTATTAGGGAAGTCACCATGCTGAAGATATTTAATTGTTTTAAATTTCATTCCAAAATTTTTATCAAAGAAATTCATAAATAAAGTTGAAGTTCCTTTTTATTTCTTCCCCAGTTATGTTCTCTTTCTTCTCTCTCCTTTTAGAAGTAAATACTATCATCAATTCACTGTTTATTCTTCTTGCCCAAAGTTTTATATTTTTACTATATATGTAGGCAATTATAAATCATATGTTGTGTTGCTTTATGCTTTAAAAATCTTTGATTAGTAGCTTACAAATTTTTAAAATATTACCATTTACTTTTTTCAATCATTTTAATTTTTGCATAGTATTTCACTGTACAAATATATAAGAATTATTTATGCATTTCCCTATTCATAAATATTTAGTGTTTTCAAATTTGCATAGGAGAGGGAAGCTGTCTTTAGATCTTCCTCAGTGCTATGAGACTCAATGGTTTCTCTTTACCAAAGAAAAAAGTTAAAAGCAAAATAATTCTGTTGGTTTCCTAGTCCCTTTCATTTAGCTATAGGAATTCCATGCTTCTGGGCAACTTTTACATTATAACTTACTACATTTAAAAATTTGTATTATAATCCTCTCTGTTCTTATTCATCCCATTGAGATTTGGCCTCACTGAAGTTGCTTCTTTGGGTATTGTTTATAAAGAGAATATGCTGCATCTCAGCAGGTGTTTTAAACTCCCTTGATTCCTATTAGCGTAAGTTCCCATCAGGTAGTCCTAGGGAGACAGACAACTGAACAAATCAGACACTAGTTTTAAAAAGCTGAAATACGCTATATATTTCACCTGGAAGGAGCTGAATCAAGAGACTGACCTAAGGGATTAAATAGCAAAGGCTTTAATTGCCTGGGTGTATCCAGTCATAAAGAAAATCCATTGTTCACTGGGGCTAGGCCATGGCCATTACAGCCCAAGGGTGTTTTACCTTAGGAGTCTGGTAAACTTACCTCTGGTATATTTCATGACTGTAGCAATCCTGACTGCCTCCCAGTGTTTCACCAATGCCCTCTGATTCTGGCCTGAGGGCTGCCCCAGAGCCACATGTGGTTGGGACCTAGGAAAGAGAATCTTAGCATTTTCTGGAGGTGTGCTAAGCCATGATTCAGAGCTTGAACCTGTCCTAGAGGCTGTGTGCTAACCCATCATTCTACACTTGAACTTGCTCTACTATATCCCTCTCCAAGAGTCATCCATACTCTACTTAAGTTCTTATAGCAACAAAGGATTTATGGCTTCCCAAGGAACCCTGGGATAGACAGAGCAAGTCTAATCACTGCTTCGAAGAAAGCCCTCTATATTTTTTGCAGATAAACCCATGCTTTGGTCCCCTCACTGCACCCACATGCCCTCTTTTCCCTCTAGCCACCTCAATTCTTCTTCCCGCCCTTTTTTTTCCCCCATGTGACACGTACTCCAATTCTTTTACCCATCTCTGCACAAACTTGAGTGTGGTCTATTTTTTGTTTTTGTTTTCTGAGAGTAAGAAATTATTCTAACTTTCTTAGGACTTTAACTACAGGAATAAATATGTCAATTTCTTTTTCTTTTTCGATGGACTCTGCCTCATGGTACATTGCCTACGTTGATTAGCTGTTGGTTGAAATGAAGGGTAATCTACACTGGCTTTTTGGTTCTGTTACTGTCACCAAGTCATGGGAAGACATTTCCTCATATACTGAGGACTCCTTTTTCATAAATGACTAAAGTGAGGTTTAGAGAGGAAAAGTGTCATATCTATTGTTACATTCAGTATTAAAGCTTAGTTTTTCTGATTTTCTCACCAGTACTTGTTACACCATCCTTCCAAAAATATTTGTAGGTATCATTCAGACATAAGTTAACTGTAGAATTAATTAAAGAAGCTGAGCCTTTGATAGGTGGTGGAGAGGAAAGGCGCGTGAATGCTATTCCAAGTCGAAGGGCTAGACAACAAAATCACAGAGGTGGAAAAATGTGGAATGTTTTTTGAGAATGATGAGTCAGTTCCAAGATGTATTACTCTGATCTAGAATTTTTCTTGGACCTCAAAGTACAGTTCAGGCTGCTGCTTGTTCATACTTTTTGGGGTGGTTGATGTAGGGAGACAAGTCTTTTTCTTAGATGGATGGAGGATAAATGAGCTTTGTTTTGAGATGGTGCATGAGATTTTTCAATTTCTTTCAGAAACAAAGAAACATTTTTAGGGGTGGAAATAAAATGTTTTTACCCTGCAACTCTAAAGTGAAAATAAAATGTTGAAATAGGCTGTCAAAATATTTTTTGACAATTTGACCTTAAAGTGACCTCAAATAAAAGGCAGAGAGCTGTTTGGAAGGCTGATCTATTAACATGTAGCCTGTTATTTCTCAAAATTTTTAGATGTATCAGTCTCTTTCTTTCCCTTTGTGTTTGTCTCAATTTTTATGGAAAGTTGATCATTTGATAATATCCATGATGAATGTAAAATTCAGGACAAAACATTAATCAGAATGTTAGGGCTGAAGAGATGACCTATGGGATCATCTAGTGATTAGATTAGAAAGAAGACCTTTGTTTTATACATGAAGAAAATAGCTGTCTTTTGAAATTTCCATCTAATAGTTGCATAGACCTTAATAGTTTACAGAGTACTTTTCATAAGTATCAATTCACTCATTTAAGATAAATGTAGTGAGTGCCTTCCATGTGTGTTGCTCTCCCCTAGTGCCAGAGATAAAAATATGAATATGACATACTTGCTACCATCAGAAGCTCTTGATCTTATGGGCAAAACTGTCTTAAAAACATAGTAATGACTAAGTGTGGTAGCAAATACAGGGACAGTTCACAGGCAGGAGTACATAAATTTGTCTATAAGAGAGGGTGTATTGAATGAAGACTTTGCAAAGGAGGCAATAATTGAGCTAGGTCTTGAGGATGAATGAAAATTCGTAAGATGAAAAAAGTTGGAGAATTATTCAGTCAGAGGAAAAGCAGATGTTCAACATGTTGATGAGTGACAGACTTATTTGGTAGCAAAACCCATTTCATCTTGCTTAAACAAAAAACAGAAAAGTCTGATGGGCATCCCACTTTGCCAAGGCAGGTTACTGCCAAGCCACATGAGAGAGTTGAACAAGAACAGAAGAGGAACCTGCTAAACCACAAGTATCTAATTTATAGCTCTAAGTCTAAATTCTAAATTCTTGGTGGGGAATAGAAACCCAGCCATGCTTGGGTTCAGAATCTATGTCAGCCCTACCAACATGATCAGAGTGGAAAGATCAAGTGGCACAAAAATGGCTTCCAAGCCTCTCCACTGTGGGTGGAAGCATCAAAGAAATGGGCTTGAAGACTACAAAGATAATGCAAAAGGGTCTGCTATATGCATATCTGAGACCTCTAATGAGAATTAATAACTTTGTTATAATGTTTTTGTCCCTAAAAAAAAAAAAAAAAAAAAAAAAAAAATAACTTTGTTATAGTGCCAAAGAGTATATAGGGTGGTGGTGAGTACGTGTGTGTTGTGTATGTATTAATGGAGATGGGGAGAGAAAGGAGCTTGGAGAGTTGGCATGAGGAACATTGTGAAAGAGTTTTACCCTTTTTTGGGGGTATTTTAGATGATGAGGGACTTTTAAGCATTCTGACAGTATGATCAGATTTGTGTTTGGGGTAGTTAAGTGTGGTGGAGGTATAGAAGATGAATTGGAAAGAGATAAACTGAGAGAAGAAAAGACAAGTCAGAGGTAGTGGAAATGGTCTAAGTATGAGACAATCAGACCCTTGACTAGACAACGAGGATGGAGAAAGTGGTATGAAATGGAAAGAAATTCAGGAGAAAGAAATCAGAGAGTATTGCAGCCTATTCAATGTGGCTGGTGGTTTAGGAGGAAACTAACAGGATTTCTACTTTTTGGATGTAAGCAACAGAGTACCAGAGGGTGCCGTTCACCAAGACAAGCAACAGAGGAAGAGAGGTTTAAGGGAAGCATAATAGGTTGTGGTAGCCATCTTGAGTTAAGGCACTGGGGACCACTCAAGAGGGAATAGTGAATAAGAAAATAGATATTCCCTTCAGGAGTAAGCTCTGGGTTGGAGATAAGATTTGGAAATCATTACCCATGGATGATAATTGATTTAGGCATGGGGTGAAATTTTCCAGGAAAAATGTATAAAGTCAGCAGAGAAGTAGGGCCAGCCTAGCCAGCCTTCTGAGGGGAGCCCATATGAGGTGGTGTGTGAAAGGAAAACGGCCTCAGAGGGGTGGTTGAAAGGAATGGTCGTGGAGATGAAGGAAACTGGAAAAGATGAGTGTCTTGGAACCAAAAATAAAGAATTTCAAGAGAAGGAATTTATCACTGTCCTGTGCTATAGACCAGTTTGTTTATTTGTTTGTTTAGTATAGTTGACACAATGCTACATTAATTCCAGGTACACAACTTAGTCATTTGACAAGTTTCTACATGACGCTATGTTCATCACAAGTGTAGCTACCAGCTGTCCCGTTACATTGCTGTCACAATGTCATTGACTCTATTCCTTATGCTGGTAGGGCAGGTAGATATTATTTCCATTTCACAAAGAGTAAACTGAAATTCGGAGCCTGAAATGACTCATCAAAATTTATACGGCTGATCAGTGTCAAAGATCAGACTAGAACCGATACTTCTTTTTCATTTTAAATCTGTCCTTTTTCAACTGCAGAACACCCCATCCATGCTCTGGCAGAGAAATTCCAGAGTGGCCCCTAAGCTCTCAGCAGCAGAGAGGTGGGAGCCCAGGGGGTGACCCCTGCTGCAGAACAGGTGCGGGACTGCAGTCAGCAGTATCCTTGGAGCCCTGGGTGGCTGGGTGGCAGCAGCACTGGCCTCAGTTTCCTCCCCTGCAAAATTTCGGAGACGTTAAAATGTTTAGTCTTCCACCCCTAATTTCATAATTCTCTTTTTATAACACAGCATAGTGGGGTTTTCCCCATTGCAAAAAAGATATCCTTGTAAACTTTTGATTCTGTTCCTAAGCATGAGGATGAGAGGTGAGAAGAGGCACTGAGGAAAAACTGGAGACCTTATCTTTATAGACGTAGATGATGCAGCTTTTTACTAGTTTCTGTAAAACCATGGGTATGACGGGGAGATAGATGAGTTAGGTGGAGGGGGAGGGGGGCTTGTGGAGCATGAAGATGGAAAACAAATCAACTAGAGTGATAACAGAAAAGAAAGAAAGAAAGAAAGAAAGAAAGAAAGAAAGAAAGAAAGAAAGAAAGAAAGAAAGAAAAGGAAGCCTCACTAATTAAAAATAGCTGAAGCCCTGGAGATGCGTTTAAAAGCAATCACGCTGGAATGTTCAAATTAAGAACAACAGAGAAATGGCAAGGCAGACTGACTCCATATTCGGAGTGCCTTTTATAAAAGAAAAATAAACTGATATTAGAAAAATCTTTTCTGTTGGCAAATTCTCCCCTTGTTGCAGAAAAAGAGAAACAGACCACCTTCATATCATTTTCCTCTAGTCTTTGGGTGCTAGAATAAAAGGAGAATGAAATTAAATTCACTTTATGTTTTCCTTCCGGGCTGTAAAGCTGTTGGCATCATTTATCCCAGCCCCGGCACTTACATAATCTGGGTGCCACGGGAGCCCTTGGAAGTCATTAAATAAAAAGAAGGCATCAAATAATAGAAAAGGAAGGCAATGAAAATGCTGGACCCAATAAGGTAGTCAGAAGTCTTGATTTAAATATAACCCTAGGACTCAGAATATTAGATATTCAGGAATGAGAAGATTCAACTGGGAAGGATAAAGGGAGTTAAAAAAAAATGCCTTTAGGATTGGGGAGGGGACCATGGTTCCCCAGGGGCAAGGTCATCTTTCTTTTTTATTTATTTATTTATTTATTTTTTTTTTTAAGGTCATCTTTCTTTGTAGAGAGGAGGAATGCCACAGTCAACCACTGTTCTGGGAGATTCTAGGAGTTCTTGGGCTCCCTGAGCTCTGGAGGGGACATGGGTATTGGGTAGGGTGAATCCGGAGGGTATGGATCTCAAGTGTAGAGAGCCTACAGAAATGGGATCTGCTCTGCAAGAAGACATCTTAGCCTGGGGACCGAGACATCAGGGCATGCCTTCTCTTGCCTTTCCTTTGCTTCTGGCGTGTCTGATTCTTGTAGTGAGCTCAGGAGGTCTTATGGCTATGTGGCTACTGGCAATGGCACTAGCTCAGACAAGTAACTCTGTGTGTACCACAGGTCCCAACATCCCAAACTCAGGCCCTTCTCAGTCCAGACAGGGTCTGAAGTTATCCTGGGAAACACAGGACTCTCGAATCATGTTCCGGAGGGTCATCTCCATGGTCCCAGCACTGAGGCAGTGTCCACCTGCTTCAGGATCTCCATGGAGTCCCTGGAGCCCCTCATCACCCCTTGATCTGCTCTTGGTTGTCCCTGAGACATTGGCTCAAAACCAGGGACAGGAGCAGAGGGTCTAGTATTGTAGCACCACGCTTGCTATTTTCCACTCTTTCCAGGGTAGGTTCAGAAGCGGGAAAGGCCGTATAGTCACTAGGTTTAGAAGGAGACTTACTGGGCTTTCCTGGAAGGGCACAAACTCCTAAATATGGGAGTGAGAGGTCCCACTGCACAGACCTTCAGGGTGCTACCAGCTGCTCATTGCTATGGTCCAAGGAATGTGTCTGTTTGCCAAATGGCTGTGCCTGATCTCTGTAAAAGTTTTACTCCTTCCCAATAACCTTTGGAGATGCTCCAGGGTCTGCGAGCTTTCTGATCTTGCACCCCATCAGTGAGCCCTCAGATTAATTTTACTGTGGAAGGTGTCAGATTCATCACCTTTTCCTACTCCTTAGGATGTCCCCCAAAGAAATCCAGGTCTTAATCCTTGGAAGCTGTGAATGTTTCCTTGCATAGCAAAAAGGACTTTGCAAATACAATTAAGCTAAGGGTATTGAAATGGGAAGAGTATCCTGAATTGTCTGGTGGCCCTAAATGTAATCATAAGTGTCTTTATAAGAGGGAGACAGAGGGGCACATGGGTGGTTCAGTTGGTTAAGCGTCTGACTTCAGCCCAGGTCACGGTCTCAGGTTTAGTGAGCTTGAGCCCTGAGTAGGGCTCCACGCTGACACTGTGGTGCCTGGTTGGGATTCTCCCTCTCCCCCTCACTTGCACTCTCTCTCTCAAAATAAATAAATAAACTTTTTTTCTTTCTTTTTAAAGGAGACGGAAGCAAAAAGAGATTTGACACAGAGGAAGCAAGGTGACTCTGAAGCAAGATTCTAAGCTTCTGGCTTTGCAGAGGAAAGAAGGAGCCATGAGCCAAGGAATGCAGGCCAAGATACAGATTACAGCTTCTGAAAGAAACATTATCTTTCTGAGACTCTGATTTGACCTAGTGAATCTGATTTTGGACTTCTGACTTCCAGAACTCTAAGAGAATAAACGTGTGTTTTCTTTTTCTTTTTTTTTTTTAATGTTTTTTTTTTATTTTTTTTTATTTTTGAGAGACAGAGAGAGAGAGACAGCGTGAGCAGGGGAGGGTCAGAGAGAGAGGGAGACACAGAATCTGAAGCAGGCTCCAGGCTCTGAGCTGTCAGCACAGAGCCTGATGCGGGGCTCGAACCCACGAACCGTGAGATCATGACCTGAGCCGAAGCCGGACGCTTAACCAACTGAGCCACCCAGGCGCCCCAAACGTGTGTTTGCTTAAACCTCCAAGTTCATAGTAATTTGTTTAGCAGGCACAGGAAACTAATACAGAGCATTCCTGCTACGCTTGGTACTTTTTTAGGCTGAAGGACAAACAGAAAAAAATATTTTCAGCCCTGGGTGACAGGCTCTCGGATTCTCGTGTCTTGGTTTTTGTATCTATCTTAAGCTACACCAAATACACAATTTCCTTTTGCTTAAATACAAGTAAGACTGCCATTCTTTCTGGATGAATGGCAGAAAAGACTGGAGAAGAGGCAACTTGCAGGGAGATAGAGCTGAGCTCCTCTTTTGTGGGACATAAATACCCAGGTTGATAACAGGGTGTCTTAAATCCTTAGGCTTCACTGGAAAAAGACTAGATACTTGACACAAACTTGCTCTTCTGCTTGTCCATTGCTCCCATTCTCCAGGCTGCCCACATGGGGCTTAGTCTCCTTGGCTGACCATGCCTTAGGCCAGAGAAGAATTCAGTTCTGGAGGCCCAGTACCAAGAACTAAGGGTTAGTTTCTAGCTTAGACTTTAAGGGATGGATTTCAAAGGTTCTAATGTCATCAGGCACATCTTGCCACCAAGGAAAGAAAATGGATATGGAAGGGAAGAACACAGTCGGGACAAGAAGCAAGGCTTCAGTCTGTGTGTTCCCTGTGTCTTGGGTAGGAAAGGATTTAGACTAAAACTCTAGCAGCCTCAGGCTATTTCTTGTAGTAGAGACCTTGGCCTCCCTAAGGTGTTTTGATTCAGAGGAGCACAAGGCTCCTTCTTCTAGCTTCTAGAGATTGTGGAGGCTATAGGCTCAGCTTTGGCTTCTAGCCTTTTGATTCAGGTAAGCAACTGCTCAAGGTTGGGGCCAGGGACCCTGCCTGGAGCTTCATATTTTGACATAAGGAAGAGATCCTAGAGCTTGGAATTGTACAGAGTTAATACCTCTCTCGTGAGGCATCCTCAAAGTGTGTGATTACTGAATCTTATGAGGTTAGTGGTCAGGAGAGACAGAAGTCATGGTTGAAAGTCCAGACTTAAAGCAGCTCTAAGATGACCAGGAAGATTGTTTTACACATGTCATTGCTATCCTCACTTAATTAAATAAACTTTAGCCTTCAATTCAATTTTGTACATAGTTTTTACTCTAAGCCAACCTATCTCTCTATTCCCCTGTCTCCCTCTCCCTCTCTCTTGTTCCTTATTTTTCTCTCTCATAGTTCTGGCAGCATTGGAAACCTGAAGAAGCTAAAAGAGAAGAATACATTGGACGGAGGACCTTGTCCTCTATCCTTCAGATCTTGAAATTAAGGTCAAAGATTAGTTGGTGACAGAGTTAATTACTTAGATTTTAGTGTAAGACAATCTTTCTTTGGCATTATGTGGTGTCACACTGCAGAGACTATCATTAAAGTGACTTTTATTTTAATATCAAAATGACCCTTTTATGCTCTAAGAATTTATTGGTACAAAAATCTCTGGCTGCCCTATTTTTCTCTCATTAAACTCACAGGATAACCACCTATCCTTGTGTTCTATTTATTCTAGCACTGTACAGGCTACAGATGGAGTATCTTCTCATTGACTCTGCAGCGTCAATAGGGAACCAGTAAGGGGGTGGGTGGGGGGAAGGAACCAATAAGAAATTAACATCTTCTGAATCTAAGAGGTTCTTCAGTCTTAGCAGCTTGGATAGGTTTCAGAATCATGAGGGGTTTTGTTGCTGTTGTTTGTTTCTTTTTTCTTTTTCTATTTAAGAATCCCCATGACGTAGTTTAAAAAGCACTGGACTTTACACAACAGCATAGATTCTCTCATTTACTCCTTTCAACCTTATGAAATAAGTATTATTATCCACCCTACTTTACACTGAGGCTCAGGCTGGTTATGACAGCGCTGGGACTAGAATCCAGCTATGTTTGACCTCAGAGCACTATACTTTGTCATCAACTCTATATTCAACAAGAGTCATTACCCCCAGGCATCTCTTCCTATGAAACTTACAGGGGTCGAGGAGTGGCATCCAGCATAGGCAAGTTTCTAGGGACCTTGTGAGATAGGATGTAAAGGAAAGCAATCTGATTGGCATATTTATTAAGTAAATAATGGGAAATAAAGTTCGAGAGGTAGAGAACCAATTGGAAACCAGTTGGATGAGTTGGATTTGGTGTGAAATCAGTGTCAACCCTGAAAGGATTGTGGGTAGAGGAGTGAGTGCACAAGTCTGGGACCAGGCAGAGGTCAGAGCAGATGGAGAGGCCACATCCAAAACCCATCCCAGCATTCACTAGTTGAATTCAAGATAACCTGGTAGAAGGGAGATCCAAAGTGATGGATTGTGCAAGAGTTGTAGGCCTGACCTCATGAAGGAATAAATTGTGAGACATTTTGGAGGGAAATAAAAGACAGAATTTGATGACAACTTAAACATAAGACCTTAAAGAGAGGAGTTAGTCAAAGGTGACTCTGCGATTCCTTACTAAAGAAAGGGTGTGCACACAGATTTCTTTTATAACTCAAAACTGTACTAAGGCCAAGGACTCCACAGGAACCAAGTAGGGCATAACTCAAGGATTTGGGGGAGAATGTCAGAAAATATTGCTTTCTGGAATGGAGCTTAGAAGAAATGTATGACATTCGTTGTACATGGAATGTTTCTAGGACATAACCACGTGGAGATGACTTCTGAGTGGTGGTAGTGAAACTAGAGCTTTCCCCCACCCCATACTTCTCTAAGATATTTCACAGATCCCAACTTCAAACATAATTAATGTAAGATGTGTGGTAGCCCTGACGCTTCTAATTGGTCCTATCAGGAAGATGTATTTAGGTGTGACCCTGACTGATACAAAGTGAAAGGTGTTTTTGTGCCTAATATGGGCAAATAACAAAGGAAATGTAGAGAAGGAAAATTGACTACTGATTATAGTACTTTCTGGGCAAGAAAGAATCAGTCCTCCAGACCTGAGCAGTAAGAGTATTAAAACAGGCCAGAGAGAATTGATTAGATTTTGCCATACTAGAAAAAATACTTGAAAAGATAATCTAATTTCTTCTCCTCTGATTCTTCCATCACTAGACAATTCTCTGATAAACAATTCCATTTTCAGATATCCTGATCCTAGAAATAGGGTGTTTTGGGTGAAATGATGTCAATACATCATTATTAATAAAATTAGTCTCAGATTGTGTTCTCAGACTCTTGTGAATTTGGATAGCTTGAGTCAGTTCCACAGAACATGATACACCCCCAGATGAACTCATCCAATGAAGGCATACATTGATTTTATCATTATTAGTGTGTTAGTTTCCTATTGCTGCTATAACGAATCACCATAATTTTTTGGCTAAAGATAACACAAATTTATGATCTTACAGCTTTGGAGGTCAGAAGTCCAAAATCAGTCTCACTGTGGCCATGTTCCTTCTGGAAGCTCTAGGAAAGAATCCATTTCTTTTAATTTTTCAAGCCTGTAGAGACTTCTCATATTCGTTGATCCATGGCCCCACATCACTCTAATTTCCAATTGCATTGTAATATCTTCTTCTCTGACCCTGATCTTTCTGTCTCCTTCTTATAAGTACTCTGTCCTTTGGAACATCTAGATGATCCAAGGTAATTTCTTCATCTCAAGATTCTTAACACAATCATATCTGCAAAATACCTTTTGCCATGCAGGATAACATATTCCCAGGTTCCAGGAATTAGGACATAAACATCTTTGGAGAGGGTAGTTATTCTGCCTACCACAACTAGTATTGTTACATTTTGCCCAACAGGCCTAAGGACCACTCCTTGGTTTTATAGTGTTCATAACTAAGGCACAGGTACATTTTCGAGGTCCTCCTCTCTGAGACTGGGCTTGATCCAAACAGGTCAATGGCAGCCTTAAGATGGGTCATAGGAAAACCATTGTTCATGGCTAACTGAGAACCATGAATACAAATAGGAATGTGCCCAAATGAGGGTAAGCAGAATGGTGACATCTCAGATATTTGTCACATGATGAGCACTTGAAAGAAGTTGGCTCCCAGCTTTTGGAACTGTTCAAGCAGAGGCTAGACTACTACCTGCCAGGAAGGTTTAAAGGACATTCAGATGATGGCAGGACTCAATGACCTTTGTGGTCCTTCTATTCATTAACATCTATTAGTTAATTAAATGAATTGGATGGAAAAGTTCCATTTTGTTCAGGAGCCACTGTCCCTTAGTTGTCATTACCCAATGTATATTTATAATGATGAGTCCAATAAAGCTCTAAAACTTACCATCAAGAAGCAAAAGTCCCAGACAACTAAATGGACTTCACCCCCTGCAGCTTCCATTAAAGTTAATGAAAAGTTAATCATGTCAATAGAAGTGACATAGTCAAATCTTGAGAAACATGGGGGAACACAACGACTCTAAATGGTATTGGTTGAATCCTAATTCAAATAGCTCAACTTCACATGGAGTGGGTAAGATAAAAGACAGTGAGAGGTTGTGTTAATGCTTCGCAGAACACTCCAATTCCAGCTGCAGCAACAGTACCTCTTAGGCTAAAGAGTTTGTCCAAAGAACCACTTCATTAAAAAAGAGTGGTTAGAGCTACTTAATAGCTTTACGATCAAGTCATGAAGGCCTTGAAAAGATAGCCTTGCCATAAAATTGTTTCCATCCTGTCTGCAGAAATGCCTGGTCTTCGACCTCAATTCCATCTCCGCTTTTCATATTTTTAACTCTTTGCTGATAGTTTCACTTTGCAGTTATTTATTGGCATGTTATTATTTGAATCCTATCTGCCTGTGTATAAATGAAGGAACTGAAGGGGCAGGAAAGGTATGTGAGGGGGCAACGAGGCAGGGAAGGGAGGCAGGCACTTCAGCTTTTGGCAAAGTGGTGGAGTGCTAGAATGCCAAAGCTGGAAGGGTTTTTGGAGATTATCTAACCCCAATCTCTTATTTTATAGTTGGGGTGATTGGGGTCCAGAGAAGCATAGGGAATTGCCGAAGGCCTCACCAGGGCTAGTAAGAGGAAGAGATTTCATTTCCTTTAGCTATTAGGTGATGTGTGCTTTGTGCTGATGATCCCATTCTGGTGGGATCTCATTCTTCTGGTGACAGTCTGTGGCTTCCCCACCTGCTTTGGTCTTAGAATATGCTTTCTGGCACCACCCAGCATTGTGAACTGGGAGAGGCCCATCAAACTTTGTCTACCTCTGTATCTCCATTCCCCCAAATTGACTTCTCTTTCCCTGCTTAGTTTGAAAAGTCAATTTACTGGCACTTTGCATTACTTTTCTTGGTGGAAAGCCTCCACAGTTTCCCTCTTCTAGGAACTTGTCCACACCCTTCCCTCTACATAGGATGTCCTCCTAATCTAGAAGGTGTTCCTCATCCTGCCTGCTGGAAGGTGTGCTTACTCCCTCTGAATCTTCATGACTTTTCTTTTGTTTCTCTCTGAGATTCTTTCTATTTTCTAAATTGAATTGGTTATTTGTGCAAATATTTTAATGCACATAGTGATGAATTTCCTGAGGATAAAACCCACATCTGATGATCCTACCTCCCCCAGAGCAGGGCCTCCACCCAGAGAATATAATGATCAAAGTAACAGCAAATACTAGCAAGGCACTTACACCACAAACTGTTTTAACCATTTTGCCTTTATTTACTCATTTAATCTCACATTAATTGCATGAGGTCCTTTTTTAAATCCCCATTTTATGGATGAGGAAACTAAGGCACAGAAGGTATATTGTTCAAAGTTATCCAGTACAAAGTAATGATGTTAGAATCTGAACCAGGGAATCTGGCTCCGGAATCTAACCATTTGGCACTACACAGAAGAGCATACATGTGTTTGTTGAAATATGTATCCATCTATACATATATAGGAAGAGAAGAGAATAGATTTCATTTCCTTTAGCTATCGGGTAATGAGTGCTCTGTACTGATGACCCATTCTGTCTTCTGGTGGTCATCTGTGGCTTCCGTACCTGCTTTGGTCTTAAAGACCAAAGGTCTACATTGGTGTCTATTTATTTCTATACCTACCTATATATCTATAATTATAAAAGCACCAGTGAGTGGTATCCACCCAGATAACCACTCATCCTAATTAATTAAAGCTTGCATTTTTATCATGAACCAAAGTAGTGAGACTGTAGGTTATTGAAGCACCAAAGCAGGTTAAGAGAGAATAGTCCAGGAGCAAAAGCAGAATCTCTCTAAATTGTCTCAACTAAGAAATGTCCTGGATTTTCTAGGAAGTGAAAGTGAGAACAGTACTTTGTTGTTAATTATCTTTAAATGCTCTCAGTTTTCCTATTTACCTGGAGAGAATCAAGACAAACACCAAAAGGTATAGGTACACGGAAGCTATAACCAGGCTGTGTTTTCACCTGAACAAATAGTAACATTATTTGGTTTTCTTGTTGCCCCATCAAGATAGGTTCCAGAAGCTTTAATAATTAATCAAATTAAGACTTAAAAATCAGTCCCCTTTGAGGAAGTTTGTATCAGTTAGCTATCAATTAACACTGATGGCTTCAGTTCCTTTCTCAGCGTGCTAGGAAAAATGCGGGATGGAAAAGCGCCACAGTGTGTTAATGGAGCCATAATACACATTGCCTAATGAAGCATGAAGGCCTTGTTTACTCTGAATGCTGTAATTATTTAAGAGCTTTTAAAACCCAATGTCAAACCTTGACTCTCACCTACCTGTTTCTCACAACAGGAATGATGCACTTAATGTTTTATCTCAACTCCGTGGTGGTGAACTGAAAATAAATAGCTAATTGTACGTTTCCATTTGCCACATTCTTTCATTGCCGTGAAAAGCTTTTGCCAGTCTGGGCTCTGTCATTGAGAGATGCATCGCAGCAGCGTTCAAAGCTACCATTTACTGAAGGAGAGCAGAGCCTCGCATGGGGTGTCCTACATCATTTACCCCACAATTCCTCACCACCACCTCATGAACCACAGGTGAGGTATGTGGGACCCAGGTGTGGCTGAGGATACGTGGGAATCAGAAACCAGGCTCCTTGTCTTTTGAGCAGAGTAGTGTGTATGTTCATGGGTCTTTGAATCTGACTCTCTGTGCTTAAACCCTGATTCGACCACTTCGGGACTATGTGACCTCAGACACGTTATCGAACCTCTCTGTGACTTGTTTCTTTATGTATCAAACAGAAGTGATGATAAAAAATGGACCTCACCTCACAGGTTGTTGGTTGGACTAAACGATAAACCGGTGGAGTGTTCAGAAAGTACCTGACACACTGCAAGAGCTCGGCAATGTCAGCTCTTGCCGTTACTTAACTCCTTGCACCTCATTGTGTAGCCTCTGAAAAATGTCAACATGCACTCACTGCGTGCCCAAAAGAGGCCCAGGACAAACTTTGGTGGAGAAGAAAGATCAGGAGGCGAAGATTGGGAATAGTTGGTGTCACCTTGTCTCTGAAGTTACCTCTCTGGCTGGTGCCTCTGAGCAAATCTATTCTCTTTCTGGGCTTTAGATCCCTCATCTGTAAAATGGGGCTAACTAGCCCTTGTGTCTGCTGTGAAGATGAAAGGCTATGGCAACAAGAGAGAAGGATTCAGAATCTCCTGGTACCTGGGCCCCCCTGGTGTAAGGCAGTCCTAGTGCAGGATGCTATTCGACATACTCTAGGAGGTATTAGCCAATTAAGACTTATTCCTGTCCTCAAAGGGCTTGCCACCTAGTGGAGTATGCAGACAGACATAGAATACCTAATAAAAAGGCACAAGGAGCCAAGGAAGCATGAGGGGCTGGGATCAGCAGGAGAGGCTTCTGGAAGGAGGTCATGCTCTGGTTAGACTTCAAAGGATATAATACATCCAGATGTGTACAGACTAAGGACAGGGCATGCCATGGGAAGACAACAGCATCAATAAAGGCATCGAATTGAGGACGTGCACACTTGAGAGTTCAAACCCAGGGACTAATTAGAAGGGAAATAGTCACCTAATGCAAAAGATTTGGCTTTGGTTTGAATCTCAGCTCTACTTTAATAACTGTGAGGTTCATAGACCAGTCATTGGTCTTTCTCAAACTTGTTCTCCACATCCATAATATGGAAATCATAGTCATACATAAATCACATTTATAAGGATTCAATGATATGTAAAGCATTAAGAGAGAGGGGAGCCAAATGTCAAGAGAGATGAGTGATGTGGTGTGATCATTAGTTGTGCATGTGCTATACTTTTCCTGAGTAGACTACATATTGTGGGAGGCAGGGTGATATAAAGAGACCAGAGTCTGGCCCATGGTAGTTGGCCAGCAGATGCTACCTGGCGTTATTTATCACCAGGACACAGGAAGTAAAAGTAAATTGGGATCACTTTGTGAAGGGCTTGGTCTTTTCAAATTAGAAGCATGGACTTGGTCCTGTGAGGGTCAGGGATACCCTGAAAATTCATGAGCAGATCAATGAGATGATGTCCACTCAGAGGCAGGGAAGCTATCCTCAAAGGTGGCCTAGAAGATGACCAGGTGTCAGAGCTCATAGGCTGAGTGGGCCTTGCTTATAAGTGAGGTTATCTGCCAGTAGAATATCAGGTGGCTTGGTGCTTTCACATTGTGAGATGAAGAAGAGAGGCAGCATTTCCATGGCACATATGAGAAAACAAAGTCATAGAGAATCCAATATGCCTAAATTTGTATCGTCCATTCATGGCAGATGTGAGATTAGAATCCAAGTATTTGGACTTCTGGTCTAGTGCTTTATACCACAGATAAATCCATGAGTGTGGGACAGTTTACGGGAGGAGTGAAGACTCCAGTATCACAGAGAATGTCTCTGGCACCTGTTATTAATGCCAAAATGAGCTACAATTCTCAGGCATCCGATCATTGTTCAAATGCAAATGCCAGTGTATGGGGTACAGGGGGCATAGTAAGGGACCACTCATTTTAGCTATGTAGATCCCAGTGTCAGAGAGCAGAATCCTTGGGTGAGGAAAGAGCCTGATATTTCTGATACTCCACAGGGTATGACGTGGCCAGTGGGCAGGGCACACTTAGAGAGAAAGCCAGCTGTGTCAGATTTGCTCAGTGTCACCAGCACTTTGCTGGCCTTGGCTGGCGTCCTGTCTCTCTCACCTTCCTGTTGTCATCAGGATGACATATTTCTGTTCAGGATCTCTGAGTCGGTGTTCTTTCTGTCCTCCTCCACCCCAGGACATGGGCAGACCACATCTTGGTGGGGTTTAGAAGTCTGGCGTGGCCAGTGTCCCCTGCCCAAGGAGAGGGCTGAGGAAGAATCTGATACTAGACATTCCCTAGAGACAAATCCCTTCTGCTGCCTTACCATTTTCCACCCCCAAGGGTGCTCAGGGAGTATAGTGTCATGACAGTGCTCTGGGGGACCTGACAGTCACAGGCTCATATAGTGTCTGTACCTGGCCACAGGGACGTGGGTAATGAGTACTGGAAGTTATGTTGACTTGGGCCCCTTGAAGCCTGTTGGAACAATAAAAGGCCACCAGGCCACATTTCTGTCTTATAAACGGTTGCTCAAGAATCTATCACGAAGACAGGTTCACAGGGCTCCCTTTGGAGATAGCAGTGTGATAACTTTTTGGAAAATGTTTTATTTTGCCCTGCATTGTATAATTCTCCTCATTTTCTTCAGCTGAAACTAAGGGCTGATGGTGAGACTTTCTGGCTAGATGTCAGCATCCAGAGTGAATTCTGTAATTTATTTGTGAAAATCCAAGTTACTGCCTTCCTCTCTGCCCAGCCCGGGTTAAATTTCATCCCCTCAAGCATGACCTCCGATTTCTCTTGCCCCCAAGGAGGAGTCCCAACACCTACCGCCTTTGGTCAAAGGCCTCAGTCTTTTTGCTACTGCATCTCCTGTTGACTTCTCCTGTGTGCCTTAAGCTTCACGCACTTCCTCAGTATCATTTCCCCAAGGCCCCCAGCTCTGTCCACCTCCTTGTCTTTCTCATACACTTATCTACTGGAAAGCCGTTTGCCAACATTGGCTACCTATGAAAACCTCCCTTACCAAAGGTCTTATTCTCTTTGAAACCATCTCATGTCACTTTCTTAATTAAGATGCTACCTTCAGTGCTCCCAGAGCCTATTACTTGCACTAGGTTATTGGCTTCTTTTTATTCATTATTCATTCAACCATTCAATATCTATTGTCTCAAAAGCTACTATATTTATGGCCCATTGTTGTAACTTGTGCAGAGGCATGGAGATGTGTAATAAGAAAGAGGGAAGCCAAATATTAAGAAAGAAATGTGATGTGATGGGATGGGATGGGATGGGATGGGATAATTAATTGTGCATGTGCCATATTTTTCCTGAGTAGATCATATATTTGTGGGAGGTGGGCAGGGTTGTATAAAGTAAAAGTGCTTGGTCATTGTAGTCAAACAAGCCTGGGTAACATTCACATTAACTAGCTATGAAACTGGACTTCAAGTTCCTATCCTGTAAATGGAGATAGTAATATCTCTTTGGGGGTACATTGTGAGATTGAATTGAACAATAAATATAATGTGCCTAGCTCATGACATGAGCAAAATGAATACGACTTCATGCCCAATTTTGCTGAACAGTAAATGTTTCAGTAATTGAGAAAAAAAATCAGTTCCTGAAATGAAGATGCTAAAAACTCTACCCATAATAAGGGGCACCTGGATGGCTCAGTCTGCTAAGCATCCAACTTTGGCTCAGGTCACAATCTTACAGTTCACGGGTTGAGCCCTGCATCGGGCTCTGTGCTGACAGCTCAGAGCCTGGAGCCTGCTTTGGATTCTGTGTCTCCCTCTCTTTCTCTGCCCCTCCCCTGCTCACACTCTGTCTTTCTCTCTCTCAAAAATAAATAAATATTTTAAAAAAGCCTCTATCCATAATAAGAATAAATGAAGGCAAGAAAAGTGTCAGGTTGCAGATGAATTTTCAAGGCATATTATTGATTATTACTGTTTACTACAATCTAAAATATGTTAACTCACCAGTATTTACTAACTTATCTAAACTGGGCAAAAATAAAAAACAAATAAAACTGATATCGTCTGGAAGGAAGAGTTATTGACCCAGGAAAGAAGGTTCTGAAGATAGAAGAGCACTGGGTTTCTAAGGGGAAAGAAGCAAGTATTTATGGATTGGGAGGAAAATGATTAATGAAAAGAGTAAATGAATTTTTATGATTAAGAATACAGCAGGGGTGCCTGGGTGGCTTATTTGGTTGAGTGTCTGACTCTTGATTTCAGCTCAGGTCATGATTCCAGGGCTGTGGGATGGGGCCCTGTGTCAGACTCCATTCTAAGCATGGAGCCTGCTTAAGATTCTCTTCCCTTCATCCTCTGCCTTCTCCCCTGCTCATGCTTTCTCTCTCTCTCTCTCTCTCTCTCTCTCTCTCTCTCTCTCTCTCTTTCTCTCAAATAAAAAAATTAAAAAAAAAAAAACCAAAACTTAAACCCGACAGAGAAAGACAAATACTATCATATCACTCATGTGTGGAATCTAAAATAAATAAATAAAAGGTCAAATTCAGAGAAACAGAGAGTATGGGGTTTCTGGGTAGCTCAGTCAGTTAAGTGTCCAACTCTTGATTTCAGCTCACATGATCTCATGGTTTGTGAGTTCAAGCCCTGTGTTGGGCTCTGCACTGACAATGTGGAACCTGCTTGGGATTCTCTCTTTCATCCTCTCTCTCTGCCCCTCCGTCACTCATGCACAAGTGCTCTCTCTCTCTCTCTCTCAAAATAAATAAATAAACATTTTTTAAAAAGAGAGAAAGAGAAACAGAGAATAGAAAAGTAGTCAAGAGATTGGAGCAGGGTGGGGGCGGGAGGGATAAGAAGAAGTTGGTAAAAGGTACTTTCAGCTATAAGATGAATAAGGTCTGAAGATCTAATGGATAACATGGTAACTATAGTTGATAACACTGTATCATGCAATTGAAATTTGCTAAGAAAATAGAACTCTAATGTTCTCACACACCCAAGAAGATAAATATATGAAGTGTTGGGTGTGCTAATCAACTAGATGGTGAAAATCCTTTCATCATGTATATCAAATTAGCACAAGGTATACTTCTAATACCTTACAATTTTGTCAGTCGTACCTCAATAAAGCTGAAAAAAATATAACAAAACCCTTCGCCTTAGTTCCTTTGATCTTGAACATTTCTAGGATGGTATGTGAGGGCCAGAAACCCAACACAAAGTGGTAACCACTTGGTAAGTTGGGGAAGTGACATCCTAGCTTATTTCAGCTCTGGAGTTCATTACATCCAAATGTGAATTATGGTTTCCCCTCTCTTGCTGGACTGGGTTGCTTGGAGCAGAGATGGGATTTCATTTCTGTCTGCTCTTCCAGGCCCTGCCCTGAGCCAGTAACTACAAATAACAGTGGCGAAAGGATAAGAGGGAGAGAAGGCAAAGAGTGGTGAGAGGTGATTAAAGGGAAAGTGGAGAGAAAGGAGGATTCCCTTTCTATTCTTCTTTTTACGAAATCATAAAAACAACCTAACCAGAAGTTAAGTTAATTCAATGGTTAAATTTGAGCTGAGTTTACAGATATTTGCAGAGTGTGGTCTCAGCAGTCCCCAAACAATGAGTAGACGTCACTCTGAGCTCCGGAATCTGCATGTTAAACAAACTCCGCAGATAATCCTGGAGCAAGTTGTCTCTGAGCCACTCTTTCAGACACACCGAGTTACCGCGTTGGCCCATTCTTCCATTCGTGCACTTGTCAAGCATTTATCGAGACCCATCATGCGCCTGGTGCTGTGTTAGAATCTGGAGACACAGAGATGAACAGGTTGGATACAACCTCCACTTCTGAGGTGCTTGTAACTGAGTGGGGATCCCATGGGAAATGTGTTCTGAAATAAACAGAACAGATGAAGGCCCATTTTACTCAGGCAGAGATGGAGACGATGCCGAGAAGTTCTTTCCCAACTCAGAGCTGTTTGGAACAAAAGCAAAATAAAGCAAAACAGCAACTATAAGTATGTAAACATAAAGTATATTCCACAAACTCAATTCTTTTGTTCTCATTCCAGCCATTTCCCTTTGGAAAAAAGGGGATGGATATGCAGAGGGCTTTTTACAGTGGCCTGTGATTGTGGTTTGCGTCATGTTGCCTGCCCCTCAGTGGCTAGCTCCAAACAGGACGTGGTTAGCAATCTCCCCCTTACTGATTACTAGTGGTTAACAGCATGGAGTTGAGCCCCAGATTCTATGACTGACACCCTGGCTGTAAAGCTTCCTAGTTGTATGATCGTGAACCTCACAGAACCTTCGTGCTATGTTCTTCTCCATCAACTGGTGATCAAATAGTACTTGCCTACTAAGGTTAAGGTAGTGAAATTAGGTAGATTCTGACAGAGTAAGTTTTCAAGAAGGCTCAACATTGGTTGTTGTTGTTATGATGTCAGCCTCAAAGTCCTTTGAAATACTAAGAGTTCCCTGTGGAACGCCTCTCCCAGGAGCCCATTCTTTAGAGGAACATTCTTTTCTTCCAGTCAACATCCCGCACTGGAGTGAGCTTCGTACACTGCCAGGGGCCAGGTGTTGTGGAGAACACTGCCTTTAGGGAGCTCACAATCTGATGGTGGAGGTAGGCACCTATACAACACACTATTTTCTTCTTCTTTTGAATGTTTATTTATTTTAGAGAAAGAGAGAGTGTGTGTGTATGAGCAGGGGAGGGGCAGAGAGAGAGAGAACGGAGGATCTAAAGTGCGGGGCTCGAACTCACAAACTATGAAATCATGACCTGAGCTGAGGTCAGACTCTCAATCAACTGGACCATCCAGGCGCACCAATGCACTACTTTCTATAGCAAAATGGAGCCAGTGGTGAGAAAAGGCATCAACACATTGCTGTGGGGTGATAGGAAGATCTGGGTTGGCCAGGGAAGACTTCACAAGGAACTGGGGCTAGATAGTGGAACAGGAAAACAGCAACAGAAAAACAGGCAAAAGGCAGTCCATGCTAGAGATTTAGGACTTGGTCTCCAGGCCAGAGACCAGCAGAAGTTTTTTTAAGCCATTTTAAGAATGGCTCCAAATGATTAACAGTGTGTTTTCAGACAATAATGCCAATGACATTGAAGGATGGACTGGAATTGGTTTCAGTTTTCTATACTATTCCATCCTTATTGATCATAAGTGTCATGAAGGCAGGGAGAGGTAAAGAACATAACATCCTTTGGGAAATGACTAATTTTTTGATTAAAATGACTTAATGTGAAAAGAGGTAAGAGGCAGTAAGGCTGGAGAACTAGACAGGCCCATAGAAGGAAATGAACTTCCTTCTGAAGCCAGGGGGAGCTGTTGGCAGGGTGTGTGTGGGAGGTGGGTCCTATAATCCCTCTCGGATGCTGTGTTCAACATACAAATAGATATCTGAAGGCATCTATCAGTCGGCTGAGAGTTTTAGAAAATCGATTTCAGAACCGTGAGGTTGACATTAGGACACAAAAGGTTTCCAATCCTATGTTGAAACGTTTGGACTTTATTCTGCAGGAAGACAGGAAAGCCTCACAAGAAGGGGAGTAACAAGCAGTGGAGGCCGTGGTGTCCCATCCATTCAACTTTGCTGCCCGAACACACACACATCGCCGGCTGAGGTGTGTGGGCCACGATACTCACAGTCATGTCACTTCTCTGAAGAATGGGAGCCTTCCCAGACCAGAACTCTGGCAGTGGCGAGTGGACATGGGGTGCAAAGGGCTACTTCCCTTGCCTCAGGCTGGGTGATTTGCACTACAGTGGGACTGGATCCTACTGAGCTCCCCCCAACCTTGCCCTGCTTTTCTTACTCTCTCTACGGGGAAAGCACTCCCCACATTAAGTCACTGGAACAAGTTTCCCAGCCTTAGGCTCAGCCTCTATGGAACTTGACCTCAGACATGTGCTACCCCCCTTTAGGAGATGTTAACTCCAGCAACAGTGTGTAGGGCAGATTGAAGACAGATCAAAAGCCTCATAGTCTTCAAACTCAGGTAGGAGTTTACAGCAATGATTTAACCACCAGCATGCACGCCCCTGGGCTGTTATTTATGTTTTTCTGTTTATTTTTGTCTCTTCTACTAAGCGTACCATTCCTTTAATCATAGGCAGCACCCTTTATGATGCCTGCAAAGGGCTAAGAAACAGAAATTCCCAGGGTATCTGGGTTGGCCGGGTCGGTTGAATGCCGACTCTTGGTTTCAGCTCAGGTCACGATCTCACAGTTTTGTGAGTTCAAGCCCTGCTTCTGGCTCTACACTGGCAGCACAGAGTCTGCTCGGGATTCTCTCTCTCTCTCCTTCTCTCTTCCTCTCTCCTGCTTGCTCTCTGTCTCTCTCAAAATAAATAAATAAACTTAAAAAATTTTTTGAAGTTTTTTTTAATGTTTACTTATTTTTTTTGAGAGAGAGAGAGAGCGCGCGTGCGAGAGAGAGTGCAAACAGGGGGTGTGTGCAGAGAGAGAAGAGAGACACAGAATTCCAAGCAGGCTCCAGGTTCTGAGCTGTCAGCACAGAGCCTAATTTGCAGCTTGAACTCAGGAACTCTGAGATCATGACCTGAGCCGAAGTTGGACACTTAACTGATTGAGCCACCCAGGTGCTCCCCCAAGTTTTTTTAATGAAAAAAAAGAGAGAAATTCCCTGGCTATCTGTGGGTAACGCTGCTAAGTTTTGAACATTTCTTTGAGAAATAAACAAGCAAAAACCCTTTTGCCTGTAGGTGGGTATCTGAAGGCCATAGCTTTGGTAAGTCATCTTGTACTCCTTGAAAACCTGAATCTCATTATGCGCAAACACACACACCCAAAATCACCCAACCTTCGTCAGCCTAACGTTCTAGCACCGCGTTGATAAATATTTGTGTTTAATGGCACTTACGGGGAGCATTTTGATTTCTAAACATTGGCTGGTGAGTAATGATTTTGCCAAGAGCACAGCAAGAATTTTGCAATCTTGACTATTCCTAGGCTTTTGATGATACACAATTACTCCGCACTGCAGAAAGGAGTGGGGAGAAAATTCTTTAAAGAGCTTGTCACCAGGGAGTCATTTCAGGGGGAAGAAGGGTGGGAGCACCAAATGAATCCAAAAGGCTTTCCATTTTGCATTTTAAACACCATTCTTGCTTTTATCTGAACATGTGAGCCTTCTAAAGGGCTTGCTTTCCGCACCGGGGCAAAAGGAGCGATGGTGGGCTCTGGTCGTGTTCATCTCTGCCAGGTTTTAGAAGACACCCACTTGGCACTCAAAGAGATCTAGAAATGAATCCCTAATTGTGTGGTGTGAACTTGAGCAAGTTGCCAGCCTGCTCGAAGAGGCAGATGTGTGAACTGGGAAGAGCATAAGAGACTGCAGAGGTGGGCACCCCCAGCTCCACTGGCCTTGTTACTTTGTTCCCATTTCAGGGTCTCCATTTTTATAGCTCTAAATGAGAATTATAATACCTCTGCAGCAAGTGGCTGTGAGGATACCTGAGATGTACTATAGTGCCCTTCACAGAGAGGGAATTTGGCCAACGTGAGCTCTCCTCCAGGTGCCAGGTTCATAGTCTAACTCCTCGACTCTGGGTCTCAGAGTGGCAGTGGGACTAAGGATACCTTGTACTATAGCCGCAGGGCCCTGGCTGGTGAGATTGAGGGGACGCGGTTCCCTCCCCCTGCTGCTTGTGCGCTGTGGATATATGACAGGTAGGGCCTTTCCATGAACTTTTCTTCCTATCTTCTTTCCTCTCCATGTATTCGGTTTCAATACCTCTACTTTCTGAACCCTTCTGTGCCCTTGAGCACAAGCTACGTTGTTTCAGTTATATCTGCAGTTGCCTATGTCTTAACTCCCCAGTCAGGGTATAAACTTCTTACTGTTAGGAACTAATTGTATGTATCGCTGCAACCACACCCTTCCTTCCCTCTAGTTTACAAGATGGGCCCAGCACACATCAATGGCCAACTGAATATTGATGAATTGGTGGGTTGGGGCCAGTTTCTGTGAATTAAACTTAACTGATAATACAAGGTAGGCCCAATTCTGGCCCCAAGAAGACAGCAGCGAACATGATCAGGAAGCCTTGTTCATTGTTCACGGAGCTTGTACCTCTGTGAGGAAGAGACAGGTAACAAATAAACAACTCCGGAAGAAAACAGGTAGGGGTAAGTGTAATGATGGAAACAGCACGAGGTGTTTTGAGGGAGGTGAAGGAGGGAGTTGGTGGGGTGGCCAGGGAAAGCCCCTCTGGGGAGGTGGAATGTAAACTGAGGTGTGAATGACCAGTGAGAACCAGCCAGCAGGAGTGTCTCAGGCTGACAGAACAGCGAGGGCTAAGGTCTTTGGTCAAGTGCTCATGCAAAAGTTCAAGCTCGTTAAGTTAGAGGATCAGGAAGAGTGCGAATGTGGGGAAAGCCTAGTAAGGGCAGTGGATGGGGACCTGTTTTGTTTTTTAATGTTGATTTAGTTTTGAGAGACAGAGACAGATCACGAGCAGAGGAGAGGCAGAGAGAGAGAGAGGGAGACACAGAATCTGAAGCAGGCTCCAGGCTCTGAGCTGTCAGCACAGAGCCCGACGTGGGGGTCGATCTCGTGAACCACGAGATAGATCATGACATGAACTGAAGTTGGACACTTAACTGACTGAGCCACCCAGGTGCCCCGGGAACCTGGTTTTTAAATTCTTAAGTCGATGAAATGATCTGTTTTTAATGCACTGCCCTCCTAACTCATCCACTTAGGGCTTGTGCTTTTTCCTATTCAGCAGGCAGCACTATTTTGAGACATCCTCCTCTACACAGAGGTAATAGCCCCAAGTTTCTCCTTATTCTTTCTTCCCTTTGAAAAAGCAATCTAAGAGCCTTAATCACTGCTAGTGATTTGCTTCTCTCCCTTGCACACACATTATTCAGAATTTCTAAGAAGAAAAGCAAATGTCAGTGGTAAGAGTGCTAAAATTTGTAGTTACCTACTTACCTATGCATTTATTTATTCCTTCTATTCCTGCTTCCCCAAAGGACTTGTAGTTTCCTATGTTAGAAAGCACAGATATCTTTTAAAAAAGCACAAATGTAAGACAAGACAAGTCAGACCAGGGCCTGCATTGGTGGGATGGTGAGGAGACAGTCACTCTGTCATAGAAGAAATTGAGGGACACAGCTTTGCTACCAGGCAGCCAAGGCATGAAGGGTGTCTTAAGAGGTTCCATAGACCTAGTCTGGAGCCTCACGTCAAGGATTGGCTGTGAGGCCTTAGATAGTTTGCCCCCAATCTGGGCTCCATCTGAAAAATGAGCAAGTTATTAGGGGAGAGGGGTTCTCTGGCTTGTCCAATGTCAATATTTTGTGAGTCCAGGTGGGGTCTGTGTCACAGAAGGCCAGGGTGGAGTTTGCAGGTGAGAGAGGGCCTGGGAAGGGCCAGGCCCTGCTTTGGGAGACAGTAGGGCTTCCTGATGGGACCTTTGTGCAGTTTAGGTGGCATAGCATGGTGGCCAGGAGCCTGCACTCTGCCAGGTGACCTCCCTGGGTTTGCATCCCTGGTTGAGTTACTGAGTCTCTCTTTGCCCCAGTGTTCTCATCTCATCTGTAAAAGGGTATAGTGGTAGACCGTATATAATAGGGATGTTGAGAGAATCAATGACATTCATTCATCGAGTACACTTAGAACAATTCTGTGCACTGAGCAAATGTTCAGGAAATGGGACTGACTGCTGATATTGCTGCTGCTACTGTTCAGCCACCAGCACTCATCAGAGGAGGGGATGTCATTTCTCCCTTGGGTCTTCTTGCCCAAAGAATGACTGGCTGAGGCATCAGCATAATTATGCGAGGCAGATGACTCAGCCTGGATACCAACTTCATGGATAGGACAAGGGCACGAACAGGGCGCACAACAATAACTGCTCACGTGAATTGAACACTTGTTGTGTGCCACGCACTGTGATTGAAACCATACTTGCTTTTCCAGATAATTTTGTCAATGACTCTGTGGGCAGATAAGGACCTTGAGGTTCAGAGTAATCCATTCTTGCTGGAACCCACGTCTGTGATTCCAAAGTCCGTGCTTTTGAGGTGAGTCAAACACTTGCCACAAGTGCGGAATTAAGTCTTACTTCCGAGAACCTCAGTGGAGACAGCCAGTCTGGGGACTGCCTGAGTGTCTACTCCCTGTTAGGTGAGAGTGCTCCCTGGGGTCCGGGGAGCCTGGAGGAGTGCATGCGAGAGACAGCTTGGCAGGTGCGGGGCTGGTGGGAGAAGGAATCAACCTTTCTTTCTCTCCCCGCACACCCCCATGTGTGTACATGCATAAACGTGCACACGCATGAGCGCGGGCGCGCGCACACACACACAAACACACACACTCACCACATCAGTAGCATGAAATATTTCATTTAGAGTCATAAAACATGGGTTTAGTGTTTGCTTTTCCACTTACCGAGGTGTGGCTTTGGGCAAGTCACGAGTCTCTTAGTTCTGCTTTAAAACAGAGAGTCACATGCTCCCCAGCTTCCTCAGCAGACTGGGAACCTGAAACCCTATAGATGATATATGTGAATGTTCTTTATAAGCCATAGAACAATACAAATGGCATTTTAAAAAGTCATTTATAACCACTATTATTAAAATTTTGGATTGCCTCCCTCTCTCAAGACTTCCTTCCCTTCTCAGAAAAATAGAATTTTCCTCTTGCCAATGATTCTGTCTCTTGGGACACTGGCGCAGAGCAGTGGAAGGCCAAATTGCCTTAATTTAGCTCTAAAAATATTTGAGCAGATCAATTTTCAGAGTGTTGTCAAGTGTCGAGTGTGTGGACAATGAATTTTAGTGAAGAGTAATGGCCCACGTCTGTCAACAAAGGCAACAAGGCAGGGGGGTGGGGGTGGGAAAGCTGCCAACCGAGGTATCTATTCTGCAGTTAACTGGAAAAGCAGGATTCCCATTAGACAGAGAGAAGAGCTAGGTGGTGATACCCAGTCCCTATGTTTTCCTTTTTTTTTTTTTGGAAGAGTAATTACTGTTGTTGACCTTATTCTGGCCAGCCATTCAGGTTTGTTGACTTGGCTATTAAATCATCCTTCCCTTTGTTTGCTCTACCTTAATGGGGTGATTAGGCCTGCAGGCTGCCATCAAATACACTGGGTGCCTGGGAACTTGGCCACCCATCCTTGGGGGCAGGCAAGGTGGGATGCCAACCAAAGCCTAATACAGGCACAGGGCTGAGCATTAAGGCTCTTAGTGCTTCTTCCTGAATGGCAGTGTTCACTCATTACCATGTCTGTTTTGGAAACGTATCTCTGGAGAGCAGAGTGAGGCAGCGAGGGGAGAACTGGGTCTGTCCCTCTCAGCCACTTGGCCTGGCCACTTGACCTCTATGGACTTCAGCCACCTCATATCAAAATAGTGATAATGGGGACGTGTGCTCCTCAAGACTGTTGAGAGGCTCAAGTACACTGATTTATCCCTTTTGTCCTTCAACATCTGTTAAGTAAGCAACTACTATATCTTGGACACTGTGCTAAGACTTGGGAATACGACAGTAAAAATAACAAATATCCTGGCACCCAGAGAGCTTACATTCACTCCGTAAAGTGTATAGTGAGGTAACTGGTGATGACTGGAGCGCCATGGAAGAAAAATGTGTCAAGGGAGGGAGTGCCAGGTGGAGTGAGTGTAATTACTAGGGAAGAAGACATCTAATCAAGGGCCCAAAGGAGGAGAGGAGGCAAGTCAAATAAGTATCTGAGGGAAGAATATTCCAAATAGAGGGAACAGCAAATGCAAAGTAAGATAATATGTGTGAAAATACTTTACAAATAGTAAAGGATTGCCTAAACATATCTTATCATTGGTTACATTTCTTATTGTAATGTTGATTTATTTTTGAGAGAGAGAGAGAGAGAGAGAGAGAGAGCGAGAGCGCAAGTGAGCATGTGTGGGGAAGGGGCACAGAGAGAGGCAGGGACAGAAGATCCAAAGCAGGCTCCGTGCCCACAACAGAGAGCCCGATGTGGGGTTCCCACTCACGAACCATGAGATCACGATCTGAGCCACAGTCAGATGCTCAACAGATTGAGCCATTCAGGTGCCCCTCCTTGTTATATTTCTTCAATCTGGCTAGCCTAATAGCAGAGACTAAGCTCATCACAATGCGAATACCTGCATCTCAGTGCTGCAGAAACCTTTCTATAGGTTCTTATCAAGTCTTAGCACTTCAGCTGCTCATAAAGGAAAGTAGAGGTGGGGAGGAGCGCCTGGGTGGCTCAGTTGATTAAGCGTCCGATTTTGCTCAGGTCATAATCTCAGGGTTCATGGGTTCAAGCCCTGTGTTGGGCTCTGTGCTGACAGCTCAGAGCCTGGAGCCTGCATCTCTCTCTCTCTCTCTGACCCCCTCTACACTCACACTCTGTCTCTCTCTCTCTCTGAAATGTAAATAAACATTTAAAAAAGAAAAAAAAAGAAAAGAAAAGTAGAAGGGGTCTCTGCATGACTTTTATCTGCATGTCATTGTTGCTGTAATTAACCATTTCGGAAGCCATGTCTAAAAGGACTACAAGCAAATGACAAGTCAATTACACTTAAAAAAAAAATCCAGACTGCTTTTGCATTCTGCGAATGACAAAGGAAGAAGGGAAAAGAAAAAGCTAGTTGCTGAGTATTTTTTTCTGCCCCACTTTTTGCTTGGTGGTGCTGGGATGGAAAGTGTGCCTTCGTAGTATAAAATGTACATTTTTCCTGACACTTAGAAATGACTCTGAAAGTTTCAGACAAAAGGTTCTCTAGATGTGCAAGAAGTTTCAATTATTCTGCTTGGGAAAATCATCTTTTAGAGATGCTTTTTGGTGTCGAGAGGCCTCAGCTGAGGCAGGTAGGAGAGTTAATGAGTGGAATTGATAATGACAGGTAGGAAAATTGGTTGTCAGTCATGAAATGGCAGGAACATCGGCAAAGACACCTGCATGGGGAGATGGAGGATGAGCTGTTGGAAATGGACGGGCTGCGGTAGGAGAACAACACAATAACTACTGACATAAGAGACTGGCTGCCTGAGACCAGGGAACCAAGCTCAAAAACACATCATCATTTAGGACTTCAGACACCAGAAGGCTTTGTGATTTCATTATTTCTAGGCTACTTCTTACTTCCTGACCTCAGATGGATTCAAGGATGGTAAACAGTGTCAGCCAACAGTGCTAAGCCTGGCATTCTGTGCTCAGCCATGGGATGAGCTGGCTATTCACAGCTCCTTCTCTCCCAGCCTTGCTAGGGTGTGTGGCAAAGATAAACTTGACCTATGGCTTTATTATAATATATTATGAGCTTGAAAGGACCTCTGACCCACCTGTCATTTTATACAAGGAGGACACGCTCCATGCCAGAGAGGAAAAATGACTTTGCCCAGGTCCCACAGAGATTTGGTGGAAAAATCAGGACCAGAGAGCCCAGGTATGATATTGTTGTCTGAGAATGCCCCCCAAACTACCCCATGTTCAATACTTAGGCTTGCTGAATGGCATCTCATCAACGTTTTACCCAGTAAACCTACAGAGAGGTCTTCTCCCTCTAACTAATTCATGTTCAAATGATAGCTCTACTGGCCTCTAGAACAACTGGATTTGGAAACCTTGGGGAAAGTATGTCAAATTGATGGGATGGATGAGAGAGGCACAGGATAAAGTAGGAGTTGGAGGACTAGAGTCCAGATCCTGACTGATCACATTCTGGCTGTGAGACTGGGCGAAGGCATAGAATCCTGGGACCAGGAAGGAGCTTCATGGTTATCGAAGCCAATTCCTTTTTCTTTCATAGTCCCCTATTCTGTATCTTTGAGAGGTCCTCTGGTCCTGTGATAGGACAGGGGAGTCATTTCCACTGAGGGCAACTCCAGCTGTTGGAAGGGTCATTTTTATGCCAGCCCAAACTCCTAAATTCCTCTTGAATAAATTCCTCCAACATTACTTCTCTGGAACTCTGTTATCTTATTAGAAAATTAAGGATTGCAACACTAGCCTGTTCTGCCTCTCTGATAGGTTACATCACAATACACAATCAAGAAAAGAAAATGCAGTAGTGGTAATGTAGGGCCCTGGAAATCATTGCCACTTATTGGGAGACTCGAAGTCCCTCTGAGCAGCAAATTTCAGCTTTATGAAATAGAAACGGAAGCACCAGCCCTTTCCTCTGGCAGAATTTTTGTTAGGCTCCTCCAAAGAGGCTAAGAAAAAGAAGCAACATGACGTAGCTAAAGGAGCATTGCATTTGAAAATTTAACCTCAGAAAATTTAACTTCAGGTCCCTGCCATTTAATTGCCACACATTTTCTACAGAAATCCTTTACACTCTTGGAACCTCAGTTTCCCACTTTGTAAGGTAGAGATGGAAATACTTGTTTGTTTGTTTCCTTCTGTAAATTTGCAAAAATCAGTTGAGATCATTGATCTGTGATTTGTGCACCATCATTTTGGGTGCATGTGTGAGGTTGTTGCCCTTCCTGGGTCAGTAACAGGGAGCCCATGATTTCCTACCATATCCCCCAACATGCCATGCTCCTCCAAGGACTCAGCTCTTCCTAAGCTCGATGTGATCAGGAGGGGGAGGTCTTTCCTGGAGTCTGAATGCCAAGATGAGGATCGCAGGCAAGCCCTGGGGATGCTTAGGGCTGCATACTCACTTGCCTCTTGCAGAACAAAAGGCAGTGCTCTTCTCTGGCCATGTTCAAGATAAATTAAAAAGTATAGTAGAGTTGAGTCACTTTTCCCTCTAGGTCTCAGCCACCATCTTGCTTAATCATATTGAAGGCCTTTCATCCAGCACCAGGCTGAGATTCAGACTCTAGCTCTTCTACATTCATTGGACTAAAAATGTCAGAGCTGGGGGCAACTTTTGATCATTTAATCTACCTCTTTGATTGTGCAGTTGGGGAATCTAAGGCCCAAGAATCCTATGGTCCTAGAAGAAATAGCAGGTAATGTCGTGGCCAGGCCTAGAACTGAAGCCTTGTAACTCCGAGTACAGTGCTCTTTGATTCACACTGCACTGTTGTACCTCAACAAATAATGAGTACTAACTATGTGTTAGACATGGGGTTCCATCAATAAATCAGACCTATCCTTGCCCACTACCACTGAGAGTAACCGAGATGATCAACATGGAAACAAATAATTCCAGTTCAAGAAAAGTTCTATCCCATATCCCCTTGTATTACTATCTCCCCCAAAGCCTTTGTGCAATTTGGGCCAAATTTCCAATGATGCAAACTTGTTTCAACATCTCTAAAAGGGAGACATTTGTATGTTCATTCATTCTCTCAACATTAAATATTTATTAGCACTTGTTTCTACCACATTATTTAAAGCAGGTTTGCCCATAAGGATTGGCACTTTAACACCCAAACCTGGGCTCCAACCCCTGACAGACACATCAATTTAATAGGTCCAAGATAAGGCTGGAGAATCTGCACTGTGAATAGACTTGCTCAGGTGACTGTGTTAGTGGCCAGGTTGAGAATCCATAGCTTACTAAACCAGACACTGAGAAAGCAGAGACAGACAAAGTCCACACTTTGCCCTCAAGTAGCTCCCAATCTAGTTGGAGGCGGGGAGTTGGGACACGGGAACTGGCTGTGATACTGCTGTCTGAGGAACGTGATGTCAGAAGCAAGCACTAGCACCAGGGAACACAGCACAGGGTCAACTGTGTCATCTTGAAAGCCTTGGGTAAGGTTCCTTGTCGTGGAGATGCCGGAGCTGAGTCTTCAAGGATGTATATGAATCAGCTCCTGGGATGGCCAGTGTGGTATGGGCAGTTTAGGATCAGGGAAGTGTAGAAAGTCCAAGAAGTAGCTGAATGTTTTCAGGGAATCACAAGAAGGAATGGGAGAAAGGAGGAGGCAGGTGAGAGATGAGACTGGGGGCATAAGCATTAGTTCTCGGAGGGCTTTATCCCCTGGGCCATGCGGGGTGGTGGGGGGGGAGAGTGGGGCGGAGCTTTATCTGAAGCAGAGGAATGACAGATTCAACCTGATCTTCAGGAGGTAACTCTGGCAGTTTTGGGGAGAGCAGATTGGCTTCCGGAGGGTGATGGGAAGCTAAGGCAGTGATATACTCTCTGCGCCATCCTAAAGCAGGCTGTTGGGAGATTACTTGGCAATCAGCATCTCTCTGCACAAGAGACAGGTGCCATTACTCTCAAGAAGTTCCCTACTTTCTGAGATGAAAGACAATGGCTGACGGAAGAGTAAGAGAGAAGGGTGGTGTGGGGGTGGAGAGGGAAAGGACAGGGAGGTACTTGGTGTCAAACAGTGTTTAAAATACCCTCTTTGCATCACACTAGCTCTTAATTGGCACCAACCACTGAGGGGCTGATTGATCCCAGCGAGGGTCCAGCACAACAGTTAATTTCTTACAAGCTCTGAAATTCATGAACCCTGTGGGGGTCCCACACGCCACCGCTCTGTGGTGGCTGAGGTCTAAGCCTTCCTGGAAGGGATAAGTATCCAGGGGTGGCAGGTTTTTGTTTTTGTTTTGTTTTTTTTTCTTTTCGAAATGCAGAATATATTCATGTAGTTAATGCCTGTGGTCTTGCTGAGCAGATTAAGAGAGGGTAGAACAAAGAGTTGGGTTACCAAGCCACTTTGTTATAAATTAACTCTTAATATGATGGGTTACAAAGAAGTTGGGTATGAAGGATGCCCAGGAAACGTAATTTGTGATTAAGGTCTTGATTCATAAAAGGTCTGTCCACTGCACACTCACGGGTTGGGTCAGAGGTAGCCTCTCTCTTTGGCCCTAGATTGCATGGGATATCCCCAGATTTGCTGGACATTCACATAGGAGGAAGGAAACCTACATTTATAGAGAGCCTACTCCTTACAAGGTTCTTTGTCTTTGAATTCCCCCCCTCCCAGGAACACTATCAGGGTACATAATACTACTCTTCTTTTCTCGGATGTGAAAACTCACACTAAAAAGATTATGCTGTATGTCCAAGTATCACAGCTGGTAAGGGCTTTGGGGAGTCAGCTGGGTACCGGGCTATAGAGTTTCTGATTTAAGGCATGCATTTGGCCACTCATAGGGTTAGGTTTACTGACATTGGCATGACACACTCACAGCCTTTTATTTATTTGAAGAGTGTTGCTATTGTTCACAGCAGTATGTGCCATAAGACAGGGCACAGGAGACCATGTTTCAATTCTGGGATATGCTGTGCTGCTTCTGGAAGCCAATGCGTGTATATCTCCTAGACGCGGATTTTGTATCTGTGGCTTATGTTACTCTGGCTTTCTTCTCTGCACCTTGGCACATCAGAAAACTATGGGACGAAGGCACAGTAGGTTGGCAAGCTTTGTCAGATTACATGGGACACGAGGGGATATTTTGTGGATGCTAGCCTATTCCGGGTTTCCCCTTACTGTGTCACTTACATTTTCCCCTTCCTTTTGCATTCCGGATCGATTTACTGTAACCATAGCAACAAAAACCTTACTATTCTTACAGTGTCGATCTGTTTGCTTCATTTTTCTCTCGGTTTGTTTAACCTTTGTTAAAAAACAAAATTCAACTGAGTAAATGTAAAGATCAAACTGGCTGTATTCAATGATTCGGGAATCAGGTATCAGCCCATCTGGCAAGCAGAAAGGAGCTCCATCCGTGGAGCTGGACAAAATGGAAGGATTCCAAAGGCAGAAGGAAGGTGGAACAGGAAGTTAAAAGAGTGGATTGTTTGAGGCAAGATTATTTTCCCCATAGGGGAAGGCAGAAGGTTCTTCTCATGCAGATTACCTCACTAGTGGAGGTAAGGAAATTCTAGACTGATTGATTTAAAATTCTCCTTCTAGGGAAGCCTGGGTGGCTCAGTCGCTGAAGCGTCCGACTTCGGCTCAGGTCATGATCTCACGGTTTGTGGGTTTGAGCCCCTGGAGCCTGCTTCAGATTCTGTGTCTCCCTCTCTCTGCACCTCCCCCACTTGCACTCTGTTTCTCTCTCTCTCAAAAAAAAAAAAAAAAAAAAAACATTAAAAAGAACTTTTAAAAATTCTGCTTCTGGAAAAGCCTGGAATTGCAGCTGGTTTAGGTATTACATCCTGCTGGATCGTAGCCACAGGGATACCATTTGGAGCCCATTGTTTCTTTTTAACACCTTCAACACCCATGCACTCTTTGTGTGCTGCTTTTTTACACTACACCCTGGGGCAAGACTTCTGTCTGTGTGAGCAACTTCCTCATTTTTTCCAGGTAGAGCAGTGGTGAAGGCTGGCAAATCCCTCTCAGGTCCGCTAGTGACTCTATGACGAATATTTGCATGCTGTCAAAAAGTGAAATAATGCAACAAACTATTTGGATCTTTGTTCTCCATGATGAGACACTGAGTAACTGATTTTGTTTTTCTCTTTGTCCATCATTTGGTGTCATGTAGACCCAAACCTTTTAAAGATACTACCGGAAATGCCCTGTTAATTCGGCATGGAAATTGATAAGCCCTAACCTCCCCATCCATTAGGGAGACAGATAGGTGTCAGATAAATTAGGAATGGAAAGCTACAAGAATATGCCACCCCAAAATACGCCTCTTTGCCATATGGATTATTTTGTTGTTGTTTTTTAAGACAAGAGAAAAGTATTTATTACTAAAATGTTACATTTATGTTATACAAGAATACATGAATGTAGAGCGAGACCAAGTATTGATCTAGAGGTTGCAAACTATCATGTAAGGTATCTGAGCCTCATTCCTTTTGGCATACGCATAAATGCTGTAAGAATGGGTGCACAGTTTTATCTTAGACTTACATGGATTATTTTGAACTAAAGGCAATCGGCAATGGAGAGCCAGCATCTCTTTGTCTAAAAATAAGAGTATACATTTATCCTTTTGTAAAGGAAATTTCCATTTATAAAGGAAATTTCCATTTGTAAAAAATGTCTTCCTTAGCTACTCTGGGAGACAACTCATCCTCCGAGAGGCTTCTTAGCTACATAACAGATTACCTTTATCCACTCTACATCTTCTCCTCTCCCTTTCCCATGGTTCGCCTCCTGGCCCAGAAGCCCCAAACCCTCTTTTCCTTTATTTAGCCTGTGATGGTTTCTAAACTTCCATGTCTAGCCACCTCCCTGAGCCACGTTTTATCTTGTGAAATCTGATGCGTATGTACATAATTTAAACTTTTTTCTTTTGTTAATTTTTTACCAGTTTGATGCAAGTGCTTCAGCCATTGAACCCATGAGGATAAAAGAGGAAAAAAAATATTCTGTTTTCTCTACAAAACAAAATGATGCCATCAAGGTAAGATTTTAGTGACATAGGAGCACTTTCTAGTTTACATCACCTTTTCATATCTGTTATTTTATTTGATCCTCACAATAACACAGTCCCGTGGGCATGCCAGGAATAAGAACCCCATTTCACAGCTGGACAAATTGAGGCACAGAGGCTGATTCGTTTATGTGTCCTACCCAACCTGGGTCATGGCAGAGAACTGACAGGTGCATTTTCTCTCTTAGTTCTGTTTGCCGGATGGGAAAAAAGAGCTTGTTGTACCTTTGAATCTAGGAAAGCAAGCAAGATGCTTAAAACTTGCTATAAGGACACCAAACAACACAATTTGGCTTAATAGTAGATTTCTTTCAAGTGTCAGGTTTTCTGCCATTTTCACAGTGCAGATCAATTTCTGAGAGAATCTGAGCCAAAAGACCATCCATACCGACTTCTGTGAAATAGGTTTGATCTTTCGCATCTTGGTTCTGTCTAGACCCTAATCCCAGACTTGGCATCTTTCACGGTTGCTCCTCATTACTTGTACGGACAACTTGTTCAGCCTTAGTGATACTGTTATTATAAATAGCAGAAGGACAATTAATACTCTCCTCAACTCTTACAAGTTAGAACCCTCCCAGGAACATCCATTTCGGAAACTCTCATTTCAAAAGGAAATGCCATCAATAGGAAATAGTTATTTAATTTTCCAGCAGGTTAAGAGCCTTCCTATGCAAGTATGAATGAATTATTATATTAATCATTTTTAAATAAAGTAGTTGAGGCAGGAAACTGTTGAAGGATGAAAAACTAAAAAAAAAATAAAACCACTCCCCATTACAAAAAGTACATTTCAAGCAGACCTTAACAAATGAGTCCTTGAGTTTTTGCTGTCCCCTGTGCATGACAAGCATATTTGCTAAGAACCCTTGTGACTTCCTCCAGCCACCCCCACATCTTGTGCTCTAGAAGAAAGAGAAATGAGCCTCTTGAGGGAGAAATTTTGTGAAGTTTGGAGCAAGACTCTGAGACAGATTCCGGTTGTCAGTACATAATCCTTTAGAAATAAAGATAATGTTACTAATCTCATCAGAACGGAAAAAAACATGCCTCTCCCTAGACCATCCATATTGTCTCCATCAGATTTCTCTCTGACATTACTGGGTTTTGACACCACGCTGCTGTAAGAACATAGGCTGTAAAGCTTACTAGAGCAGCTAGCTACTACCTTGGGGGTTTTTATTCACTGCAGCAAGAATGACCAAAATCAATTTTGAAGTTGACAGCATGGGCCAGTAAGGATATGTAGCTGAACTCCATTATTAGTGAATTTAGAATCTCAGGAACAGTCTACTGACTTTCAGAGAGTTTCAACTGAGGCAGTTTCAATCTGGATCTTCAGACTCCCCACCCAGTCTCTGTGCTGGCATGCCCGGTAAAGTGGCTCTGGCTTGATTGGCAGTTATTTGTCGTTTTTTGTTTTTGTTTTTGTTTTTGTTTTTTATGAAGGAGATGCTGCTTATTGTTCATGGTCATATTGCAGGGAGGACATAAATCTCTAATAATGCATGAAGACCAATCTCACATAATTGATGGAAGCAGGTATTTACGAATTTCTCAGCCCACTTCCTTTCGAAAGCAACCAAACATGGAGGAAAAGCTATTTGAAGTGTAGAATTGCCCACTATGGGCTATTCATAAACCCTTAATGGTCCAAACTTCTATTTTGGAACAATTTCACCAAATACTTGGAATGGTTTGTCCTTAGAGGACTTCAAATTGATGTCGAATGAATATCTAGGGACACTGGCCGGAGGGTCCAGCTGAATGTGTCCCCTCTACCACTGAGTTCTATATGAGAACATTATCCTGTGATTTTTTGGTCTAGCTCTGCTCTTAATTGAGGTAATCTGAACAAGTGAATTGGAAGGTCCTTTCCAACTTGACAACTGTGTGATTTAGCTGTTCTTGTAGATCAGTGGAAAGGATTGCTTAGCTGGTAGGTTCCTTGCAGACAAGCCACATCACCGTGGCACAATGGATAATCTATCTCTTCCTCAACAGAAGTTTAGTTAGCATCTTCATGAGAAAAACCACTGATATAATATACTGATATAATATCTTTTCTATGATCTTCAGGATTCAAGAATTAAAGACCCTTTCCATGTGCTTTCAGTATAAGGAAGGGCTTCTTAAGCCTTATAGGATTTTAGTGATCAGTATAAGCCTAAGCCAGATAATGTGGCTTTGTAGAGAAAATAAACAAAATTCAGCCCAATTTCATCACTGCAACTCAGCCATGGAGGCTTGTCTGTCTTGTTCATACAATACCCATGGGATGGGGGACAGTGCTTAGCACAGTTAAGGCCTTAATGCTATTTGGTAAAGGAGTGAATGAAATACAATTTTGATGTATTTTCTTCCATCTCTTTCTCCTCATGCATTTTTTAAATGGGTTGATTCATGATGCCTATGTTGGCTTTTGTACCTTGCTTTTTCTTTGTTTACTTGCTCTTTTAGAAAAAATGTGCCTTAATTTCCTCTTAATTATTGTTTGTAATGACTGAGTAATATAGAAAATACCAATACAGCTGCGTAAAAGTTAAATGTGTCACTTAAGGAACTAGGGTTTTCTTATCCCTACAGCTGGTCACGTAAAGGCTGGATATTCAGCTATCAGTATGAGTTAGGTTGGATGCAGTGCTCTAAAACCACATCCAAGTTTATGAGTTGTGAATCTCAAGGACCAGCCACTTTGCAAGGCTAATGGGCTTTCATAAAATATGACTGTCATGAATCGAAACTTTGCAAGGAACCACTCCTCCCAGTCATACATTGTATTCCTTGATACCCATTGCTATCTAAGTTTGTAATGTAAGTTTGAAAAATAATGGAGCTTTCCTTCCTTGGAAATAGCTGCTAGTTCAGCATGTTCATCCAATTAACAAGTAATAAGCAAGTTGCTGGGTGCTGGGTACATTTTGAGATGATTAAACCTTGATCTCTGATCTCACAGAATTCAGTTGAGAATTACTAACACTGTACGAGGCACTGGGCATACTCTGTTCCAGTGGGACTCAGAAATGGGGATTGTGGAGCTTTGGGGTCTGACTGAAGGGCAGATAATAATGAGAAAATGAGGTAAATGCTACAGAAGGGCCATAGAAGAGGGGCTGCTGTGGCACCCAAGAGAGCAAATTACTCTTGCATAATGGAGTGGTATTGGAGGTCAGGAGGGTAAGACACATTGACTGACAGGTTTTAATAAGGCAGAAAGAGCTAAATGTTTTGAAAGAGGACAGAGGAAATGTGGGAATTCATTCATATGGAAGAGAAAGGTTTTTGTTGGTGGGAAGTGGTGGGAGAGGAATCCTGTAGGACAGAGTGTCCATCCACACCTTGACAAGTGGATGTGAGCATGGAGAAAGGGTTCTTATTGTGTTAGAATAATCCGGCAACTGTTGTCTGTGTTCAGAGCCCTCCGACATGGTGCTTGCCTTTTGTGTAGTAGTTTACATTTTTATTTGTTTTTGACCTTTTAATAACCAGGGTAAGGAGTCACATCATGGCCAGTGTGCCCAGCAGTTCTAGCTTTGAATGTATAAGCCATACTGGCCCACATCCAGCAAAACTCTCTTCCCTTGGGACCCAGGTCAGTTCACGTGGCATACGGAGACTGTGCCTAGCGCCTCCTCCCTGCTACTGTGTGTCTGCCTGCCTTTTATTCACTTTGTCTAAGTTCCTTTCTGATAGAGAGTATGTCCTGGCATTTCTTCCCATTTAGAGCATTACCTGTCCCACATGGAGGTGAAGAGAAGATGGCTATTTAGAATTCAGAAGTGCTACAGTCCTCAAGAGCAAAAGGCCTTTTCTCTTCTCTGGGAGGGGAGAGGTGAACCACGGAGGAGAAAGAAGAGGTGCTCAGGAAGGAAGAACACTGATCTTCATGGAGTTGCCGTAGATGGCTATGATCGGTGGTGCTCTTGGAGAAGGTCCACTTCAAATGCCTGTGACACACTGATGAGGACATGGAGGACGGTGGCAGGAAGTGGCTTGCAAAGGCCTGGTTTGTGCCAAGCCACAGGCCTGGAGGTGCCCAAAGGGACCCTAGATTTGGAAGCAGAAAATATAGGCCCTTGTCTTCAGATTCCATGATAAATAAGATACTAATGATAACAATTAATAATGACAAATGTGTATAGCATTTTCTGTGTGCCAGGATCTGGTACATTAATCCTTTTACCCCACTGAGGCTTTGTAACAACTTTATGAGGTAGGGATTCTTATAAACCCCATTTTAGAGATGATCCATGAAAATAATAGCTGTAGCGGATAAAAACATTTTTTTAAATATGAAGCAGTGGGTTTAATAGTCCTAGTAAAACTCCCAGGGCTTTTGGGAAGTTCACAGAGGGATCAGATATGTGAAGACATTTAGAAAACTGCTGTACATTCATAAGAGAGTTCCACTGCACCCTAGTTTCCCCCACATTTTCTTTCTTCATTTGTACTGAGCCCCTGCAAGGTGAATGACATGAAGCTATCACTACAATAAAAGTAGATGGAAGAGACCCAGCTCCTCCCTTCAAGACTGACCAATCACTATGGGCAGTAAGATGTCTAGGTGAATGACTCCAAAGTAAAGAAGGTGAGATTAGTGTGGGGAGGATGATTTAAATAAGATATTATAAGATCATGTTATCTGCAGTTAAATACTTTTACTTCTTCCTTCCAATTTGGACCCCCCTTTTTTTGTGTGCTTAATTGCTTGGGCTAGAACTTTTGGTGTTATGTTAAATAGAAGTGGCAAGAGTGGGCATCCTTGCCTTATCCCAGATCTTGGAGGAAAAACTTTCAGTTTTCCACCATTGAGTATGACATTAGCTGTAGGCTTTTCATATATGGTCTTTATTGCATTTTTTCCATACATGATTTATTGAGAAATTTTATCATGAAAGAGTGCTGAATTTTTGACAAATGCTTTTTGGTGCCTATTGAGATGATCATGTGGTTTTTATCCTTCCTTCTGCTAATGCGTCATGTCAAATTGATTGATTTGTGTATATTGAACTCTCCTTGCATTCCAGGAATGAATCTCTCTTGGTCATGGTGTATGATCCTTTTAATGTGTTATTGAATTGGACTTGCTAGTATTTTATTGAGGACTTTTGCATCTATATTCATTGGGGATAATATGTGTACTCTTCTTGTGGTGTTCTTATCTATCTTGTGGTATCTTATCTTTATGACCAAGTTGATGCTTACCCCATAAAATACACTTTGAAGTGTTCCCTTTTCTTCTATTTTTTTTTTTTAAGTTTAAGAAGGATTGGTATTAATTCTTTAAATGTTTGGTAGAATTCACCTGTGAAGCCATCTGGTCCTAGGTCTTTTTTTGTTGTTCAGAGTATTTTGATTACTGATTCAGACTCCTTATTTGTTATTAGTCTTTTCAGGCTTTCTATTTCTTATTGATTCAGTCTTGGTAGGTTGAATATTCCTAGAAATTTATTCATTTCTTGTAAGTTATCCAATTTGTTGACATATAATTGGTCATATGGTCTCATGATCTTTTTTATTTCTATAGCATTGGTTGTAATATCTCCTCTTCCATTTCTGATTTTATTTATTTGAATCTTCTCTTTTTTTCTTAGTTTACCTAAGGTTTTGTCAATTTTGTTTATCTTTTTAGAAAACTAGCTCTTAGTTTCATCAGTTTTTTTTCTACTGTTTTTGTTCTCTATTTCATTTAGTTTTGCTCCCATCTTCATTCATTATTTCATTCCTTCTGCTAACTTTGGGCTTAGTTTGTTCATCTCTTTCTGGTTCCTTGAGGGAGCCACTATGGAAAACTGTATGGAGTTTCCTAAAAGTATTAAAAATAGAACTACCATATGATTCAGCAATTCCACTTCAATTCAAAGGAATTGAAATCAGAATCTTAAAGAGATATCTGCATTCCCATGTTTGCTGCAGCATTATTCACAAAACCAAGACATGGAAGCAAACTAAATGTCCACTGACAGGTGAGTAGATAAGGAAAATGTGTAATATACATACAATGGAATATTATTCAATTATATAAAAAAAAGGAAATCCTGCTATTTCTGACAACATGGATGAACCTAAAAGATATTATGCTAAGTGAAGTAAGAGACACAGAGGACAAAAGCTACAGGATACCACTTATACAAGGAATCCAAAACAAGTTCACAGAAGCAGAGTAGAGTTGTGCTTTCCAGATACTGGGAGGGGGCAAGTGGGGAGGTATTAATCAAAAGTTACAGAGTTCCAGTCCTTTATAAAAGGTAGGACCTAGATATTTATTCAAAGGATACAAAAAAGGCTGATTTGAAGGGTCACATGCACTCTAATGTTTATAGCAGCACTGTCAGCAACAGCCAAATTATGGAAAAAGCCCAAATGCCCATTGACTGACGAATGGATAAAGAAGATGTGATAGATGTAGATATACAATGTAATATTACTCAGCAATCAAAAAGAATGAAATCTTACTATTTGCAACACATGGATAGAACTAGAATGTATTATGCTAAGTGAAATAAGTCAGTCAGAGAAAGATAAATATCATATGATTTCACTCATATGTGGAATTTAAGGAACATAACGGATGAACATGGGGAAGGAAAGGAAAAATAAGATAAAAACAGAGAGGGAGGCAAATCGTAGGAGACTCTCATATATAGAGAACAAACTGAGGGTTACCAGAAGGGTGTTGGGTGGGGAGATGGGCTAAATCGGTGATGAGCATTAAGGAGGGCACTTGTTGGGATGAGCACTCGGTATTATACGTAAGTGAGGAATCACTGGGTTCTATTCCTGAAACCATTATTACACTATATGTTAATTAACTTGGATTTAAATAAAATTTAAAAAAAGGTAGGACCAAGGGAACTATGGTTAACAATGCTGTGTTGTACACTTAAAAATCCACTAAGAGTTCATTGTTTTTGTCACCAATAAACAACATAGTGGGCAATTGGAGACAATGGATATGTTTATGGCATAGGTTGTGGTGATGGTTTTGTGGTGTACACTTACTCAACTCATCAAGTTGTATACCTTAAATATGTACAGATTTTTATATATTAATTGTATCTCAATAAGGTGGTTAAAAAAATGATTTAGGAATTTAGGACTTGCTTCCTGATATGGGTAAGGAAGAAGATTCTGCAAAGGCCCTGTAGGGGAAATTGCATCAAAATTGGACTCAAAGGGAAAGTAACTCTGTGTTGTTCTGTCTCCTTCCTAACACTGACTTCCTACTGGATGTACCATGAATTCTTCATTTTATTTATTTATTTATTTTGTATTCCACATTAGCCTAGAGATCCATTTGGAACCCTAAAAGGAAACAGTTCTGCCAGCCTTGTGCTCTCATCCCAAACAGACTTAAGCCATACAAACTTCCAGGGAGTCCATTATCTGTTTATGAACAACAGGCAATCAGACCAATGAACCACATTATTGTCATTCTATTTGTGTCTCTCAAGTCATTTTTCATCTCAGCTAATCAGAAGACAAAAGTCGATTCTGTGCCACCTTCCACCTCTGTCCTCATTTTGGTTCCCTGTGGTTTCACAGTGGGCTGGGCTATTTGAAATCGGTATAAAACACCCCAGAAGAGCCATAATTTTCAAATTTGCCTGTGGGTAATGTGCGTAGTAAATGTAAAGTACTAGCAATTTTGGCTGTTTTAAATGAGACAGTTTTTTTTGCATCAATGTGCAGGGTCTGAGGCAGCACAAGTTTCCAGAAGAAACATGTATCATTGGGGGCCAGACCCAAGGTTACCCAAAGAAGTGAGGGAAGAGATGAAGCAAGAAAGTCAAGCAGTGGTGTGGAAGTGGAGCTCCTCGTGTTCACCCTTGTGGAAGTTTGAGCACAAGGCTGAGGGAGAGAGGGCCTCCTGGGGAACCACTGGCTGGTTACCTTCCAAGAGTCCTAAAAGGAGGTGTTTGTCTCAGAGAATTGGCCTTCACCTCGTATCTGGCCCTCAATCCTATAGACTCAGACCTGACTTTACAACCACTCAGAGGAATATTCTTCTTGGATGGTAGACCCAGGCAAGACAAGATCATGAGGTTGATGTATAAAATCTTAGGTTCCCAATGAATAACCATGGCCACAGGGACCAGAATGCATACATCTGTATGACTGAGCTCTCATCCCTGGGAAGCTAAACCTTAATCAGAAGCTTATTTGTTGAGAATAGATTCATAGTAAGAGGGATCTCACACATCAAACGGTAATAGCATCAGACTCTCCATCTCACAAAACACAAGTTCCAGGTCTAGGTTCCAATGGCTTTCCCTTCCCATGATACTGTTTGTTATGGGTACCAACAGTTCTCTCGGAGATGCTTTTTACTGATACATTTCTAACTAGCCATCCCTCTGCTCTTATTATTTTTTTAAAAAATTTTTAACATTTATTTATTTTTTTAAGAGATAGAGAGAGACAGAACATAAGTGGGGGAGGGAAGAAAGAGAGGGAGACACAGAATCCAAAGCAGAACCCACGAACTGTGAGATCATGACCTGAGCCAAAGTCGGATGCTTAACCAACTGAGCCACCCAGGCACCCCCCTCTGCTCTTATTCTTAATGTAGCCTTGTTAGTGGCTTGGTCTCCCATGCTCCACATGTTCTAAAAACAACCCCAATGTCTGATGGCTTGACCTGCTCGAGGCTTACTGGGTGAAGAGCTCTGCTTTACAGATATTAGAGAAGTCTTGTCCCTTGGTTTTCTGGTTGGTTATTCTGTCTGTAAGGGACTGTAAGTGGGCTCACTGGGGACAGAGTTTCATGTTGGGAAGGAGTCCAAGGGCCCAGACTCTGGCCCTACATTTTCTGGTTGACTTGGCTACAATGTGAAGTGTGACTAAATCACTTTTAAGTGATTTTTTTTTTGCTCTAGCCACTAGGAAGTTCAGAACCAGATTTCTGGTTTCTTCTGGCAACAGTGTAAGATTACGTGGTATCCATGAACTGTGCTGATCTGAGGATTTTGTGCTGTTGTTTTTGCTTTTTGTTCCATTTCTAAAGTCTGTTCAACCATTGTTTTATCCTTTTGTATTTTTGTATGCCCGGTCTCATTCTATAAAGGGAATTCAGAGCTCAAAAATCTTAATATGCCTGCTGGTAATAAATTTCTATATGTGAAATAGGAATAGCTATGGAACACTTGGAACACTTGAAGAAGAAAGTATAGTTTTGTGCAGTTCTTTGAACTTCGCAAATTTAAAAAATGTGATTTTAGAATCCTGTGCGAGTGGAGTTGTCTTATCTGCTAGATTTATCAGATTCAGATAAGTATGTGGGAGACAAATGGTGAAGACAGAATGGGAGAGGGGAGGACTTAATGCACTCAGGGAGGTCTTTGGACACATGGGGAGGACTTCATGCACACAGGGAGGATCTTTTGCACATGGGGAGACTTCATGCATAGAGGGAAGACTTCATACTCATGGGGAAGTGCCTTCTGGGTAGGCTGCACATTTTCTGTGCACATTCATGGGTGTCTCTTGAGTAATGTGGGAGTGTGGGGATAGGTGAAGGAGTTACAACAGTCTCAGAGGATCTCTAATTGCATTTAAGGTGCCCAGAGCAGTGCTTAATAGAAACCTCATTTCTAATCACTGGGAATGGGGGGCTCCTAGGCTTGGGAGGTTTCTAGCTTACTTGACCCTTTGTGTTGGAACCATGTTCTAGCTTAATCTCTCATTGTAAAGATGAGGAAACTGAGATCCAGGATCTGACTTGCTCAAGAGTATCATGGATTTGGTGGCAAAGTCAGGGTAGAGTCCTGCACTGGTCTCCCAGCAAGCTCTTTTTTCTCACGCCAGTACCTGACACTTCTCCCCACTATGTATACTCCTTGTTGAGTCCTGCCTTATGAACATACCACTCTCCTCTCTTTACTGTCAGCTACTCAAGGGGAGACCTTGACGGCTATAAATTTTGGGAACAGTAAGATGCCCTCAAGGAATATTTTACCACTAACCAGTTTCATGTATTTCACTTAAGGGATAAATTCACCTGGAAAAAAAAAGTGGCATAAATAACATACAGAGATCTACTTTTATATCAAGCAATGAAAAACCCAGAGGTGGGCAGTCCATTACTGGCACATCTTTGATAAATGTCAATGATGATTCTAGGTCCTTCTATGCTGCTGAGCTATTTTGTGTGTGTGTGTGTGTGTGTGTAACTCTTCCTGGTCTCAGGATAGCTGCAGGAGCACCAGCCATCACACTCTTGTTCTAATCAGATAGCATGGAAAAGAGAAAGGGACACAATAGCAGGAGCCAGCTGATTCAGACTCCTTTAAAGAACTTCCTAAGACCAACCCCCTCCACGTAACCATGTCCCATAACCACCTTAGTTGAAAAGGATACTGGGGAAAGTAGTTTTTAGTTAAGTGTTTTGCTGCCCTGAGAAAAACTGGGTTGCTTGGAGAGTAAGAGGGAGAGTGGCTATTGGGTAAAGAACTTTCATGCCCTGCCACTTCTGTGATTGTGGGTAAATTAAATAATCTTAGAGGTTACTCACCATAAACTAGAAATAATGTGAGGTCCGGTATGGAAAGTACTTAGCAAAGTAGCTGGTACACAGTAAGGGTGAAAGAATATAGAACATTCATCATATAGAGCGGTACGGAAACGATTGATAGAATATAAAAATTCCTCAGTCTCACTGGGGCAGGGGTGAGAACAATTTTGGGGAGAAGGAAAGAAGTTACACATTTGGGAGTGAGATATTTGGCTTCTGTTTTCAGTCAACATGTTGGGGTGATGAACTTTCTGAGGTTTCTGGAAGCTTTTGTTCTCCAGCCGACGTGGAGGACCTGAGACGTTAGGGGACTTGAGAGAGCGGAGGTGGGTACTCGGCTTGCCATCAGCCCTTCCTAAAAGACTTTTCTCTGAGCCATCACGCTGCACCCAGAGCCCCCTGGGAAATTCTGTCTTTGCATGTCTGTCTCTATTGTTATAAGCTATTGAGGATAAGGGCTGTGTCTTAATCACCTTCATCCTTCCAAGGGCCCATCACAGTACTAGAGACATGGTAGGTAGTCAATAAGTGTGTACTGCACTGGGAGTAGCTGCTGGGCTGACTCCTTTTAATATCTTTGCTGGCCAAGCCAAAACACAAAGTCCCCATCCTAGCAGGCCTTGTTGGGGGATGTCCTCTGAAACATGAGACAATCAATGTTTCTTAACCCTTCACTGTTTCAGGGAATGCTCAAAGATCTGCACAGCTTTTACGTTAAATGATGGAAGTTAAAAAGGTGAAAAGATGGGTAGAGATACTAATATTTTAGGGAACACGATCCTACTCAGTGCCCCTTCATATAACTCCAGGGAGTGAGCATTGTGCAGTGGAATTCACTCTGGACCCAAAGCAGAAGTCTCTGGGTCCAATATTTGGTTCTGCCACTTGTTTACTAGGTTACTGGTGGAGACCAAGTCTAGCCCAGTGGCCTCTAATTACTTACCTGTCAAGCAGGGTAAATAATACTTGCTATTTCTCACTCCCTCTTGGGGTTGTGGTGAACGCTAATGAACAAATGGATGGGAGGGGCTTTGCACTGAAGTGAGAAGTCTACTATGGCGGTAACTGTTCTCATCACACCTGTTCTCTTCTCGGATAGCCAACTAACAGGCTGTATTGGCTTGCTAGGGATGCCACCCCAAAGTACCCCAAACTGGGTAGCCTAGGCAACAGAAATGTATCACCTCATAGTTCTGGAGGCTAGACGTCTGACCTCAAGGTACCAGCAAGTTTGGCTCCTTCCTGAGATCTGCAAAGGGGAATCCGGTCTATGCCTCCTGCCTGGCTGCCAATGGTTTGCTGGCAACATTTGATGTTCCTTGTCTTGCAGAAGTATCGTCCTGATCTTTCATCTTTACAGTCTTCATATTGTGTTCTGCCTGTGTGCGTGTCTGTTTCTGTGTCTAAATGTCTCCTCTGTGTAAACAGCAATCATGTTGGATTAGGGTCCACCCCAGTGACCTTATTTTCACCGACTGCCTCTGTAAAGACCCTATCTCCAGGTAAGGTTACATTTTGAGGTACGGAGATTAGGACTTCAACATGTGGATTGGTGAGGGGAGGGGGACACAATTCAACAGATAATTCTGGAGGATAGGAAAAGGTCCATAAATGAAGAAGTATATTACCCCTAGTCTGAAGAGTTTTACCTTCACTTATTTCCTGGTGAACTTGGCAGCTACAGTCTCATTTTCGAATTCTGGGTTCAGCACTTTATAACTCTTGATCTGCTTAAATTTTCTGAGTGTTAGTTTTCTCATGAGTAAAATAGGAATACTAAAGGCTTTCCTATAAGGTTGTCAAGAATATTAAATGAGATAGCATATGTTAATACACACCTTATGCAGTGCTTGACATATAGCAGGTGCCTCAGTAAATGACCATTCCCTTTCTTCATAGAAATATTACATAAAGTTGGGAGACCAGGTGGGGGATGGTTAGTGTGCACCAGCCTTCATAAAACAGTTACATCAATTTGTCTGGGTCAATCATTTTTGTGAAGAGCTATTTAAGTTTGGAGCTTTGGAAATGGAAAGAAAGCTGTCAGAAAGCTTTTTGAATTGACAGGAGACAAGCCAGTGTTGATAATCCATCATCTTAAATTGCCTACCCTTGATCATGCGGTTATTTTTTTCTGACGATTTTTACCCATAATGACTTCTCTTAATGTCCTGTGTGCCTTTTTAAAAAGAAATGATGTATAAATACGAATATATTCCCAGACTCTGTTTGTGACCTTGAAAACTACGTGAGATTTGATTTATTGTTCTAATACTTTGCACTTTGGCCACACATGTTCAAAACCTATTAAAGAGCGAAGCTGAGGTCACCCTCGGTATGACGAGATGGAAATGAATGTGAAATCTGTAACTCAGTCTCCTTACTTTGCAGACAAGGAAGTGGAGGAGCAGAGAAGCAGGAAGACCGTCCTGCAGTTACCCAGTAAGACAAAATCTGTACCAGAACTTGGGCATTCTGTCCCCCAGTCTTTACGACTTCTGTTACTTTATGCTGTAGTCTAATTAGTGTCTTAGGCAAGTCATTTCCACTCCCTGGGTTTTAATTCTCCTTTATAAGGGGGACCGGACCAGCAGTCTGCTGTGGCATGTTTTCACAGAAGCACTGCCAAACCACTCCCATGTGTGTGGCGTGCTCCTCAGAGGAGCAGACCTTCCCTCCTCTTCTTATCAGACCACTACTTCTAGCATCCAACACCGAAGGCCATGAGCAGTGCCGGAGACAAGACACACCCAGCTTATGGAAGGTAAACTGAAACTGAGTGGCGACCTTCAATGCCTGACAGAAATCGGTGACTCTAGGAGGGGGTGTTCACTATGACAAACATCACACAAAGTTAAGAGGAAAAAAAGCCTATTTTAAATACTCTTTAGACTGTGGTGAATTGGAATCCTGCTCTATCTTACCCGCTGAGTGACCTCAGCTGGTGAAGTTGAGTTACTTTGTCTCAATTGTTTTATTAATAATAATGCAAAGACCTAGATTGAAAGGTTGTTGTGAGGATTGAATTCAATGATGTAGGTAAAACCCCCACACAACACCTGGTACATAGTAAGTATTCAAAATAGTGATCATAGTACTAGCATATTAGTAAAATTACTTTGAATGAGAAATTTGGAGTAGATCCCTGGTTCTTAATCTGTTCTAGATCTGCTAGAAGTGACTGTCCTCCCCAAATACACATATAAAGACAAATGTGTAAACAATTTGAGGGGCTTATAACATTCCTGAAACTCACACATGGGCCTTAGGGGGTTCATGGATTCCTGATTAAAAACCCCTGAAGAATATCTTTGTGAATTTCCTTCCTGTTTTATCAGTGATTCAGGAAAATTCCCTAAGTTTGCATGACAACTAAGAAGCACAATCTAGATGTTCCATAAACCAACTGAATCATAATGTTGCAAGAAAAAGACTCTCTAGCAAGGGTCTGAAATCGAGCAGGACTAGGAACTTCGATGAGAGAAATAATAAGTCTCAAATTCGACATGACCTCAGAACAAAGTTAGCAGTTATTCAAAAGTAAGAAATAAAGTGCCTCATTATGATTCTACAAAATGAGAAAGGGCCAAATGTGACATGCTAATAGTTTTTACAGTCTGAAACCCAGAGAAGGAGTGTCCCTTGGCTTTCTGGCCAGGCTGACCTTGACCATTGGGACTCCATTTGCACAGGGATAAGGCTGCTGAGAGCTGTTCAATCCCCTTTGCAAATAAAGTGCTCGGTTATGTTATTCCCCAAGGTGTCCTTGATAGAGTCAGGAAGAGTACAGTTGTCAGGTTGTCTCATTTGTCTGTTTTCAAGGGCTTTCCACAAACTCTGCTCGGAGGCTTCGTGGTTGCAATCTGAGGATGACGTTCCTGGGCACTCCTTGTTCAGGGCACAGACAGTTACTAAGCCGGCAGTGCTCTGTGGTGAGCTATGCTACAAGGGACCTTTTCTTGTTTGTTTTTAACGTGGACCATTTTTTTCTGGTTTATACTCTTTCTGGCTATCCTTTTTGGAATGTTCTTTCTGGTTATACTTTCACTCCAGTTATTTTGTTCCCAACTCCCAGAAAGACCATAAGGGATGTTTGACAGGGATTTTTGCTCCTCTTCTACAAAAAAGCCCGATGTACAAAAAGGGTGGGGCTTGCTCTGGGTCATAGCGGAAACAAAGTTTACATCCGGTTTTGAAACCACTTTCCACTATACAGAATTGCCCTTTACTTACCCAGTTTAATAGGAGAAAGACCTTATATATCTAAGTGACTGAAAGGGAACTGTGGGGGTTTAGAAGTAAAGGCGATCTCTTTCCACTGGACAAGGGGAAGCATTGGGTGAGTCTTTGGGGAGGGGAACTTGTTGGCTTTTTCTTCTTGATATCCCGAGTAGGAGTGGGAAAAAAAGTGAGCAATCTCTTCTTCCACCCTCGAGATGTGTAGCTGATCCATATCAATACAACACATGCATCGTAATTTTCTGATGAACACATATTTTCTGGACACCACTATCATGATGGAGTAGGGGGTTTACGATCATAGCAATGATTCCAAATTATATAGGTATGTGTATGGTGCCCACCATTGTGTCTGTATCAGCTTCCTGGGGCTGCCATAGCCAAGTACCACAAACTTATTCTCTCATGGTTCTGCAGGCAAGAAGTCTGAAATCCAGGTGTTGGCAGGGTTTGTTCCTTCTGGAGGCCTACAAGAGAATCAGTTCCCTGCAGCTCTTTTAGCTCTGGTGGTTGCACCAGTCCTTGGCCTCCCTTGGTTTGTGGTTGCCCCATTTAGACCTCTGTGTCCTTCTTCAGCTGCCTTCCCCTCTGTCTGGTGTCTCAACTCTTCCTCTCCTTTCTCTTCTAAGGACACCCACTATTGGATTTATGGTTCACTCTAAATCCAGATGGATGTCATCCTGAGATCATTTACTCACTTACATCTACAAGGATGCTATTGCCAAATAAGGTTACATTCACAGGTATAGGGGTTAGGACTAGTGACATTATTCAACCCATTGCAATGTCCAAATGGGACGTTGCTCCTCATGTTTGTTTTCCAGTGAATGTTTGTAAAGCTTATAGCAGTGGCATTCACTTCAAAGAGGGTAAGAGTCCATATAAATGAAGGGAAAAGTGTCTTAGTTGAATAAACAAGGAGCGTGGATGAGAAACACATGACAAGAGCTACACATGTGGCAGCACTAGAAAGGACTCTCCTGTGGGTCCATCCCTTGAGTATGAAGTGCTCTGAATCGCTAGAAGAGTGGTGTGATTATAAGGGTCTAGATATTACCTATTATGCCCAAACTCAAGATTACTCTCTTATCAAGTACCTGGACTTGTTTACTTAAGAAGTCTTTGATAAAAGATTTTTTTGTTATTCCATACAAATCAATATGTATTTCAGACAGTATGTTCCTTCAAGCCTCAATTTTCGAAATAGAACAGGGACACTTGAATTATAATGGGTAATAGAGGTCTCATGTGAGTGGGTTGTGCATAATGAGGAAGACAGGTGACTAGGATATGAGCTTGTTTGGGGGCTGCGAAAGAATAGAGATTCAGACAATCCAGGTTTGATTGGGAGTGTTTCATGTTAATATACAGTTGCTATAGATGTTTCTCTTGACCCAGAATATAAAAGAAAAAATTAAATTCAGCAAAGCTGTCTTTAGCGGTTCACGTTGGGTTTATGGACTGTTGTTTACTACTTGCTTAGGCTGGAAACAAAAAAGAAATCCCAACAACAATCTAGACTGGGATTATGGTTTCCATGTTTTTAAAGGACAAAAATGATGCCAAAGTTTCTTGATTAAATAATAAACACTTATCACAAAACAAAATTTTGCTCCTTTTAAAAAATCTCGTCCAGGAAGATAGATTTATGAAGTGTTAGCCTCTCGGTTTTTAACTCCCTAAATCACAAAGTACACATGGCAAGCCTAATACTTTCTGAAGGTTTTCTTTAGTGCAAGCCACTTCTGTAAAACAGTTTATTTTCTTCACCTGAGGACAATAGATTACAAAATAGGTAACAGCCATGAGACTTCACCAAACATCTTCTGTCCTTTCTTTAAGAGATGTTGAAGGTGCTTAATAGAGTCTGACATGTTTTTGCTAAGTATGAAATATCAAGATGGCAAATCCTAATGTTTGCTGCATCCAAGGACCCTTTCATACCTTAAGCTTTACCTTGTCAGCTTGAATTGATATCAAGCTGGGAAAGGTCATGGCTGCCCACCTGATTCCTTATCATAGTTCAAAATGCTCAGATCAGACATCTTCAATGTGTGATGTAATGTGTGCTGCCATGTGGTATGGTGGAAATTACACTGAATTTCACAGACAAAACCCTGCATTCTAGTCCTAATTTTACCATTTACTAGTGATGTGAACCTTGATAAATGAGTAGAATGCCACAAATATTTATTGTGCACCTACTATGTGCCAGGCATTGTGTAATAGGAAAGCAGAGAGAGAACATAAACACAGATCCCACAGAATGGTCGGGTGTTGAGGCACATGCATAAACCACTCCAGTGTGAGGAGCACAGAGACTTGTGCCAAAAGACTAGATAAAAAGCCATAGCAAGTAGAGGAGGGAGAAGTTGCTTAGGTTTGGGGAAGTCAAGGAAGGCTTAATGAAGGAGGTTGGTTCATGAGCTAGGATTTAAGTGGGGGATAGGATATAGACATGGATTGGGAAGGGGTTATAGGCAGAGTAAACCATGTGATCAAGCTCACTGTGGTAGTAAAGTGTTTGACTCTGTGGAGCCTGACGAAGTGTCAATTTGCCTGGCACATGCAGAAGTATAGGTGGCTGGTAGAGTGGGTAGAGACAGCTGGGGATAAGAAGGTATTGGACTCAATAGAAAGAAGGGTTAAAAAAAAATCTAAGTTCTCTGTTAAGGTTAATCTATAGAAGAAAAAGAAGAAGGAGAACAAGAAGAAGGGGGAGGAGGAGGAGAAGGAGGAGGAGGAGGAGGTAGAGGAGCAGGGGAAGTTGTTAGAGCAGAAAGAGAAGAAAGGAAGGAAGGAATAAGAGCTAAATAGTTGGGGCATGCATATGTCCCCATTCGGCACTTTTGCATGGTTAATAAACAAAAGGGAAAATGTTTTCTAAGAGGATTATAACCTGTCACAGCAAAGGCCTGGTGGGTCACAGAGGCCTGGAATTTCTACCCAAGTCATGTTGACAGGCTTCATGAGAGACAAAATATATTCGCTTATCTGTAAATCCATCCAAAGTCTGTGTAGGCTTTTCCCTATGTTATGGCAGATGAGCAAAGCATAAACATGGTGCTAATAACATTGATCTAAGACTTGGTGGCTTACAGATCCTGGAGATCCCATGCTTAGTAAAGTAGGCATTGAGATCATCCCATTTTATAACTAAATAACCAAGAAAGTGAAAGGGATGGAAAAGGAAGTCAAGCTCAGGTCTCCTTTTGAGACCCAAGTATTTAATCATGCCAAAAAGTTACCAAAATTTGACAATCACAGTGCTTCAAAATTGGGACAATGTTGGCTGGTTAACAATTGTTTCTTAACTCAGTTCTTGAACAGCATATTAATCTGACTTTTATGGTCAGCCCTGTAAAGTAGTCTTGAGGGAGTCGCTTTCTTTCTCTTGGCTTCATTTTTAAAATAAAGGGGATGAAACTGATTTTTGAATCTTTATTTTCTTTGTGTGGATTTAATAATGTGCCAGCATCAAGTCAAGCCATCATCTAGATTTTCATCCACAGGTTATTAGATATTCAAATAGACTGAGTTTTCCTTTGTTTAAATATAGAATTAATACATGCACAGAGTTTTAAAATATTCAGAGCAGAATATAAAGTAAAATCATTCTCTGCTTTATCACCAACCCCTCTCCCCAGAGACATCACTGTCAGTATTCCCTCGTTTTAGTTTTACTAGTAATTATTATTGTAACTTTATATAACATACTTAGGAACCTACTTTTTTGATGTCTTAACTCTAGACAGAGCTATTATTTCCTAGATATGAGGTCTGAAGAGTTTACTCACTGACATTGCTCTCCACTTTTTCTCCCCTGTCCACTTTCTCCACTTTCTGATTATTTGGTTGCTTATTATTTTGGGAGTGTTTTATATGTTGTTTTCATGAATAACTAAACCCGGTTTTATCACTTAACTTGAGACAGCTGTAAACTCCACTGTAAAGAAAATGACAATAGCATTTCCCTCTATCTCCAAGTTTTTCTTCCCTCTGCTTATTTTTATACTATCTAAACTTATTACTTATATTCTCTTCTGTACTTGTAAATACATCTTATGCAATTACATAATAAATGGATATTAAAAAATGAATGAACAGAATTTACAACGTTATGATTATGTAAATATTATTCAATATAGAACCAGAGAGTAAGGGGTTCAAAGTAGAACCAGGGATTAAGTCACATAGAAGTAAATCTTCTATGCCATGAACATGTTTCGGGTTAAAGGCAAATCCTCCCTTACTTGATTTCTAGTCTCCTTTACCCTTTGTTTGCTGCTGCTACTAATTCTTATATCCCATTTTATCCTCTTTATCAAATTTCTGTTCAGTTGAAGATAAAGGCAGCGAACTTCATGAGATTTTGCACATTCTGAAGTGTCTTAAGTGTCTTTGCTTTTATGTTTGATTGATGGTTTGGGTACAGAGTTCTATGATGAAATCCTTTTCTATCTGAACTTTGAAGAATTTTCATGGCCTCTTAATACTCAAGAGCTGCTGATAGGAAGTCTGCTATTACTCTCAGTCTTATTCCTTTGTAAGTGACCATTGCCCCATTTGTCTGACATGCAGACTTTCTCTTTGTTATTGGAATTACCAACTTTTACCACGATGTCCTTTTCATGGTGATATCCTTATCCACCAGTCCTTCTTTGCATTCACACATCTGTGGGAGTCAAGTTGCTGATAGTGAGAGGCATGTGGTCTACTGAACTGAACAAAGGATTGGAGTCAATTGACCTGAATTCAAGTCCTGATTTTGCATCTTCTTTCCATCTTTTTCTGTCTATAAAACCTTGCAAAATATTATATCTTCACTCAAGTTCTTTTTGTTTTCTATCAAGACAAATTGATACTAGTTTCAGGCCTGCTCTTTCCTGCCATGCCCCATTACATTGCAGAATTATTGTTATGACTGGCAGTAAAATTGTTTTGCAAACGGTAGAGCTGTATATTAGGGTCCATATTATTCCAATAGATGTAAACATGATAAAAAGTGTATGGTGTTATAGAAATGTTGGGTTCTTGTTTTGCTCCTCCACTTATCACATTCCATTTTGCCTGGATGTGTAGAAATTGCTGTGGGGTCATCTTTCAAGCAAACCTGCAAGGCAATCTTGCTAGTTAGGAGAGTTGGTCCCCTGATACCTGCCATGCAGCTGTATAAGGGCATCCCTCTTTCTCTGCAACTCTCAACTGATAAATGACCTGTCCCTTTATCCTTCTTAGAATAACTCCTCACTGGGAAATAGAAATGACGCACATGCTGACATACTGTATAGCTCCAAAGTTCCTCCAGTCATAAAATGGAGTAAGAAGAAATCATTTAAATTACTGTTTGGGGCATTAGCTTGAATGCTTCCAAGAAGTCTATTCTCTCTGATTCAACACGTTTCTAGAGTTAAAACAAAATTTAGCTTTCTGAAGTATACTTCCAGGAAGTATCAAACAATGATGTAAACTGGAAAGGGAAAGAGTAAATTAGAATAACAGAATATCACATTTGAGATAAATCTTCCAATCATAACTAGGATCTGCATTTAGAAATAAGGAGATTGAGATCCTGGCTAAGACAAGGACTTACCCACGGTCACGTGAGCTGCGTGGAAATAGATTCCAACATTCCTAATTCCATCCCACAGTTATTTGACCTAAAGAGTCAGGTCTCCTAACAGTCTTTAACTTTCTAACAGGTTGCTTTAAAAATGGAAAATTTTTCCATTTCAGAGGTGCCTGAGTGGCTCAGTTGGTTAAGCTGCCCACTCTTGATTTCCACTCAGGTCATGATCTCACAGTTCATGAGTTTGAGCCTTGCCTCAGGCTTCTGTGCTGACAGCACAGAGCCTCTTGGGGTTCCATCTATCTCCCTAACTCTCTTCCCCTCTCCTGCTTACACGTGTGCTTTCTCTGTCTCTCTCAAAATCAATAAATAAATTAAAAAAAAAAGGAAACAGGAAGAGTCCTTGCAAAATGGATAATCTTGAGGCGATATTGAAAAGAAGTGGGAAAGAGGCAGTACCTCAGAACACTTCCTGTTATGACCCTGTGTGGGGTGTGTTACAGCACTGATGCATGAGTCTTTCACTGTAGTCATGGGAGGTAGGAATTTTGGCCCCATCTCAAAGATGTGAGGAACTAAAATCAGAGATGGGGAGCCTGGGTGGGTCAGTCGGTTAAGCCTCTGACTTTGGCTCAGGTCATGGTCTCGCGATTCGTGAGTTCAAGGCTTGCTCAGGCTGATAGCTCAGAGCCCGGAGCCTGCTTCAGATACTGTGTCTCTTTCTCTCTCTGCCCCTCCCCCACTCACATTCTGTCTCTCTCTGTCTCTCAAAAATGAATAAATGTTAAAAATTTAAAAACAATAAAATCAGAGAGGTAAACAAGTTCATACAACTTAACAATGTTTGCTTTGGAAGGACAGAGACTGAACTTGAACTTGAATATGAGTTTGAACTTGAGTCATGAAATTGCTTCTCAAAGTCTAATTAAGAAGAGAATTTAGGAACCCCAGTTTCCTCAAGACTCCAATCTACCTCACAGTTTCTCAACACACACAGTGATTAAACAAAGGCACAGGCTCCACTGTTAAAATAGTCAGTTCTGAAAACAATTCAAAGAAATTTTAATGTGCTCAAATTTACTGGATCCTGGATTTCCTATTAAAAAAAAATTGTCTGGCCTATGGATTCCTTTCATATGGCCTTTTTGGAATACTCACGGAGCTTAGAAGATTTAAAATTCCTTGAGAAAGAGATGAGCTTTGCCTTGATGAAAGCATTTCTGCAACTGTACATTCATCCCTGGATACCACTCATGGTAACAGAGAATAGTGTCCAGCATGGAGAGGGGCCTGAGACCAAGGCATGGGACAAACCCTGGAAGGATGTTCTGCCTAGAGCCTCGCCCAAGAAGCTCATAGGGGTACTTATAGCTGTGTTCACATTCCCAATGGACCATGAAGTGGAAATCTGATTAGACTTGAATCATGTGACTTCAAAAGGCTACTCAGATGAAAATGAGAAGCCAACAGATGAAAAGTATAGGGAACCATATTTTTGGCTTATAATCAAAATAGCTAACTGATAGCTGAGCTATCTGAAGACAACATGGGCGACCGTTGGACATAGTGAGCTTTGTTCTGGAAGGGAGCGTGACTATTCCTCGGCAAGGAGTTGTGGAGAAATATAATGGGTGTTGGAGTAGAACCATCAGGAAGCCCATTCCAGCACAACTGCAAAAGTCCTTGGTTTACGGAATTCTGCAGTTTGATAACACACATCCAACACAACTATACACACAGACACACACACCCACGCACACACGTGCTTGATTTATCTTCCCAATACCAACAATCATTTAAATTTATTGAGCACTCACTACATGCTAAACTATATGGTCAGATCTTTATATGCATATTTTCTCTTTTTTTAAATTTTTAGTGTTTTATTTTTGAGACAGAGACAGAGTACGAACAGGGGAGGAGCAGAGAGAGAGAGAGGCAGAGAATCCAAAGCAGGCTCAGAGCTGTCAGCACAGAGCCTAATGCAGGGCTTGAACCCACGAACCATGAGATCATGACCTGAGCTGAAGTTGGCTGCTTAACCAACTGAGCCACCCAGGCACCCCATGCATATTTTCATTTAATCCTTCTCAATGTCCTATGGAAAAGGTACCATTATTATGCATCTCGCAGCTAAAATGCCTAAAATAGGTAAAGTATTATGCTCAAAATGCCATAATTAGTTAATGGGGGAGACAGGATTTCAATCCACTTGTGCCTGACACTGAGATCCTAAACATTCTGCTATTCTGCTTCCTCCTTATGAAGATTAATTCATTTGAAGAGCCAAAAATAATTTGATTTGCACTCAAAATACCTCAGTAGAAGTTAGAGGGGCGCTGAAGATAAACTAGAATAATATTATGATTTCTCTGTCATGTATAACTGACAGCTATGCTCCGTTTTGCCCAAGGAAGAAAAATTCTCTTATTAATGAGAGAGAAGCAGAGATTCACACCCCACCCAAGAAAAACTTCCCAGCTTTAGCAGTTCTCTGTCAGTTTTAGGTGGAGGAAGCTTCCTGATGTCAACCCAGTTTATGGAGGTACCCTTGACATTCCTATGAGGCACTGAGGTTAGAGGAGAGAGTGGGTAAGAGAGGGCAAAGTCAGTTTTCCCCAGGAAGAACTTGTGTAACCTCAGAGACTTTGGAAGTTTAAATAATTAAAGGTGTGCATGAGGGCACGAGTATATTTGCTCACGTGGAAGGCTTTCTGGTCATCCGAGCCCCTTCAGCACCTTGAGGAGGAGCCAGACGGTAGCACTTCAGGTCTGATTAGAATTTAAAAGATAAAACCAGAAAACAGAGAAGCACTTCTACAACTCCCCCGGACAATAAGAAAAACAACACATGGAATAATTCCCTGGGTGAGGTGAGAAGTTCAAGAGGCCCTTCGATCAGCTTGATGTTTGCAGTTCCCCTAAGATGATTCTTCACACTTTGGATTTTTCAAACAATTGGCAGTCTGCATTCCAAGAGAAGCTACTCATTTTTTTCTCCTTCTCTACTGAGGCAATTTTTCTGCAGGCTTCAGGCTTCTGGAGGCTTGTGATTCCACAAAGACTCAGGAACATTGTGGAAATAGCCTCTACCAAGAAATGCGGATATTTCTTCTAAAGCAAGGGCAATTAGAGTTTCAAATGTCACCTTAAAAAATCATCTGGACTTCCCTTAAAAGTAATAGATTGCTCACAGACAGGCCTTGTCTTGAGGACAAGGAGCATGGAGACGTTCACAGAAAATAAGAGATGTTAGCTTGTTTGGGGAGGTCTAAACAGGGTAAAGAGAGGTACAGCCTAAGAGCCTGTGGGATGGGCTGCTGTAAGAAGTGACCCAGCCTGGCCTACAGATACCTCCAGGAGTTTCAGCCCTGGGCAAGAAAGCAGGAACAGGCTTCCTGGGGGTGAAAGCAAGATTAGTTGGAAGTCAGAAAGAGAATAGTTGGAGCTGCAGTTCCTTTCTTTACTCTAGACCACCAGAAAGTTATCTGTGCCCCACAACACTGGAGACCTGAGATTTGTTTTCTGGAAAAACAGAATCATTTAATTTCTGAGCTCTGGACACCAGGCACAATGCTTGGCTGTTGTGAGAAGCATGGCCCCAAAAAGGGATAAGGGGGCAATCTGAAAATTGAACCCAGGGATTCCCATCCACCTTTCTAAGCCCTACTCCCAGAGCCTCATGCTGGGGCCCAGGCTCAAGGCAGAACCTCTTATTTTATGGGGAAACTGAAGGGATTTAAAGGAAAGACCTATGGATATTGGCATCTGGGTTCTCTGGATGCAAACCTGGCTTGGGAGCTCCCCAGGAGAGAGTGTTGACATTTCACTCATCTGCACTCCCAGACCATTATGAATGGGTAGCTAAGGACAGCGGACATCTGAAAAAGCTTCAAACATGAGTAAGAGAGGGGTCACAACATACAAACAACAACAATAATAAACTAATTCAGAGGGCACAGAGGTAATAAAGGAGTAGAAGATCAAACTAGAATAGCTTATAATAGAAAAGGCTGAAATATGAATAGGAAGCATAAAAAGGAATACTCTTTTTTTTTCAAGTTTGTTTATTTTGAGAGAGAGAGAGTACACGTGAGTGGGGGAGGAGCAGAGAGATAGAGAAAGAGAGGGAATCCCAAGCAGACTCCCTGCTGTCAGTGCAGAGCTCGACTTGAGGATTTGGGGCTGGAACCCATGAACCATGAGAGTACGACCTGAGCTGAAATCAAAGGTTGGACACTTAGCCAACCGAGCCACCCAGATGCCCCTAAAAATGAATACTCTTAAGACCAGAAAGAGCCCTTGGAAATAAAAAAAAATGTACCTGAAATAAAAACTCAATAGAAGAATCAGAAGATGACATCAAAGAATTTATCAAAAATAGAACAGCAACCAAAAACAAAACAAAAAACAAACCCCATAGAATATATTTAAAAAGGAAATAATAGATAAGGAAATTAATAGAGAAAAGTATAGTCCCATATGACTTATTGGGGTTTCCAGAAAGTGAACAGAAAAAGTGGGGGAGAGGAAATGATGAAGGATATAATTTATAACTGAAAGCTATGACTTTTCAGGTTGAAAGTTATCACTGAGTGCTCAACTAGTGAATTAATAAGTTCCTTGTCAATACACATCATCTGGAATTTTAAAATACCAAGGAAAAATGAAAACTGCTAAAGGCAGAAACTGGTCCATACACAGGCCTGGGAGTCAGAATGACAGTGACCTTCCCAAGTTTGGCACTAGAAGTTTAAAGGAAATAAAGTTATGCTTTAAAAGTTCTGAAGGAAAAGGATTTTCAACTATGACTTCTATTCTTAACTAGGAGACAAACAAAACCTCTGGTTTTTCTGCTGCAAAGCTGCCCCAACTTCCTTCCAATCCCTCCAAGCACAGTGGCTCAGATAAGAGAAAAATCTATTTCATGTCCAGTAGCAGGGCAGATGTAGGTGGGCAATCCAGGAAGACAGCTCTGTTCTACAAGACACTGGGTATTGGGGGCAGTGGGGGGGGGGCAGAACTTCCCTTTGTCTATTGCTCTTCCTACTCCAAGAGGCTGACCTAATCCATGTGTTCAAAACTATCATCACCACCTAGTCCAAGCTCTACCCCCAGGGGAAGAGAAAGGGGGCTTCCATTCAAGAGAAAGGATAAGATGTGGAAGTTGTGCACACTAACCCTGTTTGTAGCTCCTGGCCATGACCTAGTCTATGGTCCCACAGAATGTTAAGGCAGGCTGGGAAATGTAGACTTTACTAGGCAGACACATACCCACCTAAAACTAGGGAGGATCTATCTCTAATGAAGGGGGAAGGGATATAGGGAAAATTTAGCAGTCTCTGTTATACCATTTGAGCCACCAGTCAAAGGTGAGGGTAAGTAAAGATATGTCCAGACATGCAAGGATTCAGAAAAGTTATTTCCCAGGTACCTTTTTTTTGAAAGAAGCTATTAGATGACATACTTCACCAAAATGAGGGCTAAACAAACAACCCTCCCCCACAAAACAAACAAAAACAGAAACAAACAAACAACAACAACAACAAAAAAAAACCCAAACAATGAGAAAAAGATACATGGGACAGAGAAAACAGAAGACTCAAAACAGGAAAATGATTAAAAGATTTCCCAGAATAAAGCCGTACAGGAGGGTATATAGAGGAAGCCAACCATATCAGAATCGGGAATGGGAGAAAGATTTTTCAAGGAGAATGGCTCTAATATGTTTAAGATTTTGAAAAAATGATATAGATAGATGTATAGAGATTGCTGGAGAATTTTAGTGAAAATTCATGGGAGATGCATTAAAAAATAGGCAAAAGGAAAATCAGGCAATTATTAATCTTGGAAAAATTGAAAGGTTGTACAAGAAAAGATGCATGATTGTAACAAGTGACTGACTCATTATCAAGCATCCTCGGTATCGAACAATCCTTGCATTGTTATAGTCATGTAAACATTGGCTATTAATTTAACCAAAATTGTGCCATGACTATTTTGGGGGATTGAAAAGAGAGGAAATAGGTTTTGGGTGGGAAAGTTAAGTCCTCATCTTTTAAGGTGGAAAGTCAACATAAAATGTCTAAAATTGATAAATCAGGAAATATATTATATGTATATTATTCAGAAATAAGGTTGTAAATGTTAAGTAACCATGTATAAGAGGTAAGGGCATGGGTATGGTAGATCAAGACATTTCTATCTTTATGGGTTTTTTCTTTTTTTGGTAATACTTGACTTTAATTAGAGGCATTTATTAATTTTAAAATTTAAAAATAATGGTAAAAGTTATCCCACTTAAAGGGAATTTAAGGAATTAAAGGCTTTTTGAGTAAAATGAGACTTAGAAGTCATACAGTCGAATATTTTACCAAACTGAGGATTTTTTTTCTCAATATCTCACATCACTTAAGATCTCTTTAAAAACTTGTCTCAGAGTCGTTTCTGATATCGAGCCAAAATGTTCTTCTGCAACATCCACCTTGGCTTCCCTCTGACTCATGTCCTCTGAGAGGTTCTTCAGGTCTGCATGGGCACCCCGGGGTGAGGGAGCTCATTTCCTCCCAAGGGCAGCCATTCTTCCTCTCAAGTGGAATCAGTCTCCCCGTGGCTTCCATCCACCCGTCCTTGATCTATTTATTCACTGCGGCCACTCAGATGAAGCTCAGTGCCACTTCCTCAGGACATCCCCAAGTTTCTTTGACAATAACCATGAGTCATACTGGTGTGAGGCTGGTCATGATGTCTCTCAAAGTGCTGGGACATATCTTGAAAATATCTCTGCACTTCAATGGAGAAAGATGCAAAATTGTACCCCAAGTGTTCTTGAGAAGGTCCATGCAGTCCACGGGGCCACATGGTCTTAGCTGGAGCTACCTCATGCTGCTATCATGAGGGCCAGAGGAAATTTACATGGTCTATGTGCTTGCTGCAGCACATAATTTGCACATTAAGAAAGTCTCTCAAGATCTAAGGCTGCTCTATTATCTCCAAAGAGAGGTCATTCAGACGGAAATTGAGAATGAGCTTTGGCTAGCAGGGGGTAGCAGAAAAACAGCTCTCACAGACTGGCAGGAGGGCCTCAATGATCCTGGCTGTTGACTCTCCTCCTTCAGACAGAATTAATATCATTCATATGGCCAAAGATCTATTTTTCTTTCTCAGAGAACACCAAGGGATAAGTGTTTCTCACCCTCAATCTTAGCCCAAGACACTATCCCAAGACCTCTCAATATGCTCTTGGAGACTAGGATAGTAAGGACCAAGGCATTGAATCACTGATAATTAATCCATTATGCTTAGTGTTGTATCAGAACAGGAAACAATGCTCAACCTACCAGCTAGCCGTCATGACCCCAACTCCTTCTAGAAAAAAAAGGTATTTAAATCAAATTAGGTGAAGTAAGTAGCTCAAAGGAAGTGATGGACAAACCAACCTAAGAGCTAGACTTCCTGACTGCCAGGAGAGCACCCTTTTGAGAGAATAGGTAAAGGAGGAGGTGTGTGAATTGTCTGGAAGGTAAGTGAGAAAACAAGAAGGAAAAATATAGACAAAACTTCCTCCTTTATAAGTTAACTATGAGCTCACACTGATCATGGAAATATTGCCACCTTCTTGGAGGAACTTCTTTCTATGTATTTTGTTTTTTCTGGGAAAGGAAGTATTTTTATTGTCTTTGTGCAGGGGTATGGCCAATTGGAAACCACTTGTTATGATGTGACTCTGAACCCTTCCCCTTCTCATCAGTAGCATGTACCCTCATGCTCTGCAATCCTTTCTTCTTTTCTAACCTCCTAAATTTGGTGTAAAAATATTCACTTTAAGTCTCCCCAGAGCCAAACAGAAGAATTTTAATGGGCCAAACCTGCTCTTGTGACATTTTCAATTTGCCCAAAACCTAGATAATATTACTTATTAGGCTAATTTTCCTACATAATAATATGTAGAACCTAATATTTGCAATGGCTCAAACGCAATAAAAAAGTATTTCTTATTCAGCAAACAGTACCAGGGGATTAAAAACTTTAGCAGAATCGCTTTCTCTGAGCAGCCATTCTCAGACTCAAGATGATGGAAGGTCTGCTGCCTTTAACACATTGCTTCTTGTTCTGAGCATCATCTCCATCCCTGCCAGTCAGATGTGGACAAGAGCATGGAGGGGGACTGCATGGAAGGGCTCTGTGGGCCAGGCCTGGAACAGACACACATCATTTCCCTTAACATTTCACATGCTGGAACTCATCAAAATAACCATTTTGAACAGCAAGCTTGAGAAGGGTGGGTTGGAAGGGATTGGAAAACAGTCCCTGTTTGGGCTGTCAATTTCCAGAATTAATCCTACAATAAGGGGGGGGGTGAACATAAAGTTGGGTGGACAGCCAACCATCATTGTCAAATGGATATTTTGTCAATATCTTTGGACAGGAATCAAAGTAAAATATAACATTCTCCACTGTGGTGTCATTTTACTTCAACAATTCTAATTAACTCTATTTTTATAAGCAAATAGTTACCATTTTACATATTCAGCCAACATTTAATTGGCCATTGTCCTTAAATTAATTGAGTCCACCATTTTTTTTCAGTTATTAACTTATTTTAAAAGACCAGTTCCTTATGACCCACTCACATGTTAAATGTTACACCAGATGTAATAAACAAGACAGACAAGTTTCCTGCTTGCATGAACCTAAGATTCTAATGGAAGACAGGTGGATATAGGTAATTAACAGACTAAAAGTATATTGAGGAATCACAATACTAAAAGAAAAGTAAAGCAAGTAATAAGAAAAAGAATGTCAGCAAATTGGACAGGGGGTTTGGCATGTCTTCTTTAAGGAGGTCGCATTTAAACCAAGACCTGAATGACAAAAAGGAGATAGTCATTTTGAGATCTTAGTTAAGAACTTTTAGGCTCTGAGAATGGCCAGTGCTGATGCCCTGAGGTGGCAATGGGCATGACTATGAGACAGAAACAAGGCAAGTGTGGTTGCAAAGTTGTGGGTAAGCAGAGGGCATGATTAGAGTTGAGGTCAGACTTTTTGGCACAGAACCAGATCATAAAGCATCTTAGAGTCTGTGTTAAGGGGTTTTAGTTTTATTCCAAGTGCAATGGGGAGCAATTGGAGGGGTTGAAGCAGAGAATGACTCTTGCTTCCATTGTTTTGTTTTGTTTTTGTTTTGTTTTGTTTTAGGTACATTCTGGCTGTTACGAGCAAAATGGATGGAAGGAAGCAGGAGAGGCAGGGGTGGCACTTAGGAGGTCTTTGTCATGGTCCAAGATAGGATGATAGTAAGCTTAGAATACGGAGGAAATAGCAGAGATGAATGAAGGCTGGAAGTGGTGAGTATTTTGGAAGTTCAATGGCCTAGACATGCTGAGGGATTTGTCCTGGAGGGAATGAGAAAGTGAGCAATCACAATTGCCTCTTACATTTGATACATTCACTTACTCTCATCCTCTTATTCAATAGTAGATATTCTCCAGAAGAAAGCTTCTTAGGGTCTAGGCAAGGGGCCAGGAGTACTGGCTCCTGTTTTCTTGTTTGCACTTTCACTTGCCTGGACAACTCCTTCTTGCTCTTTCATTTTTGTGAGAAAGTGAAAATAGCCTCCATTTCTTACCTAAGAAACCTGGTGAAGGGTGATAAATTGATAATATTCTCTGTAACAATCTTCTAATAGGAACACAAGATGCTCTTCTGGCTGAGTGACATGTCCTGAGCATTTGAATGTAATCACACTGTAGCATATTTCTTTGCCCTTTTAAAATGATGATGACTAACTGGCTCCCATGTGAGTGAGTTACATTTTAGACAAAGGGGAAAAATAAAATAATTATTGGCTTGGGACAGTTAATATCATTTAATTGAGTCATAGCTGCATAGACCACAGTTGAATGTACAGAGGACTCTAAGGAGAATTTTTTACATCAAAAGGATGCTCCTCTGTCCCTTTGTTTCCTTGCTCCTTTGTTAAAAAAAAGGGAGGGTCTTCTGTTTTCTTCTGATTTGACTCATGCTGCAGACAAGAAGCTTAAAAGTGCATGTGAGGATATCAGCTGTCCTTTTGTACAAGTGAGCGGAAACTTTTAGGCCCCAGAGATGATGGGATGAAAGCTTCCGGTATACCAGAAAGCCAAACAGGATTGCACACAGTCCACCCTTTTGTCTGTAAGAGTTTTAAGTCCCCAAAATCATATACTCAAGATTGCAGACCAACTTTAGTGATTTTTGTGTGAACTCTTTATTAAATAATTCAGTTGCAATGTTGTTTTTTAGAAAGTCAATTTCTCCTTTGGGGGTGGGAGAAACAGAAAACAGAAGATTTGTATGTAATTGGAATACCTTACCTTCTGCATCTTTTTCCCAAATTTACGTATGATCGTTCAGTACTGGTATTCTTCTACTTTTCAGTAAGGTTGCTCTGAATTTTGCTACCAAGTATTTCTAAAGCAGGTATTTGAGACCTTATGTGTCTGATAATGACCACTCATATCAGAACGAGATGCATGGCTGTTTATACTATTAAGCAAGAAAATTCTTCTGATTATTTGTTAAAAGAAGGTCATTTCTGTTGTTTTGGTCTTATAACTCTTTCTATAAATGAACAAAATATATAGTGCAACCACTATTTCTAATTATTTCCTCCATGCTTTTAATTCTTTCTTTGATACTTCTAATTATTTCCTCCATGCTTTTAATTCTTTCTTTGATACTTCTAATTATTTCCTCCATGTTTTTAATTCCTTATTTGATACTTCTAATTGTTTAAAATAATCTTTACACTCTAGAAAATAATCCTATTATCTTAAATTTGGGGGATCTTTTAATCTGCTGTTTTCTATGTATTCTCTCTCTCTCTGTTTTAATTTCCTTTGTTTTTGTAATTTTAGGTTTTGAGAACAATGTCTGTAGGGTTTTAGGGTTTACATTTCCTCTGGGAGGTATCACTAACCTGTACAACTTTCATTTTAAGTAAAATTTTAATTTCAGAATAGTTTTAGTTATACAGAAAAGTTGCTGTAATATCACAGAGGGTTCCCATATACACTGTTCCCAGCCTCCTCTATTACTAACATCTTACAATGGTATGAAACCTTTGTTATAATGAATGAACTGATACTGATACCTTATTATTAACTGAAGTCTGTACCTTACTCAGATTTCCTTAGTTTTTAATATCCTCTTTCTGTTCTGGGATCCCATCCAGAAATCCACACTGCATTCAACCATCCTTTCTTCTTCAGCTCTTCTAGATGATGACAGTTTTTTGGACTTTTATTATTTTTGATGATCTTGACCCTGTACCTCTCATGAACCTGAAAGTATGTCCTCAAAATATATAAAGAAAAAGACTCCAAATTACAAAAAGAACCTGGCAAAGCCACAATTATGGTTGAAGATTTTAATCTTCCTCCCTCACATCAAGTAGGCAAAAGCTTAGTAAGATATAGAACATTTGACTATTGGGGTGCCTGGGTGGCTCAATAGGTTAAACCTCTGACTTCGGCTCAGGTCACAATCTCATGGTTTGTGAGTAAGAGCCCTACGTCAGGCTCTGTGCTCACAGCTCAGAGCCCGGAGCCTTCTTCAGATTCTGTGTCTCCCCCTCTCTCTGCCCCTCCCATGCTCATGCTCTGTCTCTCTCTGTCTCTCAATAATAAATAAAAATGTTTAAAAAGTTTAAAAATTTTTGAATATCATATTTATCAACCTTAATCTAGTGCAAATACATAGCCAGAACCCTCCATGTCCAAATAAGAGAAAACCCACTTTTTCAAGCATACATAAAATATTTACAAAGATTGACCACACAGTCCTCCACAAACCAGGTTTCAACAAATATAACAACCAGACCACGTTCCCCAATGACAGTTCATAAATTAGAAAATAATTATCAAAGATAATTAAAAACCCACACGCATTTAAAAATGAAAGAATACACATAAATAATTTATGCATCAAAAAAAACACTAAAGTTGTACTTAGAAAAAAATTTAGAATGGACTGAACAAAAATGTGTCAAAACTTTTGGGATGCAGCTAAAACAGAACTTAGAAGGGAAATTTTTGCCTTAAAACTTAGTAGGTGGGGCACCTAGGTGGCTCAGTTGGTTAAACATTCAACTTTGGCTCAGGTCATGATCTCATGGCTTCTGAGTTCGAGCCCCATGTAGGGCTCTGTGCTGACAGCTCAGAGCCTGGAGCCTGCTTCAAATTCTTGTCTCTTTCTCTCTCTCTCTGCCCCTCTCCCACTTGCTCTGTCTCTCTCTCAAAAATAAAAACATTAAAAAACTTTTTTAAAACTTAGAAGGCAAATAATTATTTATAAATCTTAAAATAATTAAAAAATTTTTATGTCACAAAAGAAGAAAGTCTTAAATTCAATGCACTAAGCTTATTTCTTCAGAAAGACAAGAAGATAAAACCAGAGAAGCTGGACACCTGGTTAACATGGTAAATGAAAGGAAGGACAAAGACCAAGGGCACTTGGGGCTCTCTGAAGCACAGGAGTGTGCACATAGCACACACAGCATTAGATATGCTGCAGAGGGCAAGGTTAAGAAATTCCCTTCATGCAAAAAAAAAGGCAAAAGAATAATACCATGTTACTTATATACCCTTCAATGAGATACAACAATTTTAACTTCTGGTTATAGATTCTTTTTCTTTTCTCTCCCTGTATACATGTTTTTTTCTGTACCATTTCAGGGTAAGTTTTGCAATGAAGCCACTTTATCTTAAACACTTCAGTAGTCATTTCATAAGAATAAAAATCATCTTTCACCTAATCACAATGCTATTATCACTTCCAAGAAAATTAATAATCATTTCATGATATCATCTAATATGGGGTTGATATTTAAATGTTCCTAATTGCCTCAAGAATTTTGTCTTTCATAGTTATTTTATTTTTTTTCCCAAGCAGATCTGAGGCTAGGCTCATATGTTGGGTTTAGGTGTCATATCAGCTAGGGTTCTCCAGAGGAACAAAACCAATAAGATATATATATATATATATATATATATATAAATTTATTATAAGTAATGGGTTCTGTAGTTGGCAAGCTAAAATTTCCCAGGAGAGCCAAGTAGAGTTTCAGTTCAAGGCTGGCAGGCTTAAGATCCAAGAAAAGCTGATGTTTTAGCTCAAGTTTGAAAGCAAAAAAAACTGGTCTCAACTTGACGGTAGTCCAGTAGAAGGAAGTTCCTCTTACTCTGCCTTTTTTCTTTAAAAAAATGTTTGTTTGTTTATTTATTTTTTGAGAGACAGAGTGCAAGAGGGGGAGGGGCAGAGAGAGATGGAGACGCAGAATCTGAAGCAGGCTCCAGGCTCTGAGCTGTCAGCACAGAGCCTGATGCGGGACTCAAACCCACAGACCGAGAGATCATGACCTGAGCCAAAGTCAGATGCTTAACTGACTGAGCCACCCAGGCAGCCCTGCCTTTTTTCTATTCAGCCCTTCAACTGATTAGATGATGCACACCTACATTATGAAGAGGAATCTGCTTTACTCAGTCTGCTGATTCAAATGTGAATCTCCTCCAGAAACACCCAGAATCCTGTCTGACCAAATATCTGGACACCTCATGCAGTCAAGTTGCACATACGATTAACCATCACAGTTGTTATGCCTCTTCAGAGTTTAGAGTCCGAAGCAGTTCTTCCATATTGTTTTCATTTTATTTATTTATTTATTTGTTGATTTATTTATTATTTCCCCCACATTGTTTTTAAATGTGATGGACTCTTGGAAGAGTTAGATAGTTGTCCCACAGAATATCCTACGTTCAGGATTTTTCTGATTACTTCTTGATGGTATCATTTAACTTGTTCTCCTGTCCCTCATATTTTCAATAAACTAGAAGTTAAGTCTGGAGGGGCTTACCTGCATTCAGATGAAACTCGTTGGGTCAAAAATACATCAATAGATGATGTCTAAATTCTGCACTGCAGTGCATAGAAAGCCACCTAATGCCAGCTAAGCTATCCCACTATCGGTGAGGCTGCTTGATCACCTAGTAAAACATGACCATCAGATCTTTTTATTGCAATGATATATTTTCCCATTTGAATTAGTAATTTGCATGGTGGTCCTTCGGCACTGTGTGAACATTCTGTTCCCTATAACTTTTTTCCTGTTTTAGCTCCTTCGACGACCCTTGCCTAAATCAGTTATTCTATTGGTGTTTAAAAAAAAAAGGATGATTTTCTCTTTCCATCATCTCACCTACGTTTAGTAGTTTGAGGACTTTGGATAGGATTCAAGGAATTTGAGTTATTTTCCTGTATGTAAAGTAGAGGCAGGGAGATTTTACACAAAGAAATTTGGAGAGCAGGGAGAGGCTAGAGGCCTTTTATGGAATTGGTACCAAGATTCCAGAGTTCCAGTGTTACTTTCTCACCTCTGAAACTCCCTATGGGGACAGCTAGTTGAATCTGCACATTCATCCCAACCAGGTGAGACCTTTTGTGGAAGAAGTGAGGGCCCTAAAGCCCTGTAAATCTTTCCCAAGAAAGACTGTATGAATCTAAGCAGCTTTTCACTCAATTTTGATCCTTAACTTTGCAAGCAACTATAAGGCTTTGTTTCTAGGGAAAAAAAAAAAAAAATATATATATATATATATATATATATATTTCTACTGCCTTAACATGTCTCAAACATCCCTAAAAATACTATTTTTTTCTGATTCATGAATTCCACTCCTAGAATTCCTCCTGAGGAAAATGTATCTATATCTATAACATCTCAGTGTGATTTATTTAAATAAATCATATAAACAATCTTAGTACTAAGCAAAAATATTGGCTAAATAAATTTTTGTGCAGCTCTACCATGGATATTATGAAGCTATTAACAATTATCTGCAGAAGTGTATTTCATGACAATACAAAATTTTCACGATGCAAATTATACACAAGGACAAAGGCCAGTTGCCTTCCAGAAACCCCCCGACTCTAATGCAGATGTGCAGTTTCAAAGCTCGAGGTTGCCAGACACTAATTACTATCGAGACTGGAGCTTCGGTTCAGCTGAGATAGAAACAAAATTATTGTACAGGGGATTGTCTAGTCCCTTACCTGACAGAATCTATGTCCCAGCTCCTTTCAGCCCAAATGGCTGCTGGCTCCTGCTCCCCTGTTCTCTTTTTTTCAAGCTAGTCCTAAATTAACTTCACTCATGTGACATAGTGAACAATGTGACATACTGTCAGATTCACAAGAGGAGGCAGTAGAGAAGACTGATATTTTCCAGGAGCTCACCTGTAAACTCCTCATTAGACCTGCCCCTTCTCCCAGACCCGTTTCCATCCATACCTTGGCTTTGCACTACCTCAGCCGAGCAACTACTCCAGAGGCCTCTTCAGCAGAGCAATTCCCTGCTTGCATGTCCTTTCCCAGTCTTTAATATCATCTTTAAGAAGGCCTGTGGCCAATGTACTGAGGATGAAGGTTTTTGTCTACTCTCAGCAGACAAACGAACTCCCAGCTACCTGGATCCACACTTCTTATGTAAAGAGAGGTTATAAATTACAAATATTTCTCTCCGGTCAGACATATATTAAATCAATGTTCTATTATTATTATATGTTTTTCTTAGGTAACAAATGCGAAACAAAAAGAGAATAAAGGTGGCCTTTTCAGGGCTCAGTCCAGAGCAGGCACTGGTGAATGTCTAGTCTCCAGGGTAGGCAGGCACAAGAAGGAACTGGCCAAAACGAGGCAGGTCCCAAGAGCAGAAGGACCAGGACACTCACTGTGTGATGAGGCCAGAGACATGGGACAGAGATCAAGACAGGGACTCTGTTACTGGGATTGGATTAGAATTTGGGAGTTTCAAATTTCAACTAGGATTCTTTTGGTGGTAAGTGATAGGAACAAAATTCACATGTGAGCAAAATAGAATGTGTTGGCTCATCTAATAGATGCAGCAAATGTGACTTGATCCAAGGTCACTTGATCCAAGGGTCACTGATGTCACGAAATTTGGTTTCTTCTACTCCATTTCTGTTTTCCTTCCTTGTTTCAACTCCATTCTCAAGCAGATTCTCCCCTCAAGTATCAATAAGGCCATCAGGTAATAATCAAGTGGAGAAGAAGTGATCTTTTCCCCCCTAGCATCACCGGCAATATTTCCAAGATTCGCCTTGAATAGGGCAGCTTGGGGTGTGTGCCCACCCACGTGCAGGATAGGCACACATGATTGGCAGATGCCTGAGTCATGTGTCTCACCTCTAGCTGCAGGGACTGGAGGTATGGAAGGGTTGGATCCCTGTGGATGAGTAGCCCATTGCCAGAAGACTTGGAAATGCGAATTAGGGGGTTGTAACAAACACTCCCTAGTGGAGTCTGAGCCAAAACTGCTTGAGCCTTTCGTGTAACTGGTAACAACATGATTGCTAACTGGACATCCAGTCTGCCTAGAGTTCCCCCCTGGAACGAGGCTGGCACTGTTTCAGGGTTTCTTTTTCTTCCCTGAGTTTTCTAGTGAGTGTCAAGTGGCCCTGATTTACCAGGAAAGAAATATATATAGACTGGTCCTAAAAATTATGAAGAAGAAACTGGCCTGAAAGCCAGAAACAGAATTACTTGCCCCTCCCTGCATAAGAAGGGCATGGGCATTATTAATGAAGTAATAGTGAATTTTTATTACTGAACCAGACCTCTTTTATATAAAGGTTTTGATTCCTAAACTGCCCCCTAAGAATTATGCTTGGAGGTATAAATCTTTCAGGCTCCAATAATATTCAGAGTGCTCATAAAGATGGGCTTTCTTAAAGCTATTGCTCTTCTCACCTACCCCTGTCTTAAATCTATTAATTAGATGACATTTTGATACAGGCAGGTGAGCAAGTGAGGACAATAGATGTTTTACAGATGTGTTTTAGTTCAAACTTCATTTTCCAAGTATTTTCTTAGTTTAGGATTTTTCCAGAAACTTTTGTGCTATTCCAGTTCTGCTAGAAAACCTCTTTGTTCAAGGGATATGATCATTTTATAAGGAAATGAGGCATGGTGGGGGAAACTGGCTCTTAAAATCGGATAACGTGAGTCCAAACGTCAACTCCACCTCGTACTAATTCTGTGACTTTGAGAAGGTTGACACTTCTAAGTTTCAGCCTCCTCTTCTGTGAAGTGGAGATAATAATAGTATGTAGGGCACCTATGAGGATTAAGTGAGAAAACGTAAGGAAAATGCTTGTAATAGTCTCTGGCACATAGAAGATGCTCAGTAAATATTCTGTCTCAATCTCCTCTCTCCTAACGTCTACCAAAACAGGGATCATTTTCCTTCACCACAAAACTACACCATAGTCCTATAATCCAACACAGAACAGGCATTCAGTGAAAATATTCAGAATATTTTTCTTAAATCTGATTTTGTTTCTGTTTTGAAAGAATACCTAGAGAATTCAAAGCTAGCACTGGCGTCCGTTTATAGTGATTTGAGTCTATGTTCCAAGTAGGAAAACAACTACTGGCTAATGGACAACCAGGTGAACTAGGGGAAGTTAAAGTGTCACCTCCTCTGAGAAGCTTCCCTTGATTTTCCAAGCCTGGTAGACATGGCTATGCCCTCCCACATGCTCCCCACTGTGGTACTTTTAGAATAGAGGCTGGCAGACCACAGCCCGCGAGCCAAATCCAGCCTGTTGCATACAGCCTGCAAGCAAAGAAGGATTTTTTACATTTTTAAATGAGTAAAACAAATCAAATGAAGAATAGGATTTTGTGACATGTGAAAATCAAATGTAAGGGAAATTTCTGAGTCCATAAATCATGTTTTATTTGAACACAGCCAGGCTCATTCATTGTGCATTGTCTGTCACTAATTTTGCATTATGATGGCAGAACTGAGAAACTGACAAAGACCAGATGGCTAGTAAAGTTGACAAAACTTGTTATCTGGCCCTGTCCAGAAAAAGATTGCAGACTCCTGCCCTAAAACATTCATGACTGAGTCATCATGCACTTATGTCTTCCTTCAGGTAATGTAATCTTTGAGGATTAGGGCTCACTCTCTTCATATCTGTGTGTGTGTGTGTGTGTGTGTGTGTGTGTGTGTGTGTGTGTTTAATGTTTATTATTTATTTTGAGACAGAGAGAGTGTGGGCACATGCACAAGAGTGGGGAGCAGCAGAAAGAGAGAGGGAGACAGAGAATCCTAAGTAGGCTCTGTGCAGTCAGCGCAGAACCCAATATGGGGCTTGAATTCACAAACCATGAGATCACGATCTGAGCCAAAATCAAGAGTCAGATGTTCAACTGACTGAGCTACCCAGGTGCCCCTGTCAGGGTCTTTAATAAGCACCTAGTACATTGCCTGGCAAATATTAGGTGTCCATAAATTAGCATTTTTCCCTTTTCTGGGTATTTCAAGTAAGTAATCCACAATAGATCTATCCAGGGTTGCCTAGACTTCAGCTACTCCCTGTAGCTGCTGGACACTTCAAGGTCTGATGCCTATAGTTACAGTCAAGTCTGGTGAACATTTCAGGTGTCTGAAAATTAAAGAGAAGGGACCACTGGAAAGTCACCTGTCTCAGCATCATTTTGCTTGAGGTCATGTGGTGTAAGGGAGAACTGGGTTTTAAGACTTGACCTAGTAGAGTTAAGGCCTGGACAAATGACTCCCGAGTTGTGTGACCTTGGGAAAAAACAGGTCTCTGAGTATGGCTTCTTTCATGCACAGTGTAGAGATCATTCTCACCACAGAAACCTCACTGGGTCTTTATTACCTTGGAGAATATCTACACTGGTGAGGACAGGGGCCACACATGTCCATCTTGTTTCCACTGTGGCTCTGGGCTTTAGCACAAAGCTTGGCAGGATGGAAACTGGAGGTTCTTGGCTGTGGCTGGAAACTGGAATCACGGAGGCAGCTTTACCCACCCGCCCACACAGTGCACCATCCAGACCACTTAAAGGAGGGTCTCCGGAACTCAGGGCCTGGACATCAGGTTTTGATTTAGCATTTCTTAGGCTCCCTAGGTGATTCCGATTTTCAGCTAGGGTTGAGAGCCACTGTTGCACGGCGCTCCATAAATATTTGCTGATTGACTGAATGAAATGAAGCTGCTCCCACATGCACTTTTCTCCTCTGTGCTCTCAGATACTGACTGAAGACATCAGGGTTTTCTGCAAGGGCAGATTTTCATCAAGGGCAAAATGTGCTGTTCGTCACCCCAGATCGAATTGCTCTCTCCGGTTCATGGAGGTCTGATCGCTGGCCTTCTTCACCCTTCACTGACTGGCAGGCTGGCAATCTCTTGTTGTTTACCTGACCCTTTGGGGCCCCAGAATTCTCTATTCTCTGCTCTTTTCTCTTATTGGTTCCACATCAAACCCCCATCCCTGCACCGCCCTACTCCTCCTCTGCAATCTTCCCAGCCTCTCTTCTTCTTACTGTTCCTAAGCTCACCTTGCTAAGTTCACTGGTAGCACTTGCTCACTGCCAGTAACACCATGTACTTTCAACTATTCCCATTTTTTTATTTGCTGCTAAATTGGTTTTGCCTTGTACTTCACATTGGAAAATAAATTTCCAGACGCTCCTTCAGCTCCTTCACTATCTAAATTGCTGTCTCGGGAAATAAGTACTCTCAAAAGCTTTGAGTTGGCTGATGAATGCAACCCCCCTGGGGCTCTTGTTTACAGAAAAGGAAACTGAGGCTCGGCAAGAGGGGACAGCTACTCAGGGTCACAGAGCAAGCTCACTGCATGCTGGGGCTGTATCACAGATCTCCTCATGTCCCCTACACATTTCCCCTAGGGCATCACAAGTCTCTGATGGCTAGGGCTGGAGCATTTTGGACAACTCATGGCCTCTCTTTCATGGAGGGTTGGCACCATTCCAAAGCTATGCCTTGCCAGACTCTATTAATTTTATCAGGTAAAGGAGAAGGATGCATTCCTGGAGGCAGACACATGTAGATGTGGGGAGGGCCTGGTTTATTGACACTTCAGGGGACCCAGCCCTGCCTGTCTCAGCCTCCTGGCATTTATTCCAGGAGAGCCAAGTGATGACAGATGCCCTGGAGGGGCAGCAGGGCAATGGGAGAGCTCTGTCCCATAACCACCTCCGGCTACCTCCCAAACGTGACATGGTCATAAAGAGCTGTTCGCTTTGTTTACAGGCCTGCACTACCCAATACAGTAGCTGCTAGTGACAATTGAACTTAAAATTAAATTAAATTAAAATGTTATTTCCTTAGTTGCACAAGCCACATCTCAAGTGCTCAAGGGCCACACGTGGCTTGTGGCTACTGTATTGGACAGTACTTTATATAAAACATTTCTGAAGATTCTATTGGACAGTGCAGCTCAAGATACTTGGATAAGATACCTTAGTCTATAGAAGGAACACTTCAGTTGAGGAAGATTAAAAAAAAAAAAAGTCCAGTCCATGCCAATGCCCCTTGAGTTCTGGTTCTGGACTAGAGCTCTGAGGCTGGCTGGTGCAGACATTTAGAACTCCCTCGCTCCCAGCCATTCCCATGTGTGTCTTATCTTCCCTGCTCGACTGTGGGCTCCTTGGAAGCAGTGTCCATATCTGACTACTGTTATGTTACCATAAAATCAACCTGACACATGATAGGCCTCAGTGAATGTGTGACTAACTAAAATTAGGTGTTTTATCCATTCAGTATTATAAAAAAATAGCTATATGCAAGACAGTGATAAAGATTTACTTTGTTTTCTGGTCAAGAGGAACAAAAGTTATAACTGGCTGCTGGTTAAGTGAGAGTCCATGTTACATTGCCCTCCTCCTGGGAATGGGAGCTCTGACTCTTTGGACTGCATGATGGATGATGGGGTAGGGAGCTTAGGGAGCTGAGCCCAGTGCCTCAGCAGATTCGCAGATATGGCACTGCCTTGACTCGGGATTAGTTCCACCTCTGACATAAAGTTCTGGGATGGAGTCTGGACTGGCAATTCCAGGCCAGAGGCAATGTGGTATGGTGGAATAGGAGGCCAAAAGCACAGGTCCTGGCTCCAATACTCATTAAGTGCTTTGTGACTCAGGGTGTCCGTGACAGTCCCGGCTGGTAATAACAACCCGTGTCCTCCACAATGCATGGACAGCACTGAAACAAGGCTCAAGGAGAAGAAGCCCTAAATGGGACCTTCATAGCCTAGATAATGTATATCAGTGTAGGGATGGTGGCTCAGACGGTTACTATTAGCATGTTTTGTCAGATCACCAGGACATGCCTGCTAGAAACTCTTTCCAAAAATGCCATTTTTTTTGCACTTACCAACTGATGTTTGTGCTTGCCAACCAGGCTCCTGGTTCAGTCCCACATCTACTGAAATTATGCAACAGCCACAAACCTCTCAGCAAGTCAACAATAACAAAAGAGTCTCAGGAAGAAGGTTTTATTTGTTTTACTTCAAAAATATTGCTTCTCCTTTAGGATGTCTCGAGGAGATAATCATTTCTATTTTCCTCTATTATCATCACGAAAACTAGGTAGATAAGGAGAGGGAAAGAAGAAACATGAATGAAGTCACATTAAGAGCACTTATATGCCAGGCATTTTACATGCATTATCTTGCTTCATCCTAACAACTTTTGAAGTGGATGGTTTTATACCCATCTTACAAATGAAGAAACCAAGGTGCAAAGAGCTTAAATTCCTGCCCAAGGTGACAGAGCTAGTGAGTGACACACACACAAAGCCAGGTCTTTCTGATCTAAAAGGCCCAACAGGTCCCATTGTCCATGTTGCCTCCCAGCTAATCAGAGAGTAATGTAGTCAGGCAGGGTAGGGATTCATGTTTTCCACTGCAACCATGGGCTTTTCTACTGTGCTACGGGGTGGTCAAGGACTGCTTTATGCTCTATAACTCATCTGAAAGGGCTCCTTTAAGTTCTCTACCAGGCATGCCATAATTTGTGTTTATGATGAGGCTGGAAATTCCCTGTTCCCTTTAGAAAAGTCTAGGAAATTTTGGAAGGCTTTCTGGTCTGAGATAATCTCATTCAAATATTGTAATCCTATTTTGGATTACAAAAACTTTGCTGATAATTCTATGTAGTTATGGCAACAAAGGAATATTCGTGTGCCCAAAGAGGCCAGCTAACCTTTCCATTATCCAGTTAACCTTGTAAGACCTTCTCTTTGGTGCCATTCCCTCAGTATTTGGAGACTGATGATGGCACACAAACCCAGCAATATTTTCCTTTCCTTTTCAGGTTAAAATCCCTTCTCATGATGCTTCACAGTCTGAGAATTTCATTAATTCAATCATTTTCTCTCAGCCAGGAGTTTCTCAGGGAGTACACGGTCTGTTGCTTTCTCCTCACTGAACCTACACCTTGGACAACAATGGGGTTCCATGTGCCCTGAGGCAGCTTAAAGACCCAGGTTTTAATACTCAGTGGTGGGGCAGGGTGGGGTCAGGCATACATTTGTTAACTCAGTCATCTTGGGCAGCTCACCTTATCTCAATGATTCTTTTTTTTTTCTTTTATTATTTATTGTCAAATTGGTTTCCATGTAACACCCAGTGCTCATCCCAACAGGTGTCCTCCTCCATGTCCATCACCCCCCTTCCCCTCTCCCCACCCCCATCAGCCCTCAGTTTGTTCTCAGTATTCAAGAGTCTCTCATGGTTTGCCTCCCTCCCTCTCCCCAACTATTTTTCTCCCTTCCCCTCCTCTATGGTCCTCTGCTAAGTTTCTCCTGTTACACTTATGAGTGAAAACATATGGTATCTGTCCTTCTCTGCCTGACTTATTTCACTTAGCATGACACCCTTGAGTTCCATCCATGTTGCTAGAATGGCCAGATTTCATTCTTTCTCATTGCTATGTAGTATTCCATTGTATAGATAAACCACATTTTCTTGATCCATTCATCCATTGATGGACATTTAGGCTCTTTCCATGATTTGGCTATTGTTG
>CM053573.1:75637920-75663351 GCA_028646485.1 Cryptoprocta ferox
CCACACTATTTTCCAGAGTGGTTGTACCAGTTTCCATTCCCACCAAAAGTGTAGGAGGGTGCCCGTTTCTCCACATCCTCGCCAGAATCTATAGTCTCTTGAGTTGTTCATTTTAGCCACTCTGACCGGTGTGAGGTGGTATCTCAGTGTGGTTTTGATTTGTATTTTCCTGATGATGAGCAACGCTGAACATCGTTTCATGTGTCTTTTGGCCATCTGGATGTCCTCTTTGGAGAAGTGTCTATTCATGTCTTCTGCCCATTTCTTCACTGGATTATTTGTTTTTCAGGTGTGGAGTTTGGTGAGTTCCTTATAGATTTTGGATACTAGCCCTTTATCCGATATGTCATTTGCAACTATCATTTCCCATTCCGTCAGTTGCCTATTAGTTTTCTTGATTTTTTCCTTTGCAGTGCAGAAGCTTTTTATCTTTATGAGGTCCCAATAGTTCATTTTTGCTCTTGATTCCCTTGCCTTTGGGGATGTGTCGTGTAGGAAATTGCTGCGGTTGAGGTCAAGGAGGTTGTTTCCTGCTTTCTCCTCTAGGGTTTTGATGGTTTCCTCTCTCACATTGAGGTCCTTCATCCATTTTGAGTTTATTTTTTGTGTATGGTGTAAGAAAGTACCTCAATGATTCTAACCCTCATCCATGAAATGAGAATAATAGTCTCAGTCTTGTCCACTTCTCAGGGTGGCAAGATGATGATTTGAAGGGACACCCATTGTTACGTATTGAATTGTGTCCCCCACCAAGTTCTTATGTTGAAGTCCTAGCCCCTAGTACCTCAGAGACCTTCCTTAGAAACAGGGTTGATGCAGATATAATTAGTCAAGATGGGGTCATACTGGAATAAGGTGAGCTCCTAATCTAACACAACTAATGTTTTTATGAAAAGGGGAAATCTGGAGACAGACATGCACACAGCGAGAACATCATGTATCATGAAGACAAGTTAAGAGTGATGTGCCAAAGAACACCAAAGATTACCAGCAACCACTAGAAGCCTGAGGAGAAGCCTGGAACAGACTCTTCCTCACCGCTGTCAGAAGGAAGTACCCCCGTCAACGCTTGACCTTAGGCTTCTAATCACTAAAACCATGAGATCCATTTCTGTTGTTGAAGTCATGCAGTTTGCTGTGTGGTGTTACGGCAGTGCTGGGAAAGTAATAAACTGATGATGTTTGGTTTTGGTGACTGAGCGGTAAAACCAGGTGAAATACAGGAGACCTAATGCCCTCAAGAAACACTGGCCTAAAGACCTTGGGCCACTCATTTAACTTGTCCGGACCTCAGTTTCTCCTGTGACATGGAAATCTCTTCATGTTAATGTTGTATTTTCTTCAGGGATTGGGTAGAATAAAGTATTTGAAAGCATTTTGCAAATTGTAAAATTTTATACAACTATCATTTTGGCGAGGGGGAAGTGTTCTTTTTTGATTTGGTGATGGCAAGAGGGAAGGGATATCTAGATATGGGAACAAGATAAGTATTCTGAATTTTTGGAAAACCAGATAAGTACTTGAGTGATTTTGTGAAGGAAACAAAATGTCTTCATCCACCAGAGAGGTGATCCTTGATTCATTCCCCCTGATATGATTTGGCATATGGAGCCCAGGGGCAGAAGCAAGGGAGGTCCTGCTTGGCCAGCCAGTACAGGGTCCACTAGTCTGCTTCTGCCTCAGGCTCCTTCCCACCGGCCTCCCACCCCTATAGCCTCTCTCACACTAGAGGAAAGCTCAAGACACTCTTTTCTGGCTCCATACTCAACACCCCCTCCAGCACAGATGTGGTCTCAGACTCTTCTAGAATAAACTGACACTGAGTTTATTGAGCTTGTCCTTGTCTCTGAAAAAAATTGCAGCATTTTCTGAATTGCCTTCTCAGTCTCATGCTTCTTTGTTATGGATGACAATCCTGTTCTTCCAGAGGTCACCAGTCATTTCAGGGAAGCCTTTTAAACCTTATGAGTACCTATGCCTGCACATTCACAAGCACATGTGTATGCATGTGTCTGTCCTTCATGTCAGTGTGTCTGTCTGCCCCAGCAAAGGGTCTGCCTCATGATGTCAGGGCCCTGTGTCTCTCTTGTTGAAGCCAGCACCTGGCACATGGTGGGGACTGACTGAATGAATGAATAAATGAATGAGGGCCGTGTGAGCGAGTCAGCATGATCTCATATTAAACATTGAAGACTGATTACCAGAAAGCTGCATTTTAATTTTAACATCTGGCAATGACATTTCCTGGCTGTGTGAAAGGGAATTAAAGTGCCATTTAGAGAAGTAGTGGTTTTTGAATCTGTAGATTAGAAATCATGCTAACTTCCCTGCTTAGCTGAAAGAAACACTGGGAATTCCAAATCTGTAAAGATGGTGTGGTGGTTAGTTTTATGTGCCAACTCGGGCAGGCTCTCATACTCAGTTATCAATCAAACACTAACCTAGCTGTTGCTGTGAAGGTAATTTGTCTGTGGGGTGATTTGTCCATCTACTATCAGCTGATATTCAGGAGACGAGATAACCCTTTAAAATGTGGGTGGGCCTACTCAAATCCATTGAAAGGCTTTAGAAGCAAAAACCAAAGTTTCCAGGAGAAGAAGAAATTCTGTCTCCAGATGGCAGCTTGAGTTTCCAGCCTGCTGGCCTGTGCAACAAATTTTGGACTTGCTGGCCCTCATGATTGCATTAGCCAACTCCGTGAAATAAATCATATATGTGCTAATAGATGCATACATATCAGTCAGTGTTTCCTAGAGCATATATATGTGTGTGTAAATACACATATTTGTATTTGGAAAATATGTGTATTTGGAAAACACATATTTGTGTGTTTGGAAAAACACAGAGGGATATAGATGAGATAGTCCATCAGTTTGGACGGCTATAAGATGAAGGACAGGGAAGGAAGGGAGGAAGGCTGAGAGGCCCAGCAGCCCATCTCTCTCTCCATCTGCTTCAGTAACGAGCATGGCTATAGCACTGTCTTCAAGAAGAGAGGTGTCCCAGGTGGTTTAATGGTGCCACCTCCCCAGGTCCTGGGTGGGCGGGGCTGGCACACACACTCTCAGGGGGGCTGACTGTGTAGGCAGCAGATTGGAACACACAGGGCCCCAGGTGTGGAGGAGAGGGCATGGGGGCACAGCCACAACTGGCAGCTCCTGGCACCCCGCCTTGGAGAACAGCCTGGGAGCTGTCTGTGTGGGCGTTCTCCTGACTGACACTATCCTAATTAGTACAGTCCCCTCTGGTACTGGGGCTTCGTTCATTAATACTTTCATTAAAAGGTCTCCCCTAATCAGTCAGCTGTGGAATGTGCTTTCAGAAAGAAGGTTCTTTGGACTCTCAGACAGGCTCATATGTAAGAAAGAGGGAAGCCTCAGTGGGTCGTCTTGGAATCTTCTTGCAGATACTGCTTGTCCTTAACCAGTCCCTCCCACTCTTTCTGTACCCCTCTTCCAACCCCAGAGGCATTTTTAAGGGACAACAGCTAAACCCTGTGTGGCATTTTTGACTCACATTTTATTCTCAAATGGAAACAAAATTTGCAAAAGTTTCTAGCCAACTCTGTAATGATCTCATCTGGGACAGGCATGTTATTCTGGTGCTTCTACACCATAATGATGAGAGAAACATTAATTACCCATCATGTTTGTACATCAGCTTGTCATTTAAAAGTGTGCTTTCACATCCATTGTCTGCCCAGCACCTACTCTGTGCCAGTCACTGGGTTTGGCACCAGGGAGCCCAACATGGCTCAACTATGATTCAAATTTCAAATAAATTTCAAAAATAAAATTTGAAAGCAAGATTGTCAACAATGGGCATTTGAGACATTATGTGGGAAGGGGCATTGTGGGAGGCTCTAGGACGGCATAGCCAACTGCCTGGCTATTTACGAAAGGTTCTTTAGAGAAAGTGTGATTAGGCTAGGTCCTGTGGGCGGGAAAATCGTGTGCCTTTTTGTGATAGAGGCTGAACACACAGAAAGCTGTAGTAGAGAAGGCCCTGGACTAGAGGCTGGAGGCCTGGGATGTAGATCTCGCTAGTCTGAAATCTCAGCACTTGACCTTGGCCAGTCATTTCCCCTTCTGAACCTCAGGTTCCTCATTTGTAAAGTTAGTTCAGTTCTCTTTTGTTTTGATATCGAAAGCTTCTTTCCCGATATAGGCAGACACCAACCAGAGATGTGAAACTGGTCGAAGCAGAGCTATTCTTATCAAAGCAGGGTGAGGAACTAGGGTTACAGCAGCTTTGCCCCCCATTTCCTCCACAAAGACATCCCAGAAACATCTTTCTTTCACTCTATGCTCCAAGTAGTACAGTCTGAAAACCATAGCACCAAGTGGCCTCAGAAGTTCTCCACTCTGAGAGCCAATGTTTCTATGAAGTTCACAAAGCAATCTGATTTTTTTTTAAACGATAATAGCTAATGAATATTTATCGAATGCTATTTACCAGGCTTTGTGCCAAGGACTTTTTACAACAACCCCATGAGATAGGCACTGTTGTCCTCACTCTTTTAGAGAGGAAAAAATAATGAAATATAAGAAGGTGGTAACTCACCCAGGGGCATGCACTGATTAAGCGGCACAGGCAAAGATTTAAAGCCAGACAGCACGGCTCCAAAGCCCACAGTAATAACCATTATGCCATCCAGCTTTCTAACAGCCCCACAAATGCGCTCCTTGACATTTGCTTAAATAGCTCAGGCTGCAGCTTAAGCTCATTTAGTCTTAAGCACATAACAGAAATGTCCAATTGAGGAATTAAATGTCATCTTGTAACCTAATTGCTGCCCTATAGAACAAGGTTATCACAGTTCTGAATCTACCTAGGCGATATTTTTCTGCTTTACTGAATTTCATTTCTTCTTGGTCCCGCGTATACCAAAGGCCATAGGAAGAACAGCTGACTCCCATCTTTATTATACTTTCCATTGGGCTACCATTAACAAGTGTCTCAGTTTCCCCTGAGAAAGCTGAGAAAGCTTTAAGTTCTAAGGAAAGGTCTAAGGAACAGCCACAGTAAAGTTTGCAGTGTCCTGGGATCCCACAGGGCTGGGCAGGGATGCTGCTTTCTGGAGAGTTAGAGAAGTGCTAGGAAAGGGGCATGGGTATAAGCCCACCGCAGAGTCCCATTGTCTGGCCTCAGCTGAGACTTCACCTCTTCTCACCAGTCTTGTACTCCTGTTCCTTGACGCCCCATCGCTTCCCCACAGCAACTGTGCAAATTCTGCCTCTACTCCCAAGCCCCAAAAGTCTGTCCTTTTTCCCTCAGTCCCCCCAGCACACTGCTTGTCTCTCAGCCTGAGGAGTGAACCATCTCTGCTCTAAGGCTCCTCATCTTCCTCTGCCTCCTCAGGAGCATCTCTCAGACCTCTTCCTCACTCTTTCCTCCTCTTTCTTTTCCTTGACTTCAAACTTGTGATGGAGAAGTGCCCATCTCCCTTCCCATGGAGTCCTGCCCACCCTATCCTATCCAGTGCTCTCCAAGCACTTGGCTTCACACCTCAGATGCCACATCTCCTCCCACTCTTCCCCCTCAACCAACAAACATGGTAGGTCTCGCTCATTTCAGACAGACCATCCCCTTGACCCAGCCACCCAGTTGAGGCACTGTGATGCCATTATTTTCCTCTACCACAATCAGTTCTTCAATTCTTTTAGCACTTCTTTTGCACTCCCCTCCTCCTAGACCCCAGTCACATGCAAGGCTTCAACCATTCTCCTCCTTGAAAACTACTCCGAAGGCCCTGGGCACCATCTGTGGCCACCAGCATGAAACACTGATCTTCTGCCCCTCCACAGCTTCTGCCCCGCTCTGCCACCAACCCGCTCTGCCATCCTGCTCTTTCTGGATCCCAATCTGTTCAAATATGTTTTCAAAGTTAAAACTTTGTTCAAACACATGTGTTTTCAGAATCCTCATGTGTGCAACAAATAAAAAGCAGGATGGTCAGGTATGTGAATGTGTATTTCTGTGTGTCTATAAGCATATATGTACATGTGTGTATGTGTGTGTGCAAGGGCCAGTAAGTACCTCCACCTAGCAGTTCAGCCCCTTTTCCCTGAAAACATCTCCCTCTCCTCAGGATTGGGTTTTCAGCAGGTATATTCTATGTGATTCTGACCCTGTGGACAGTTGATTGGTACGGAGATAGGCACTTAACCCCAGAAGAGCCCATTAGAATCTTCCCCTGGCCTTAGATTCCAGTTTTAGCTTGACTTGATCCTTGGGATAGACAGCCTCCAAGATAGGCCACCCCATAGCAAGATGATCCCACCTCTTGGTATTCATGTCTTTCTGTAACCCCCAACCTTCAGTGTGAGCTGAATTTAGAGAGGCGCTTCTAATAGGTAGAATGTGGCTGAAGTTATAGGAGGTAAGTTCCTAGATTAGTTTGCCAAAAGAATGTGGTTTCCAGTATGGGCGCTCTCTCTGGGCCTCATTCTCTCTCTCTCTCTCTCTCTCTCTCTCACTCACTCTCTCTTTCCTTTGCTCTCTCTGACTACTCATGCTGGAAGAAGAAGTTACTACATTGTGAGCTGCCTCATAAAGAGGTATAAGAAACTGAAGCTCTCAGTCCAAGAGCCCATCAGGAACGGAAGCCTGCCAACAATTACATGAATGAGTCTGGAATTGGATCTTCCAAAGCCTACCAACAGCCATGTCAGTGAACTTGGAAACAGATTCTGAGCTCCCTTCCCAATCAGTTGTATCTTCAGATGATACCTTGTACTTAGCCAACATCTTAGCTGTAGTCTCATTAGAGACTTTGAGCCAGTGACACCCAGCTAAGCTATGCCAGGATTCCTGGCACATAGGAACTATGAACTAATAATAATAATAACAAGTTACAAAGTTATTGAGTCACGAAGGGTTGAGGTCATTTGTTATGTCATGGTAAATAACTGATACAACCCTTGACTAGAGACATGTAAGCTGGAGAACTCTAGGTAACCATGTGACTATGGGGTGTGGGAAGCAGACACAACCATTCTGCAGTGAGAGAGAAGGTAAAGTGGATGTGAAAAGATTCCTTGTGGCCTTCAATGCCTTGGTTCTGGCTTATGTGTGTGACCTTGGTTTATCCTTGTCTTTGAAAATTCTGTTGCTCATTATAAAATTCACTCTTTGTCTGCTTTTCACACTTGTGATGAAATGAGAGGGCTCTGATGGGCACATCCTAGTTCCTCTGCCTCAATGCTCAGTTCCCTTCTCCACCCCATCCTGCAGGGTGAACCCAGGCACTCTCATCCTATGGAGGCTTCCCTGACCAGAACTTCCTCTCCTCTCCAGATAGTCAGGCATGCTTGTCTGTATGCTTCCTTAGTCCTCTGAGCATGTTTGGAACATTTATCACAATTCCGACACTATGTGTGTACCTGCCTAGTTTCCCAATCTTATAATTGGAACAAGACAGAGTGAGACTGTCTCATTCGTCTCTGTGTTCTCTAACACCTTATAAATGAGTTTTTAAGCCAATAAAATAGAGCAGTATTCATGCCAAGATAGCTTTACTCCTATAAAGTGGATTTTCTAGTGATGAGTTCCCAAGGCTAGTCAGAGATTTAGGGAGGAATTCAAGCAGATACACAAAAAGCTAGTCCATGTTATAACTTGATATATTTTGAAAATCTGGTACTAAAGAAATGCATGTGTGCATGTGAATTCCAATAGAGAAAAGAAATAAAGTTTTGGAAGGTTTTATGAAAATATTATTTGAGCTAGGTCTTGACTCATAAAAAAAGATTTTGACAAGTAAAATCTTGTTTTAGGGGACAGATAAGGTCCTCCAGCAGACAAAACAGCTTAAGCAAAGCATTGAGACATAAAAGTGTCTAGCGTATTAGAGGAATAGCAGGTAGTTCATGGCCTGAAGAATTTGTGGAACATGTAATAGAAAATAAGGCAAGAAAGCTAGACTGAGGCCAGGCAGTAGAGGGTCTCAAATACCTTTCTCTGTGTTTACTCTGTGTTGTCATGTGAAGTGGAGCTTTATGGAATACAGGAACTAAGGGGTGGCATCAGGAGAGCTGGGTTTTAGAACAAGAACTCTGTAGGGTAGATTAGACAGAGCACTAGAAGCAGATAGAGGTAGAGAGGCCCGTTCAATGGCAGGTATGGCAGTATCAGTAGGAACGGAAGTAAGAGGAAGACTAAAGTGATTTGGGAAGCAAATACCTTGTGTAATTGGAAATTGATTAGGAAGCTACATCCTTGTCTTCCCCTAAATTTGGAGTGCTTAGAGTCTAGGGTGATGATTCTACCCAAGAGGGTTGCCTGTTGGAGAATAATTCCTAGCTGATATGGAGGGCAGGCCAAAGAGGATGTTATCTTTGGTCCCAGAAGTCCATTCCTAGGGAGCAGTCAAATGAATCATGAAGCATGAACCTGGTAGAATATTATATAGGCACTACAGAGTGGGTAGGCCCCACCTATGGAAGAATGGAGTGGGAGATTCATGAGAAAGAGGGATCAGAATTGGATAAGTTTGAAAGATTGAAGAAGGCAAGAAGTTGGAGAAACAAGGGGAGAAGGCGATGTGGATTCAAGATGGACCTACATGGGCAAGTGTGTCATGAATCTGCTGGAGACAGCACTTATAACCACTGGGTGGCACATAAGGGGAGGTGCTGTGGCCATCTTATAGTGCAAGGCTCAGACACTAAAAGCTGAAGAAGGAATCCAGTGGGAAAAATGTCCAACGTGTGTGCCTGCTTTGATAAAAGAGGGATCATGGAGATGGGAATTCAGAGATGAGCAGTTCCCATTCGGCCTTGTCCAGAGATCTTCCCGCCTTGAATTTTACACTCCATTCGTAATGAACTGCTTATATTTTTCCAAGTACACCAGACATTATGCTTCTATGCTTTTGCATATGTGGATGTCATTTGGACGGATTTTCCCCATGTTAATGTGAAAAGAAACTCCAATTTATGCTTCAAAACTCAACTGTAAGAAGGAAGGAGGGACGGAGGGAAGGAGGGAAGGAAGGAAGGAAGGAAGGAAGGAAGGACATAAAAGCATCTCCTAAAATTCTAGTATAAAATCCAGTTGCACCTCTACACCCTTGTGAGGGAGATTCTTCCTAAAAAAAAAAAAAGAAAAGGAAGACATAATGTACCATCACCATTGTATTGTGATAATACAGCCTAATAAGTATCATTTAATGTATTTATTAACTGGAGAGAGCCTCTCACATCTCACACACACACACTGTAAATATTTTTTTCTGTATGAATTTAGAGACAGAAACTTAAAAAGCAATGGAGCTGGGGAGTGATTTTTAAGCCCATGGCATAGGCAAGTGAGATAGGGGAGCAAGACAGCAAAGCCCGATTTGGGGGTTGGTAATAGCTGATGTAATCTTTAGAAGTATATATCTTACAGAGAAACAGTGGTAAAGAGAAAGGAAAAATCAAGCTAGTTAAAACAGTATACCCAGGGAATTGTTCGGTTGGTTATTTTGGCTTTTATACACAGTATTGATTCAGAGTATGAGCTCACAAGGTCAGTAAGAAAATCAATCAATAAAAGGCACATACCATGAATCAATAATCCATAAAGGAAGAAGTTCGAGTTGCTGAAAACTATTTGAAAAATACCTAATATTACACATAATTTTAAAACTACAAATGAAATCATAGCATGTTAATTTTAGTTTTTATATCGACAAAGACTTTGAAAACCAGTAATAGTCTTATACGGTGCTGGTGATAACATAATAAAATCCTTTCTGGAGGGCAATTTGACAATATATATCAAGTGCCTAAAGGCTACCTGTAGTCTTTGATCCCAATAACTCTATTATTTAGGAATTCATAATGAGAATATAAATAGAGGTGTGTGTAATAATTTATTACAATAATGTTTATCACAGCACTATTGATGACCAAATTTGGAAACAACACATATGCAACACAAATAAGAAGATGATTAAATACATAAAGTATTAAAAATAAAAGTTCATTATTACAAATTATAGTAATTAAATAGCATTGAATGATTGGAGAACTGTTCGTACCATAATATGAAAAAAGTATGTTCACAGCATATTTCTCTTGGGATTTTTAAAATGTCATTTCACTGCACTCTGCCCTCCATTGTTTCCAATGAGAGAATTGTTGTCATTCAAATCATTAGTCCTCTATTTATAGCATGTTGCTTTTTCCTCTGTCTGCTTTTAGCAACTTTATTATGATGTATCTGGGCATGTGATTTCTTTGAGTTTATCTCCGTAGGCTTCAATATGCATCTTGGGTCTCTTTGAATTTGTATATTTTTTGTTGATGTCATAAAATTTTTAATCATTATTTCTTCAAAAATTTTGTCTGCATCACTCTTTCTTTTCTCCTTTTGGGACCCAGACAATATGATTATTAAGTCATTTGGTATTGTCCCAGAGGTCCCAGAGGTGGTTTATTATTTTTCAGTCTTTTTTCCTCTGTTGTTCAGATTGGACAATTTCTATTGATCTATCTTAAAGTTCAATGACCTTTTTCCTCTGTCATCTCTATTCTGCTATCTATCACATCCAGCGTATTTTTTATTTTAGTTGTTGTGTTTTCTAGTTCTAAAATTTCCATTTGGTTCTTCTTAATAATTGCTTATTTCTCTGCTTCAGTTTTTTTTTTCTTCTTTCCATTTGTTTCAAGAGTGATGGCTCTCACTTCTCGGGGCATGGTTAAAATAATTTCTTCTTTAATTATTATTTTTATTTGAGAGAGAGAGTGCACAAGAAGGGGAGATGGACAGAGGAAGAGAGAGAATATTAAGCAGGCTCCATGCTCAGCCTGGAGCCAGACACGGGCTCTGTCCCATGACCCTTGGATCATGACCTGAGGCAAAATCAAGAGTCAGCTGCTCAACCTGAGCCAACCAGGCATCCCTTAAAATAACTTCTTAATGTCTGAAAATTCCAACCCTAATGTCATCTCAAGTTAGCATCTGTTGAATGTCTTTTTCCTTACAAGTCATCGAAATTTTCATGGTCCTCCATATGGTAAGTAATTTTGGATTGCGTCCTGGACACATTGAGTATTATGTTGTGAGACATTTGGTCTTAAGTCCTATGGAAACTATTGAATGGTGATTATTATAATTTTTTTTTTTATGCAGACAATTGATTGAGTCAGGTTCATGCCAGAAGTGTCAGACGGCATTCTGGGGTCTGTGTTTCAAATACCAATTCAGTTGTCAAAGCCATTGCAGTGCTATTTGTGTTTGTCCTGGGTGTCACCCAGTGATCAGTTTGGGGTCCAAGCAGTGCTCTATTTTGTAGATCAGTTCTCAAAGTCTGTTTAAGTTCATATGTATACATGGGAAAGGTGAAGGAAAGCCTAGGAGCTGATGTACATTTTCCTAAGATGATTTCCCCCCAGCCTCCCCTCGCTACACAGTCTCCTGGGAGATTTCCAGCTCTGAGAACCCCTGTCTCTTGTCTTCTGGCTAGCAAGCTTTGAAGTACCTACCCTGCCGTATGCTTTTTTCTATGTACTCCCAGGGTAAGTGGTGAGAGGATTGAGAAGGGGAAGAAAAGCAATGAGGATCTCTCCCATGCTCTTGGCTTGGAGTTTTAGGCATCTGCTCTATTGGCATTGCCATCATTTCTGCTATTGGCACAGCTGTTACTGCCCTGTGGCCACAATGGGTTTGCTTTAGAACTCAGGAAAGAACGGAAGAAAAACAACAAAACAAGCAACACCACCACCACCACTACCAAAGAGAATTTACACACTCCCTCTGTCCTTTAGGGGCCCAGTTTCCTTCCTGCTCCATGGACCAGAAAGAGAGGGTTTCACTAACAGCTCTTTCTGTTTGCACCTGACATGCACTTCTGGATTTGGAGCTATAAAGGCCATTGTCAGCTCAGTACTACTTCCAGTTCCCCAGTATTTCCCAGTTAATACTGCCTGCTAGTATTAACCTTTCAGAGTTCTCAGTTGGATGCTGCATGCGTATTATCTAGTATTGTTAGTTACATTCAATGGGAAAGACAGGGAGATGTGCTCCTACTTCAACTTACATAAACCTGGAACTTATTTCTTCAAGATTACATTTATTTATCTATCAGCTGCTATTTATTTATACATACTATGTGCTAAATTCTGAATTTATGTGGCAGCATATTTATCTGTTTATCCCTAGCAGCCTAGCACCAAGTTTGGAACATAATATGTGTTTTTAAAAGGTCAAACCGCAAGAGACTCTTTTTATTTAAACTTTTTTTTATGTTTATTCATTTTAGAGAGACAGAGAGAGATAGAGTGCATGTGGAGAAGGGGTAGAGAGAGAAGGAGACACAGAATCCAAAGCAGGCTCCAGGCTCTGAACTGTCAGCACAGAGACTGACATGGGGCTCGAACCCATGAGCCGTGAGATCATAACCTGAGCTGGTCAGAGGCTTAAGCAACTGAGCCACCCAGCTGTGCCCATAAAAGGTGCTTAAATAGAGAGAACAAACTGAGGGTTGCTGGAGGGGAAGTGGGTAGGGGAATAGGTTGAATAGGTGATAGTCCCTTAAGTGCATGATAGTGCATGAATAATGAAGTGCATTAAGGAGGGCACTTTTTGGGATGAGCACTGTGTGTCGTATGTGAGATAAACCACTGAGTTCTACTTCTGAAATCAGGGCAATACTATTATGTATGTTAACATGGCAATGTTAACTAATTTGAATTTAAATAATAAAAAAACACACATGAATGGCCAATACACATCTGAAAAAAATATGTTCACATTGAATTTCTTTCCAATTTTCCTGCTCTTGTCCTTAATGGATATAGGTTTTCAGTTATTCTTTTTCCTTTTTTTAAAGTTTATTTATCTTGAGAGAGACAGAATGAGTGAAGGAGGGGCAGAGGGAAAGGGGGAGAGAGAGAATCACAAGCTGGCTCCACATTGTCAGCACAGAGCATGATGTGGGGCTTGATCCCAAAAACCATGAGATGATGACCTGAGCTGAAATCAAGAGTCAGACGCTTAACCGACTGGGCCACCCAAGTGCCCCAGGTTTTCAGTTATTCCTAATACTCTATTTGTAGGAAGTTGTTTGTTCTATCATACTGCTCTGGCTAAAGCAAATTGTGACCCAAATGCCCAATGCCACCCCCCCACCCCTGCCTCAGGCACAATACTTCTGCCTGGAAATAATTTAAGCAGAGGATACAACTCCTCTACTCAGTGTCCTCTAGACTTGTAGGATGGCAAAAGTAATATCCATTTACCAATATTACTGATCTCCTCAGCATAGCAGCTTTCTCTTATGGGTAATAAAATATGGCCTTTGATGCAAAGTAGTCCAAACACATAGATGGAATTTAAAAAAAAAGCATTCCTACATCCCCTAAACATCAAAATAAATAACTATAAATGTGAGTCATGTGTTAAGTCCTCCATTAGAGGAAGTTAGAAAGAAGCCAAACTAATAAAATCAAAATAATAGAGTCATTAAAAGAAGCAGTGAAAAGTAGCATATTAATGAAGAATTTGGCAAGGAGGGGGCTGGTGGAAAGACACCCACTCCTGGAGATTTTTCCTCTTCTTGTAGAGAACATTAAGGAGAACTTAGTGGAAGAATAATGATAAAGTTATTCTCTTTGTTTTTCATTTCCCTAGTACCTCCTCCTCCTAGAAAAGAAAATAAACAGATAAATGATACCCAACTAATGATCAACCTGTAGGCTGTTTGCAGTGAGTTTGGGGAAATGTTGTCAAATAAATATTAAGACCTTTGTAGCTGTTTACAAGTCTGGAGACCAATCCTCAGGAAACTAATTATTTAAATGCTTAGGTAGCAGGATGTGGGGTTTTAGGGATTCCCCCCCCCCTTTTTGTGCTTCTGGCTATGATTTGTGATGTGGAAACAAGAAGGTTTTTTATTTAATTTAATTTAATTTTTTTTTTTTACCACTCTGCCTTCCCAGCAAGACACTGAATGAACGTAATGCAAGGACCTAAGGATGCCTCATTACCAGGAGTATTAAAGAGCCTTGCAGAACTGTTAGAATAGCTAATGGAGATCATACTGGAAGAAGAATAATTATTTCTCCCTGAAAACAAAACAAAACAAAGCCCTAGGGTTTTTTTCTTGGCATTTTTGAGTCAGAAAGCTCCATAGAGATATCTTGTAGGCTGTTTTCTACCTGTTTTTTGGACCCTTACAAGACTCTCAAGGCAATAAGATTCTCAGGCTTTTGTCCTCTTTGATTATTATCTGCTTTAATAATTCTTTCAATTACAAAAATAATATAACTATACTAATGAGACAATGCAAAATATATGAAGAAAAGGCTTAAAATATTTTTCAACCCTTTCTCACCATAATCTCAAACTATTTTCTATATTTTAAATAACCTCAGAGAAGTTATCCATTTACTTGTAATGAGCAGGCAAAAGCTGTCTGAAATGCCAGATTTCTTTGCTTCTGACTGGAGTTACAGCAAATTCACACAGTTATATCATCTAGGCAGATGGGGATCCCACATTCTGATCGGCAGTTCGCATGCTATTGATGAATAGCCTAATTTTTGCTTAATTAATAGTTTGGTTACAAAGTATGAGCCCCCGTGAGAACAAGAAAAGGTATCTTTGCAGGTAAAAAGATCCAGAATTTGCCATCATTTGCTGTCTGGTCCAGTTACTATGGGAATATCTAAATCATTTATTTTCAGCCTACTGACATCGGTTCTGACTCACACTCAAGAGGTAACTCATCAGCTTCTCCTTTAGAAGGTGGCCCAGTCTGGGAATACAGCTGACAGAGGTAATGGGTTATTGATTTTCATATTGCCATTGAGTAATGAGCATATTTGCCTGCATCCTCATTCTTGGGGCAACTGTGAAAAAGTAAATTTCTGGATTTAATGGGCCCCAATAGTTATTATCAAGATGACATTTATGCTTCTGGAGACTGTCAATTCTCAAATAATGAAATTAAGAATCATCGACCATGAAGCTGGGAGTAGTCTCACCAGTCTTTATTTGGATCTTCCATCTCTGGGCTCCCAACTCAAGGCCAGCTGAGTTGAGAAATGGAAGGTTCCTGCACCATCATCTTACTAGCTGCATCTGCTGCTCCATAGGTAAAAAGAAGAATACTAACATATTTCTTGTAGGGTTGGATCATTATTAAATGAAAAAAAGACACGTGAGTTTGGTAAATATCTTTTTTTACCCCTGGGGGTAAGAATCCCTCACTATGCCTGTAGCTTCCTGTATATCTTAGATCTTCTGGGATTTGAAATCAGCAGAGGAGAAAATTCCATATTCATTTCTCCTCAGAGGGAGGCACTTTTACCCAGGTGGAAATTAGAATTCTTCCATGAAATATTATGCAATAAAAAGTTTTGCTCACAAAATTTTTGGGAAATGTTGAGATAAGCCAAGTGCCATGACTCCCTCTACTTTAGGAATTCCAAGTCGTTTTGCAAATGTCTTTGTATCACCAATAGGGGTAATATTGAATGAAGTTGTTTCCACCAAACTTATTTGACTCCAGAAATATTTTTATGTACAAAATATCACATTGGACTGGAAACAATAAAAAAAAAAAAAGCCTTTCGAAAGGACGATGACAGGAAATCCATTTAGCTTGATCTTTGCTTGTTCATCTTGTATGTGAATGCCCTGTACAAGCTGGGCCTTGTTTTCATCTGCGCTGATGGATATTACACACAACACTACATGGGTCTTATATGCTGCATGAATCTGTATAGCAACTTTCCCATCTAGCCTCTGCTTGAATACCTCCAATAATGAGGCTCACTGCCTTCCAAGCCAGCCTCTTCCATTTTGCACCTCTCTGGTGCTTAGAAGCATCTTCTTTACCTTAAATGCTCATCTCTCTGCTTGTGACTGTTGTCTATTCATCATAGTTCTGCTCTCTGAGGCCATTTAGGACATATCTAAGATACTCAATGCATTTTAAACTTCTGAAACTTCATACTTTCCCTTCCTTTTCTTTTTTGCTGCCTCAGCATACCTGCAAACAGGCTCTGAGCACCCTACCCAGTGACCAGGTGTACCAGTGTAATAAGATTGGCCCCTTACACAAAGTCCCTTTCCTGCCCTCCCCAGCTGTGATCTAATAACATTCAAATGTACCATTGAAGCCCCTTTGCACCTTTTCTGAGTACACCACCTTGGCCGCAGTAAAGGCAATAGCCCATGGGAACTCACTCTTCCTTGGCTCCCTATCTGCTTAGTTAAGCTGGCTCTCTTAGCACTCCTCTTGTGTGGCCCCTCATGGTTCATGGTGACCCTAACTCTCTAGGACCTGTGAGTATAACAAACGTTGTTTTCTTGTGTTGTTTTCTTGTGTCTGTCTTATGTCTTTTGTGGCTGCACCTAATTGACCCTCATAGAATGCAGAACATTCAGCCAGTTTAACTTTAAAGTTTGTTATTGTAGAATACAGCTAAGCTTACTGTCCCATACAAGGGTTGGCTCCTTTCTCTCTACTCGCACTATATTTAATCTGGGTTCTTAAAGAACTTCTTGCATGAGGCATCTTTCCTGGTGCTAAAAATAAAGAAACCCATTAGACATGGTCTTGCCCTCACAAAAGCCGACAGTCTAGGGGGTAGACAGGCCTGCAAGGAGATAATAATAATAACACAATAAGATATGACATAATGATACTGAGGTGCTATGGGAACACAGAGGAGGGAGTCGCTATGTCCACTTGGAATATCAAAGAAGGGGAATATTCATAAAGGGGAAGATATTTGATCTATTTATTGAAAGATAAGAAAGAGTTCCCCAGGTTGGTAAGATGTGGAATGGGTATTTTAGAAAAAGATAACATCATGTGAAAGTACATGAGCTATATTTGGAGAGCCAAACATTTGGTATGTCTAGAATGTAGGCTGCTTTGGGGCACAATGATAAAAGAGGTAGGATGAAAGATAAATATAAGACAGACTTTGACCTCCATGACCTCCTGAAAGAAATGAGAGAACAATAATATTTGGAAGGAGGGATCAAGTACATGGGGGAGGGATTAATTTTGGAAATAAGGGGTGAGATTTCAGTAGAGTAGAAAAAGTGGATAAAAAGCTATGAAGAGTGAGAAAAGCCAATCTGAAAAGGCTATAAACCATATTATTCCAATGATATGATATGGAAAAGACAAAACTATAGAGACAGTAAAGACATGAATGGTTGCCCTGGGGTGGGGATGAATAGGCAAAGCACAGAGGATTTTTAGGACAGTGAAAATATCTTATATGATGCTATAATGAAGGATACATGACGTATACTTGTGCAAACCCATAGTAGGTATAGCACCAACAGTAAACCTTAATGTGAAAACTATGGACTTCTAGTGATCATGATGTGTTAGTGTAGGTTCACCAGTTATAGCAAATATACCACTGTGGTGGGGGATGTTGATAATCGAGGAGGCTGTGTAGGTGTGGGGGAAGGAGGCATAAAAAGATCTCTATGCTTTCCTCTCAATTTTGTCATGAACCTGAAATTGCTCTAAAATAAACAAGCCTTGGAGGCCTGAGTGGCTCAGTCGGCTAAGGGTCCAACTCTTGATTTTGTCTCGGGTCATGATCTCACAGTTCAGGAGATCAAGCCCCATGCTGAGCTCTGTGCTGACAATGCAGAGCCTGCTTGGGACTCTCTCTTCCTCTCTGTCTACCCCTCTCCCACTCATGCTCTCTCTCGAAATAAATAAATAAACTTAAAAAAATAAAATAAGCAAGTTTTAATAAACATTGTTTTAAAGAGCTATGAAAATTTAAACAAAAAATATGAGATGATGAAAAGGTTTGCTCAGTAAATGCAGAAACAGTACTAATTTGTACTGGAGCCAAACTAGGTTTCTGTGACTTTCTCTAGTAGTGGAATCAGTTTAGATTCAAGAGTAGAGAGAGCATGCAGGAAGTGCTTTGAGGTAAGACAGATACCATAAGAGGCCAAAATCAAAGTAAGATAATGAGTGCAAAAAATACATCATCTGCATAGTATTTCATGTTTCTAAAGAGCATCGAGAACCACTACTGCTACTACTATTATGCTACAACTTGTACTCATAAAGTAAAACATCAGAAAAATTCTAGGGCATGACAGTAATATCATTAAATGGTTGTCCAAGGGATCCAGGCTCAATGGGAAAGAAGTGAGGCCAGAACTGGAGTGGGTAGACTGGAAGGAGTGAACGAGTGGAAATTACAATGAGAAAGAAGACATCAAGAAGTAGAACAAGTCTGGTATCAGTCAGTGTAAGGCAGGCTATCACAACACCCCAAATCACAGTGTCTTAACAGAATTAAAGGTTTGTTTCTCACTCTGAGAAATCTGGTGCTGATGTTCAGTGTGGTAGGTTTCCTCCAGGTGGCAACTCAGAGACCTAGGATCCTTCTATTCAGTAGCTTTTTGGAGACCTCAACTTCTAGCTAAGCAATTAGCAAGAGAAAAAAATGCAGATCATGGATTACGTTTGAGGCACTGGTTGGAAGTGGTGTGCATCACTTTTGCCTGCATTGGATTGGCCATAGTTTGCTTTAAGACCATTCTAGACATATTGCAATTGGGAAATATGGTCCTTCTATGTGTCCAGGGGGAAATAAAATGGTTTCTTGCAATCATAACATTGCCTCTAACACACAGTCACTGCCCTCACAATCTAACCTAAGGGAAGAGACAACAATCATTCTTTCAATGATATAGTCATATAGTATGAACTGGGTTCTATTCAGTCACACAGGAAGGAGAGATTAATTGCTGCTGGGTGGATACCACAAAGCATTCCTGAAAGATTGACTTTTAACCTGAGCCCTGAAGAATGTTTGGGAGGCCACCTTACAGAGACGACAGGAAAAAAATTCCAGGTGGTCAAAACTCAGAACTTTGGAAGATCATGGCATGACTAGATACGTGGAGGTGGCTGCAAGGAGGCCTGCTGGATGAACCTTCTGGAAGAAAAAAGATCAGCTTAAAGAATGTAGGGCGGATGTGAGGGAAAAGCAGGTGATTGACATGATCAAATCAATTTTAGAAGCCTAGCTCAAGAAGGAAGGTGGAAGTCTGTTTGGAGGAAGCCATAGTCAGGAGGTGATCAATAGGCTGAATTGACAGAATGAGCGTCCCACCTTCATTCCCCCAATCACAGGCCTGAGACCGTTGACCCTGGACTGAGAGAGCTCCATCTTTCTCCACCTTCTAAAACTCATAACCCCTTCTCGTACCTCCTCTACTCTGCTATCTTCTAAGCAACAATGGACTTAATTTCATTTATTTAAACTTGCACAGTTGTTGGTTAGTTAAGTATTATTCTTTTTGGGTTAGAAAGACTTTAAAGATTGAAAATATTGGTGGAATTTCAAGCACCAGACAAGCTGAAAAGTACATTAATTTTGAATAGAACACTCTTTTATGTTTTCCTGAATAAGACCACCTATATGAGATGTCTCCTTAATTTCTAGTGCTATCAACAAATTGGACGGACCAACAGATTCAATTAGTCAGATGGGTTTGCTTAGAATAATTAAAGATATAGCAATCCCCTCTTCTGAACACAACCATTTCTGTGTCCAGCCTTGGCTCATAAGCAGTGACGGCTTATTTTATTGGACTGCACCATTCCTGGTTATCAGTTAAGAACTGTTGTCTTTTTTTGAACAGTGTCAGATGAGAAGACAATGTTGTATCTTTCCGCCCCAAATTTCTCTCTAGAAGTCTGAGCAGTCTACATTGTTAATAATGAAGCTGGCAAATTAGCGGCAATACTGGAGAAAAAGGGAGCAAATAGCAAGATCAATGAGAATTAACTGAGCCACAATATGGTGCTTTTCATCGGTTGTCAATTAAACTGCCAGACTTAATTGCTCCTGTGTTTAAAAATACATATTTCTGATAAGTAATGACACAGATACAGACACTAATAAATGTGAAGCTGAGAATTTTCTTTTGTGGCTTCATATTTGTTCTCCAGTTCTCAGCTCTTTAACCTCTTCTGTCCCTTGCAGATAAACATTGCCATCTATTGTCTAAGAAGCGTGTCATGCAACCTCCAAGCAGAATTGTTAGTCAGACTTTCCTGTAGGAAGGGCTTTCAGATCCTCAATCCTGGGCTTGGGGTCCTTGTGTGGACAGCTTGAATTGACTCCAAGTTACTGAGCCATTTGCTGCATGTAAAACATGATCACAGCCCTTGAGAACCTGGAAAGTTTTAACCTTTCTTTTACCTATTGCACCACATATGGGGAGAGAATAAAGTTCTGTAGAACCTATTCAACAGACATTTGTTGAATGTCTGTTATGCGCATTCAAGATAAGGTGGGAAGATAAACAGAACCTGTCTCTACAGGAGGAATTTACAGCCTAACGGGGAGATAAACACAAAAACTCCTGAAAGATTTAGGGTAGTGTGGAAGAATGGGGCAGAGGTGACAGAGTTAGGAGACATTTGAAAAGATAGACTGAACTGGATTATGATCTATGGTTTTAGGCTAAAGAGGTATTAAACATTGACTGTGGGTAGGTGCTAAGCCCTTTGCATGCAAAATCTGCACAACAAGTTTATGATGTGGGTATTAATATCCTCACTTACAAATGGTAAAATTAAAGCTTAGAAAGAATAGGCAGCTTTAAGCTGAAAAGGGGATAGAATTGACACTGAAATCCAGTTATGTCTAATTCTACAGCCTGTCTTCTGTGCTGTGCTGCCTCCTGTGATATTGGGGCGACAGAAAAGGGGATAGAGATGAGACGTTTCAAGTAGAAGGGATGAAAACAATGCTGGTATATTTTCTGAGATGTGAAGTTCAGGCAGAGAAGCCCCTATACTCAGTTTTTATTATTGGGTTAATTGGGGGCCAAGACAACATACAGAAATGGTGATCTATTTCACCTGGATTCAGATATGACACCCGCCCTTAGATAGGTTTTAACACATTTCAGGATAAGAAATATTTACACAAAGAACTATGACACAGAACAAGAAGTGATAAAATGAGAACATGATAGTGTTTTGGAAAATGGAGATTGTTTGGAGCTAAAGGCATCAGGTGGCACTTGATGGCCCTTCATGGAATTTGGACTGAAGGCCATACCAGGTAAAGAAACACAAGTTAAGATAAAGGAATGGGGAAGACAAGAGCGTGCTTGGGAAACAGTGGATAGATTACACTGGGAAGACTCACATGCTATACCACTTTATTGATGGAAAATGACAATTTCACTTCTCAGAGAAGTTTAGTGGAAAAGAGAATTCAGAAGAGTCTTATTCTTTTTTTTATTATTATAGTTTATTGTCAAGGTGGTTTCCATATAACACCTAGTGCTCATCACAAGTGCCCTCCTCAATGCCCATCACTCATTTTCCCCTCTCCCCCACCCCCATCAACCCTCAGTTTGTTCTCAGTTTTTAAGAGTCTCTTATGGTTTGCCTCCCTCCCTCTCCTTAACTATTTCTTTCCCCTTCCCGTCCCCTATGGTCCTCTGTTAAGTTGAGAGAGTCCTATTCTTAAGGATTATTTTTAGTTTAAATCAAAACTGAATTAGGAATTAGGAATTTTTCTGTGTAGTTGGTTATAGTTCTACGTTTTTCTGTTTTGATTCACTGTCCAGTTTCTATTCTAGGATGTTTGATCAATTTCCTGGACTCCACTGTCTCATATGAGACAACAGAATCCTATTGTTGGCCTATACAGGAGGTTTGGTATACGAGGTGAGCATCCATCCCTTTACAAGGTCATCCTGAAATGACAGTCTTTCAGGGGTCTAAAAGGATCAAATAAATTTCTAATCTTGAGAAATCTGACTCATTCCCACAAGGAAGAATAAGCTCAGAGAAAGAGTTCATTCCAAAAATGTTTATGTAACCATAGGTTCTGTTCTAGGGAGACAGAGATGAGTCATGTATGTGAAGGCCTTACTGTTAGGATGAGAAGTCAGGTATTATAAACCAACCCATGCAATCCAACATACTGTTGTCAAGACACAGTGAAAGGAATTGTTAGTTTCAGCTGGGGGCCATGGTATAGTGGAAGGCTTAACAGAAGAAGTGATACTTGGATCTTGAAGAAGGTGATAGGGCATGGCCTGGAGTGCATGACGTCCAGGTGGCTCAGGAGAGGGTGCTGCACACTGCCTGGTATAACCTGGGGGTCGTTCTTCGAAAGGTTCTCAGCAGAGATGTCACTGAGCTGTGACATCTCTGGATTAGCTTCTTTTGGTGCTGTAAACATTGATTGCTTTAACAAAACGATTCAGTTGGCTAATCTTTTAAAACTTTTCATTGTGGAGAATTTTAGACATAGACAAAAGAAGACAGAAGAGTACCTGCCATCCAACTTTGACAACTATCAACCCATGGCCAATTTTGTTTGTTACCACTATTCTCCTTAGTCCTCCCTTCCATGTGATTTTAAGTAAATTCCAGACATGAGAATCTTTTGCCCATTAACATTTCAGTATACATCTCTAAAAGGTAAACATTCTTCTCTTAAATCAATATTTTTTGTAGTTTAATTTGTATTAAAGCAATTTACATTTCTTATTTATTTTTATTTTGACTATGTAAGAAACACATGTTCACTCTAGACCAATAACAATAATCAGAGGAACAAAAAGAATAAGAATCTAATCATCACTCATATCCCCATCACTAAGGGACAGTTACTGTTTTCATTTTGTTGTATAAATTTTCAGGCACTTTTCTTATATATAAATTAAAATGAGTTGATAGTTTTGATTGTATGTTATAACCTGTTTTTTTAACAATATAATTATATACACACACATATAAATACATAGAACCCATTTTATATCATTGGGTATTTTGTTTGTTTCCTATATTTCTCAAACTTGACTTTTTCTCTGCCATGTTTCTTGGCATCCCATGTTCCTTCCAGGCTTTGAACTTAAAGTATGTCAGTGCTCTCCTCATTCTGTGCTTATTTATTTGAAAAAGTCTCCTTATTCATAATATAGACAGTTCCTTCTATTATTTTTAATTCTTTTTTTATAATTCTTTTTTTTACGTTTTTTAATGTTTTATTTATTTTTGAGAGAGAGAGAAAGAGAGAGAGAGAGAGAGAGAGAGAGAGAGAGAGAGAGAGAGAGCAGGGGAGGGTCAGGGAGAGAGGGAGACACAGAATCCAAAGACAGGCTCCAGGCTCTGAGCTCGCTGTCAGCACAGAGCCTGACGCGGGGCCCAAACCCACGAACTGCGAGATCATGACCTGAGCCGAAATCGGACGCTCAACCGACTGAGCCACCCAGGCGCCCCTATTTTTAATTCATAACACTTTACAAGAAGTATTTGCTTTTTAAGTGAAGTAATTTATGTTATGTTTTAACTTTTTTCAAAGTTCCTGTTAAAAATTAGATTATATTCATACAGAGAAAAGAGTTGCAAAATAATTTTTCATAAATTCAATTTGTGGCAAGCTGACCACAATGATATATACGGAAGGGCTTCATTATTTAGCATTGTTTTTATTTTTTTTTATTTAGCATTTTCAATACCCTTTCAGTCTTGAATGAATTGGACTGAAATGGAAAAATTTGTAAATGTATATTATGTAAATTAATATGGCATCAACAAACTTTGTTTTTCCTCATAATTGGGTGTGGAAGGGAACTGTTTTACTACTCTGAATTTATGTGCACTTTGAAAAACAAGTTTACTGAAGTATAATTAATGTACAATAACCTAAACCCTTTTGAAGTATAAATTGTATGAGTTTTGACAGATGTTTACTCTAGTGAAACCATCACTACTATCAAGATACAGGATACTTCCATTACCCCAGCTTTCCTCAGCCCCTGCTGTTCTGTGCTTTTTTTTTTTTTTCAGTGTTTCTGAAAAAAGACTTTTTTTAAATAGTTTATTGTCAAGTTTGTTTCCATATAATACCCAGTGCTCTTCCCCACAAGTGCCCTCCTCCATGACCATCACCCTCCTCCCCTTTCCCCCTACCCCTTCAGCCCCCAGTTTGTTTTCAGCATTCAAGAGTCTCTCATGATTTGCCTACCTGCCTCTCCCTAACTCATTTTCCCCACTTCCCCTCCCCATGGACCTCTGTTAGGTTTCTCTTGTTAGACCTATGAGTGAAAACATATGGTATCTGTCCTTCTCCACCTGACTTATTTTGCTTAGCATGACACCCTCGAGGTCCATCCACATTGCCAGGAATGGCCAGATTTCATTCTTTCTCATTGCGATGTAGTATTCCATTGTATAGATGAACCACATCTTCTTGATCCATTCATCAGTTGATGGACATTTAGGCTCTTTCCATGATTTGGCTATTGTTGAAAGTACTGCTATGAACATTGGGGTACAGGTGCCCCTATGCATCAGCACTTCTGTGTCCCTTGGGTAAATCTCCAGCAGTGCTATCGCTGGGTCATAGGGGAGTTCTATTAATAGTTTTTTTGAGGAACCTCCACACTGTTTTCCAGAGCGGCTGTACCAGTTTACATTCCCACCAACAGTGGAGGAGGGTGCCCATTTCTCCACATCCTCACCAGCATCTATAGTCTCCTGAGTTGTTCATTTTAGCCACTCTGACCGGCATGAGGTGGTATCTCAGTGTGGTTTTGATTTGTATTTCCCTGATGATGAGTGATGCTGAGCATCATTTCATGTGTCTGTTGGCCATCTGGATGTCCTCTTTGGAGAAGTGTCTATTCATATCTTCTGCCCATTTCTTCACTAGATTGTTCGTTTTTCGAGTGTGGAGTTTGGTGAGTTCCTTGTAGATTTTGGATACTAGCCCTTTATCCGATATGTCATTTGCAACTATCATTTCCCATTCCGTCAGTTACCTATTAGTTTTCTTGATTTTTTCCTTTGCAGTGCAGAAGCTTTTTATCTTGATGAGGGCCCAATAGTTCATTTTTGCTCTTGATTCCCTTGATGTGTGAAGTAGGAAATTGCAGTGGTTGAGGTAAAGGAGGCTGTGTCCTGCTTTCTCATCTAGGGTTCTGATGGTTTCCTGTCTCACATTGAGGCCCTTCATCCATTTTGAGTTTATTTTTGTGTATGGTGTAAGAAAGTGGTCTAGTTTCATTCTTCTGCATGTTGCTGTCCAGTTCTCCCAGCACCACCTGTGAAAGAGGCTGTCTTTTTTCCGTTGGATACTCTTTCCTGCTTTGTCAAAGATTAATTGGCCATACATTTGTGGGTCCAGTTCTGGGTTCTCTATTCTATTCCATTGGTCTATGTGTCTGTTTTTGTGCCAAAGGCATACTGTCTTGATGATGACAGCTTTGTAGTAGAGGCTAAAGTCTGGGATTGTGATGCCTCCCGTTTTGGTTTTCTTCTTCAATATTACCTTGGCTATTCGGGTTTTTTTGTGGTTCCATACGAATTTTAGGATAGTTTGTTCTAGCTTTGAGAAGAATGCTGGTGTAATTTTGATTGGGATTGCATTGAATGTGTAGATTGCTTTGGGTAATAATGAC
>CM053573.1:75663851-75697493 GCA_028646485.1 Cryptoprocta ferox
GAGGAGAGTTCTTTCGTTTCACCATTTTGGCTAGCTTTCTGTCTCTTGTCAGTTTTAAAAGCTCGTTCTGCACTGTGCGCCTGTTAGTATTGCTCTATTAAAGGAGGCTCATTGACTGTCCAGGGCCTGTCATTTCAGGAAGTGTTCTTTTAATGGTGTCTCTCAGTTTCTTTTATTGTGCCTTTGATTACTTTATTTTCCTACTCAGAAATATTCGGGACTCTCCACCGTGTGTACTTTGGCTTGTTTCTTGAGGTAGCCCTGAAAAGGAAAACAGACATACACACGGGGAACAAAAGCATGCAAACACACAGACACATTAAGTAAACAAGCAAACCAAAAAGGGGAGAGAAAGAAAGAAAATAAAGGAAAGGAAAAGAATAGAAAAAAAGAAGGGAGGGGACAGAAACAACAAAAGACAAAGGACAGTCTGAGAACGTAAAACCTGCAGAGGGGAGAGATAAGAATGAGATAAGAGAAAATATATCTGGAGGGCAAGAAGTGATCTAATCACGGCAGTGCATCAATGTTTGTCTTTCCCAGACTCCAGGGGGAAAAGGAGAAAAGAAGGAAAAAGGAAAAGAAAAAAAAGAAGAAATAAGAAAAAAAACCCCAGCTCTCCAGCACTGATGGGTGTGGTTTGGTGTAGGTGGGTCAGGTCTCAGGGGCTGCTCTCAGAGGCCCCGCCTTAGTGGTTTCGGGGAGAAGAATGGTGGCGCCCCAAGCCCTTCTCGGACCACGCGTTGCAAGCCACTCTTTTGAGTCTGATCGCCCAGTGTCGCGGGTGGGCCAAGTTGTTTTTTCCAAGCCCCGCCATGTTTCCAAATCCTCCTCCATGCACTTTAATGCTACCACCCGAGATGAGATGTACTTCCGCAGGCGGGTGGCTTTCTAGCCGGGATTGAGTAGGGGGATTGGGGAGCAGCTTTTTCCTGGCTCTGCCTGGAATTAGCATGCCGCCGAGCCCAAGGAAGAATAAGCCTGCTAAGGGGGATGAATTTCTCTCCCCGCGCCCAGCGGTTATATATGGGATGATAGTATCTCTCTCCATCCTGGGCCGAGGTTTTTCTCTTCTCTAGAGACTTCTCTATGAGCATCTCCAGTCTCTCTTTCTCTTCCCCTCAGCTCTCCGCAGCTCTCCTCCGCCCTGTGTTGCCATGCTGAGTGCTCTCCCTGGCTCTCTGCGTTGGGTTGGGGCTCCCTCCCCTCAGAGCCTCTGGCCCCGGCGTGGTTTTATTTCCCCAGTTCACACTCACTCAGGCACCTATGAGGCTGTCATCTATGCAGATTCTGTGTGTTTTCCTCCCACTCTTGCAGATCAGAGTGTTGTGGCTTCAGTCCTCAGTTTGATAGTTGCAGGCAGGCTGAGATTACGGAGCTCCCTATTTCTCTGCCATCTTGGCCCCTTCCCAGTTTTATAATCCAAAAAAAAAAGACTTTTTTTTAAAGACTTTATTCTTTAGAGCAGTTTTAGGTTCACAGAAAAATTGAAAGTACAGAGATTTTCCGAATATCCCCTACCCCAACACGAACATTGCCTCCCTTGTCAACAGCCCGCACCATAGGGTCACATTTGTTACAACTGATGAGTCTACACTGACACATCATTTTTACCCAAAGTCCATAGTTTACATAAAGGTTCAATCTTGCTGTTTGACCTTCTATGGGTTTCTACAAATATACAATGTCATGTATCCATTCTTATGGTATCACACAGAGTATTTTCACTACACTCAAAATCTTTTGTGTTTGGCCTATTCATTCCCCCATTTTTCACCCTAAACCCTAGAAACACTGATCTTTTTTACTGTCTCCATAGTTTTGCCTTTTCTAGAATATCATATAGGTGGAATCATACAGTATCAATAGCATTTTCAGATTAGTTTCTTTCACTTAATAAAACACACTTAAGTTTTCTCTATGTCTTTTCATATCTTGATAGCTCATTTCTTTTTCGTGCTAAATAATATTCCATTTTCTGGATGTACCACATTTTATTTGTCCATTCATCTTCTATAGGACATCTTGGTTGCTTCCAACTTTTGGTAATTATGAATAAAGCTGCTATAAATATCCATGTGCAGTTCTTTTTGTGGACTAAGCTTTCAGCTTCCTTGGATAAATAAAAGCATTCCTACCAACAATGAATGAGAGAGCCTGTTGCTCTACATCCTCACCAGCATTTGGTACTATAAATGTTCCAGATTTTGGCCATTCTCATAGGTATGTAGTAGAATTTCCCCATAATTTTCATTTCATAACTTATGGTGTGGAGTATCTTTTCATATGCTTACTTTCCATCTCTATATCTTCTTTAGAGAGATATCTGTCAGTGTCTTTGTATTTTCTGGATAAGAGTCCTTTATCAGATGTGTCTTTTGCAAATATTTTCCCCAGTCTGTGACTTGTCTCCTCATTCTCTTGACATTGTCTTTCTCAATACAGAAGTTTTTAATTTTAATGAAGCCCAGCTTATTTCTTGTATGGATTGTGACTTAGGTATTATATCTAAAAAGTCATTATGCCTGAGATCATTTTAGGTTTTCTGTTATATCGTTTTCTAGGGGTTTCTTAGTTTTGTATTTTGATGTCTATGATCCACTTTGAGTTAATTTGTGAAGGGTGTAAGCTCTGTGTCTAAACTCAGTTTTTTGCATGTGGACGTCCAGTTGTTCTAGCACCGTCTCTTGAAGAGACTTTTGTTGCTCCATTGTATTGCTTTTGCTCCTTTGTCAAAGACAGCTGACTATCTTTATGTGGATCTATTTCTGGGCTCTACATTCTGTCCCATTGGTCCATTTGTGTATTCTTTTATCATACCATACTCTCTCGATCACTGTAACTCAACAGTTAGTCTTGAAGTTGGGTAGTGTCAGTCCTCCAACTTTGTTCTCTTCCAAAGTCATGTTGTCTATCTTGGGTCTTTTTCCTCCCTACATAAACTTCAGTTTCAGTTTGTTCATATCCACAGAATAAGTTGCTGGGATTTTGACCAAGATTGTATTGAACCTATAGATTAGGTTGGGAAAAGCTATTTTTAGTTTAAAAATATCTTAGTTCAATGAAATTTTAGTCCTAGAAAAGTTATAAGATTTTTTAATAGACTCTCATATAAATTTCAACAATATTTAAGCATTCACCTACTGTTAACATTTTGTCACATCTCCTTGCCCTTTCTCCCTCACCCACTTATGCCCAGATACATCAGCATGTATAGTCAAAGAAAAAATGTTAATTATCCATATATATCTAATATGCAGCTCATATTAAATTTCACCAACTCTCTCAACATTGTACCTGATAGCAATCTTTTTTCCTCCCAAGCAAGGATTCAATCTCAGATCCCACATTACATTCAGTAGCCATGTCTCTTTAGGTGACTTTATTTGGAAGTTGCTTTCTTGTCCTTTATTGTTTATGGCATTAACATTTTAAAAAGTACAGGCTTGTTGTATTGTAGAATGTCCTTCAATTTATGCTTGTCTGATTATTACCTGTGATTTGATTTTTATTGGATGTTTTTAGAAAGAACAATATATGAATGATGTTTTACCCTTCTGAGGGCATCATCTTAGGAGACAACTGATGTCAGTAAATCCCAGTATTGGTGATATTGACTTTGTTCCCTTGTCAAAGTTAGTATCTGCCAGATTTCTCCATTGTAAAGGCTCACCTGTTTCCTTTGTAATTACTAAGTAGTCTTATAAGTAGATACTTTGAAATGGCAGACACATTCTTATCCTGAATAAAATTTTACCTATTGGTGAAATGGGTAAAAGAATGATTCTTGCTTGAGCCAATTATTAGTATCATGATTACAAAACAGTGATTTTACAATTCTTCCATTTCTTCTCTATTTATTGGCATTCTACTTAGAAAAAGTTTTCCTTCTCCCTCCTTTTATTCTTTATTACTTTCTTTGTTTATTGATTTGTGCATTTCTATGAACCTGTAGATTCCTTCTCACCAAAAGTGTTATAATCCATTCTTGTCATTATTCATTTTGATGAATATTGTTCCAAGTTTGGGCAGTAGACATTGAATCAAACTGGTTCTCGTGTCATACTGATGTATGTATCTTTCTCATTCTTGGCACCTCATTATTCTCTGGAATAAGATGTTCCTGGATCATCTTGTACTTTTCTTGCTCCAACCTTAGTTTCAAATAATTCTCCAAGGATCCCTGGTTCTTTGCAGTGTTGGTAAATAATGTTTAGAAATCAAGACTTGAGTACTAGGTGAATTTTGTGTCTTAACATTATCACAGTATCATTACAATACCTAACATATAATAATCCCTCATGTCATCATACATCCAGAGTTCAATTATCCAATTGTCTCATAAATTTTATAAATATTTTCTCAGCCTACACAGTATATAAATTTATAGGTCTTTTAAGACTTTTTTTATTTTGTAGATTTATTGTCTATTTCTCTTTTTGTGTCTTTGCCATTATTTGTTGAAAAAATCAAGTTGCTTCTTGAAGAGTCTGGATTTTGCTGGTCATATTCCTGTGGTATGGTTAATCATCTTCCTCTGTTCTCTACATTTCCTGTAAACTGGAGGTTGACTCTTAGACCCTTTACCAGATTTGAATTCTCACCATCTTTCTCTTTCTCCTCCTCTCCTTCTCTTCTCCCTCCTGCCTTTCTCTTTTGGCAGGACCACTACATAGCTGGAATTATGTTCTATCTGGAGACACATAATGCTGATTATTCCACTGTGACATTAGCAGTGCTGATAATCAGTTAACTTGTAGCAGTTACAAAATGATAAAATTCTATCATGCATTCTTTATTTATTATCTGTAATGTTGCTGTAAAAAAAAAACCCTACTCTTTGGTTACCTAGTGGAAAGGTTATTTAGGAAAAGTAAGAAAAATGCTTGAATTGTTTTCATTACTAGTTTTCAACATAATGAATTTGTTCCCTGGCATCCTCCAATGTTAGAAAATAACAAAACTGATTTTTCTTTCTGGTAGTGTTATGAATGTATAGATTTAAACATATTTGATATGTTTTAACCTATTGCAGTTATTATTCTCATTGATGTTCAAATTGTTCCAATTTTGATCACTGGATGCATGATCATGTACATCGATACATGAGTCTTTTGAAATAGCCTTTGTAGGTTATAATATCTTTTTTGCCTTCTGGTATGGCCTCCTGTTCCAGACTTGTCTTTATCTTTTTTTTTTAATGTTCATTTTATTTATGACTGAGAGACTGAGAGAGATAGAGTGTGTGCAAGTGGGGGATGGGCAGAGAGAGAGGGAGAGAGAGAATCCCATGCAGGTTCCAGTCTGTCAGCAGAGAGCCTAATGTGGGTCTCAATCCCATGAACTGTGAGACTATGACCCGAGCCAAAATCAAGAGTGAAATGCTTAAGCAACTGAGCCACCCAGGCATCCCCAGACTCCTCTTTGTATTTCCTGGCTCAGTCCTAGAGATTTCAGCCTGGGAACCAAAAATGTTTGTTACTGGTTTGGTCATTGTTTGTAGGCCTTTCAAGTGGACAGAGATACGTTTGTTCAAAAAAGATAAAACACCTCATAAATTCAGGATAATAGTTCTAATTCAGATTCTGCACTATAGGATATTTTACTTAATTTCTTTAAGCTTACATCTATATCTTATTTACTCCACAAAGAGAATTTTACTGCTCAAAGATACCAAAGATGATAGTATTAAAGTATCAAATAATGATTCATTTGCTTTATCCCACACTATACACAAAGCACTATTAGAATCACAATACCAGTAGTACTACCAATAATATGATTATTGAACGGAGTTCAAAACATTTTATAGTTACTTTTCTCCTTAGATTATATCCTCATAGGTAACGTAGAAATTTATGTTTTATAGTAAGTACCTTGAAATAATTTGTCTGCATAATTATGTCATCAACAGATATAGAGTAGGTTCATTTATTGTATTATTTTCAATTTATTGTTCTTAACTTCAAATCCAAGCTTCAAAATTTTATTTGAAATCTTCAAAATACTATATTAAACTCTTTACTATAAGAAAAAAGTAAAAAGAAAAGGAAAGAAAGAGAAAGGGTTTGCTTAGATACTACTTTTTAGAGTCCTTTTCAGAGAGAGAGGGAGTGACACAAGGTGAAGGAGTCACATAACACTCTCTTAACTCAATGTCTTATCATCAGATTTTTATTGGGTAATAACATAAATGGCAGGGTTTAGCCTAAGAAGATAAAGAAATGCCTTCCCAATAAAAATTTTTCTACCCTAGGGGTTAATAACTTCTGGAGATGAAATAGAGCTTTACTTTATATTTTATGATGGAAATGAAAGAACTGAAATGTGTAAAATTCAACACACTATTTTCATTTTTATTCTGCTGAGCTGGAGAAATAAAAGTAGGTATGTGGAACAGTCACAGCTGGGTTTTATCTTAGGGTTAACAATATCCATGACATCAATCTGGAATTAGACAACTGTTATTTATAAATAATTTTTTCAGAGCCTTCATGTTTCTTGTTTTCAGTGCAGGACTGAGAGTCCTAATACAGTATTGTAAAGATCAAACGAGATATAAGATATAAAGACAATATGTAAAATAAATCGCTATACAAGAATGAGTATTTCTATTATTTAGATCAATGTTATTAAGGGCCAAGTATAAAGCTTCTGGGAAGCAAAGAGTCCTTATGGTTTGGTGGAAAAGTAGCTATTTGATTAAAACCTGATCTTTCCTGCCTTTTCTATCCTATTAGGGGTATTTGATTTCATTGAAAGCAGTGATACTCACCTGAAATCCTTTAAAAATCCTCTATTTTCTATGAATCAAGTATGAACTTCTTATTATGCCCAATCAAGACTTTTACAATACTGCCCCAAACTCTTTTTCAGGACCTATATTTCCCTATTGTCTATATTATTTTTGTTAACATGTAAGGAAAATTCATTTAGAGTTTGAGAAAGAGCTTTCATAAAGTATAAAGACTCACAGAGATCTGGGGTTTTTTGCATTCCCACCAACCACTGGAGATACTTTGAAATATGTTGATTGTTGATAGGCCCTTCAAAAAGGCCATGACTTAGTAGCAGGGCTAAATTAGCCCCAGAGTTAAGGCTGTTCTGAACTCACTATAACAAAGCTGAAAAGTAAGCCTCAAAATAATCAAATCAAACTGCAGTGTCTTAACTGTATGCCATAACACTCTTTAAAGGAATACAACTAAATACAACAATGAATCCATACAACAATGAATTGGTGGATCTAGTATACAATGAAAATTTTCCAGGCATGCAAAGAAATATGAAAATAAGACACAAAACAAGGAAAAATAAATAAATTACTAGAAACATACTCAGAAATAAGGGCTTTTATGGAGATGGCAGATAAGGAACTTGAAATGGCTGTTATAAATATTCACCAAGATTTAAAGTAAAACACAAACATGATAAGAAAAAAATTGGAGGTATTAATATTAAAAAATATCCAAATGGAACTTGTGGGAATGAAAAATATTTCAAAAGTGAAAAATACACTAAATGAGACTTACAATGGATTAGACAGTGCAGAAGAAAAAAAATGGTGAACTTAGAAACATAGCAATAGACTTTACCCAAAATGAATAGCCCACAGGGAAAAAAAAAAAGACTGAAACAAGTAAACAGAGACTCAGTGAGTGTGGGACAATATCAAGTTGTCTAACATACATAAATTGAAGTTAGAGAGGAGAGAAAGATGAAACCAGATAAAAAGGTTTGAAGAAAGAATAGCTAAAGAATTTTCCCAAAGTTGATGAAAACCGTAAACCCACAGATCCAAGACTTTTGATAAACTCCAAGCAGAATAAATATTGAAAATACTCTCTCTCTCTCTCTCTCTCACACACACACACACACACACACACACAATGAAAAACGGTAATCAAATTGGCTGACGCCAGAGAAAAAGGAAAAAAAAAATCTTGGAAATCAGAGAATAAATACACATTATACTGCGAGTAGTGAGGATAAGAATGATGGACTTATCTTTGGAAATGATGCAAACCAGGAGGCAATGGAATGGAGGAAAGTAGTCATCCTAGATTTCTATACCCAGAAATGAAAACAAAATAAAAACATTTTCAGACTAATGGAAGCTAAGAGGATGTGTCACCAGCAGATCCACACCACGAGAAATGTTAAAGGAAATCCTTAAGGTAAAAGAAAAATGACTCCTCAACCTAGATTACTCCTCCATTTGTATGATTCAGTAATCTTATAGTTATGGTTCTATATAATTTCTGACATGAGATAAAGGATATATTGCAGACCTGGCCACTTAACCTGAGGTGAGGTTGGTTAAAAAATAAATAAAGGTTATAAATATAATATAATTAAATACAGTACAGGTTAATAACCTGCATCTGAGTGTTTTTGCCTTCAAAGTCCTACAGATACATGTAACGCACCAGACGCCATCCTCAGTGTCAACTTGTTTAACCCTTTCTCATAGACAGGTCACTCTTTTGTCCATATGTGCTTCCCTTTTAGATCGATACTCTGTAGAAACAGTTTTTCAGCTATTGCTACCTGCTTCTAGATTCAGAACCCAGCATGTCTGAGTCTCACACTCCCTCTTCTATCTCTCCCCTATAACAGCTTCTTTTCTTGGTTTCCCTTCTAACTGCAAGGCACCAATGTTTATCCAGCCACTGCAAAGTCAGCTTGACTCTCTCAATTCCACTCAGTCACTAAACATTTCTAAACTTCTTTTGAGTCTATCAACTTCTCTCCTGCCTTATTCCTAGCTAACTTATTCTAAACTTCCACCATTCCTCACCTGGACATCAGCAGTGCCTCCTGGTTTTTCCATGTTCATTCAATCCATTGTTCACACTGAAGCCAGAGTGACTATCTAAAGCTCAATCTGATAATGCCACTCCCCTGGTTAATATATGTCTATTCTTTTAAAGTCTAAGCCTCTTAAGCCTCCTGTGATGTTTAATAATCCACTTTTGCCTATTGCTGTAGCATCATCTTTCATCATTTGTTGCTTCCAACTTTTATTTCACCAACTAAACAAGTAACAATCCTTGAATGTTTCATGTTCTCTTTTGCTTTCAGGACTTTATGGAGACTCTTCTGTCTTCCTCAAATGCTTTTCCCCTTTTCCCACATCATCTGTCATCACCTCCCTAATGAAGCCCCTCCTGACATCTCAAGCCTGGAGTAGGTACTGCTCCCCTGTTCCTAAGCCTTTGGTAGTGCTAATCACATTAAGTTATAATTGCTTGTTTACTTCTGCCTCTTCAATGAGACTATGAGCAGCTTGAGAATAGGGATTGTCCACTGCCTAGTACAGTACCAGATACATTGTTGGGTGCTCCAAGAGATTTGTTGACTAAATGGTGGCTATTAATTATAGATTTGATATCACTATTAATTCTTCTAACCCCACCACACCTCTCATAGTGACTGACACATATAATCATTCAGCACATTTCACTACATTAAATAGACATTTATATTTATTATGTATCTGATATATTGCAAGGCCCTTTTGTAACTGTGATTTAATTTAATCTCATCAACGTTTTCACCATGAAGTATGTTTCATTATCCTCAACTAAAAGATTAAAAAACTAAGACTCGGAAACTTTAAATAGCTTTCTCAGGGTCAAATTAATGTCAATAATGGTTTCCAGCTCAATTTCTATTTCCAGTTGAAGAAAATATATAAGTCTAAGAATAGAAGAAGAATAATATGCAACTTCCTTACTCTCTGTCGAATCTTACCTTTATCAGATATCTGTGAAGAAAAGTAACTGAATGTCTTTGCTACACATTTTCCCAGGAAAAAGTAAGAGAAAAGGACAGGAGCAAAGGAGCCTAATACTATGGAAACAAAAGAACATTTATTTCCAGTGAATATCTGTGAAGTTTATCAAAATGAAATGAATTTTGAGAAGAGGCACATTGCAGTTCTCGTATGATCAAATCCTTATCTGCCAGCATTTTATGGGCTGAGAGTTGACAAGGAAAATTGATATAATATCACAGAATCTATAGTCAGTGCATCAGACTGGAAAAGGGATGAAATGAATGATGGTCGTGACTCTGTCTCCTGATTGAGATATAGAATGCTTATGTTTTCACAGTCAGGCTAGATAGATGAGTTTGTATAGATGGATTAAATGGCTGTCAATCTGGTATTGTTGGAAAGGGGCAGTGAAAGCATCTCTGAATAAGAACTTTTCACAAATACCTAAAACATTATTTGAAATCCACTATAAGGAAATCCAGTCAAACATTCCTTTGGGCAGTGTTTACATGGGAAATCCTGATATAACAGTCCCAGGAGGCCATGTGATGGATAGGAAAGCATTCTGACTTTTGAGGTCTGCTTTCTCCCTCTGCTGATAACTTTTTCCATGACTTTTGCAACACAACCAGCAGGGCTGTTTTTTCCTCTATAAAATGAAGACTGGGAGCGCATGACCAGTATGTTGCATCAGCGTCACCATCACTGTGGATCTAAGGGTGATCAGTTGCAGTAGGTGGACCTATTTCTGGTTCCTCTCCTCCTGGATTCCCATATTTTCTTCCACTACCACTCTGTAGACCACTGGAGGACCAGGAGATGGTAGTAGACTTGTGGAAATTACATAAATTAGGAAAATCCTATTTCTCTCTACTTATTTCTTTCCTCTCCTTTTGGCATTGTCATGGATTTTGAGGGTATGTTGCTCTGAGCTACAGAGCAATCCTTCTCTCCAGTGAGCCACAGTTTCACCATCTTTAAAATGGAATTCATAATATGTCTTCTCAACCTTCATTGCGGGCTTCTTTTGCCTCTCCTTAAGTTATAGGTGATGTTTAAATGGGTAATGCACTTACAGCAGTGTTGAACAGAATGCCTGGCATAATGTAGGGAATGCAGGAAGCTACTTTCCCAACCTTACTTTTGCGTTTCCAGAGTGGGCTGCAGATCTAGTGAAACCAACTGTAGAGCCTGATTTCTCTTACAGGTGTGGAAGTGAAGCAGCATCTAATTAGAGGTAGGTTGCCTTAATGAGAAGTTGTTTCTCATTAAGACTCTCATCTTTGAATTGCCTGCCCTGATTTGAAGAAACCCACTTCGCCAAGGCTCCCTTTGGTGCTTCCTGCCACCAAGAAATCTTAAATTGGCTAGGGTTAGAGGGTCTGACAATGATGTCAGTGGCTGTGTCTGATTTCATGTGACAGTTAATTATAACATTCATTCAGAAAAAAAAAAAAAGCTTGTTGTCATAGTGATAGCTGACTTTCCAAGCAGGATGCACACCCCCAGTTAGAGCATCTGTTTGCATAGAGCCAAATATCAATTTGTTGTGTTCACTGTAGGAATAATTGAGAGTGTACTGCAAGGAGAAAAAAAAATTGATATGGACAGAGTTTCCTGTGCTCATGCCATATTGCATCCTCTCTGTAGAGCCATGAGTTTTCCTCTGATTTCCACTTCCTTTTCCAAGAATGCTACTCTTTAGGGACTTGTCTATATTCTGGGGACTAGTGGTGACACTGGCTCCTGGTATCCAGCAGGTCTTGAAGACACTGAGGCCACTAAGGGGCATGTTGTCGGGGGTAACCAAGCCTGGGGTCCACTAGGGCTTTATCACTTGTACAGTTAAGAAAGACCCAGCTAGAGCCCCTGACTCAAATGTTTGAATTGAAAAAGTGGGGAAAGAAGATATTGGGTTTCCTCACCCTTCGGATTGTCCTGACATCTCCAGTTTATCATTCTCAAAAGTCCAGCAGATATGCCATGAGGTCGGCTCAGGCTTATTGTCTAATCTTTCTTATGGAGTAGAACAGCCTTTCAGATACCGTGTCTTGTGTGCATACCGGAGGAACTGGGGAAGTCCAAAGGAAGAGGAGATAATGGTTATCAGAAAACATCTATGAGTCAAGTACCACCCTAGGCACTTTCATATCCATCTTCCTCACCACGTACAAGAAGGAATCACTCATTTTTCCAACAGTTATGTGGCCAGTAAGGGGAAAAGACCAGAACAGTTCCATAGGCTCTTAAAACCATCTCTTTACCATGATCCCCAAGTGAAGAACTGGCCCTAGTTAGTCATCTCTCTGCCTGCCTGTTCCTTATCTCCACTCTCACTCTGAGACTCTTAGAAGCAAATATATTTCTCAAATGTGACACAGTACCAAACCAGGGAGAAAATGGAGATGGGACAGTTATCAGAACAGAGAACTAATTGTGGGTTGTCAGACACTCTGACCACAAAGTCTTCTATTGGTAGGGTGTAAGAGAAAAATGCTGGACTGAAAGGCTGTGAATATGAGTTTGGTTTTGACTTTTATATTTGCTGGCTCTGTGACCTGAAGCAAGCTATCTTTCCTCTCTAAGCTACCATTTCTCCCTCTTATAAATTACGGGGGTAGGACTAGGTCTGTGACTCTCAGCTGCAGAGGGGGATAAAATATATCGCATATAGGGATCATAAAATTTGGAGAAGATACTATAGTGTTATATTCTTGTTAACCCTCCCGATAAAGGAGGTAAAGCAAATGACTAATATAACAAAACTGAAACATCACAGAAGTCATGTACAACCTATCCTCACAAACCCCAAATATAGGCTGAATACATTAAAAACTGTGGGAGAACATGAAGGGAAAGCAAAGGAACTTATAAAAGCCTGGAGAGCCAGAGGACCCCCAGATAGCCAATAGCCACTCGCTGAAAACTTGACTGCTCATTTGGTTGAAAAGGTTGAAACTGGGAGCATGTTTTGTGGGCTTAGGTTTACAAGTGAAAACAGAGAGCTCACAGGAAACTCAAATATACCAGAGTCCTGTAGGACCTGTAAGCTATTGAAACTAACCAACCAAATGCTGCTTCCAGGATAAAGTCCAGAATGGAAGAAGAACTGCTAAGGTTAGAATCCACATTGAACAGGACAGGGACAATGGGACAAAGAGGTGAGGAAGCTCAGATAGAAACCAAAAAAGGGGTAAAGTCATTAGATCTTAGAAAATATGAATTTTCTACCCAAATTTCCCATATCCAAAAACAAAAGAAGAAGGCACTCTGAAGCTAGGAAGCTAGAAAGACCCTCCTGACATCCTTCTCTTTCTAAGAATATGGTACTATCATTTCTATTTCAGTAGCCATTAGCCATATTTGGCTATTTTAATGAACTAAAATTTAAAAAAAATTAAAATTTAACTCTCTGTCATGCTGGCCATATTCTAAGTTCTTACTGATCATTTGTGGTTACTATATTATACAGACCAGGACATTTCCATCACTGCAAAAGTTATATTGGACAGTGCAGGCCATCTAACATATAGTGTAAGTCAACAGAATGAATATAGTCAAATCCCACCCAAAGTTATTATAAAAGAGAATAAGAAGGAAAATAATGTACCAATAGAAAAAGGGATTAGTGAACTTATTGCTCAAAGACAGTAGTCTAAAATAGATAATATTTTACATAGATCATAAAAATTTTGGTTTTATGTACCATGTAATCTCTGATACAAGTATTCAATTCTGCCAATGTAGAGCAAAAATCAGCCACAGACAGTAAATCAACAGAGAGCTGTGGCTCTGATTTAAATAAAATTGAATAGATGATGAGCTGGATTTGGCCTACTGGCCATACTTTGCCCACCCCTGTGATGGGCAATGAAGTTATATCAAAAAGACATATCCATAAAGCAAAGGAAAATGGTTAATTTTATATACCAATATAAAGAAAACCAATGAAATAAATAATTAATCAGAGTCTCAAAAAAGAATAAGAAAGTAAGCCCAAAGAAATAAGTACAAGTCAATGACAGAAAATGGAAATCCAATATAAGTAATATAAAGGTGAAATTTGGCTCTGTGGAGAAGAAAAATCAACAAAATGTTTAAACTGCTAGCGAAGCCAATGTTTCATAAGAGAGTAAATTACAAATATATAAAATTAGAAATGATTTAAAAGTCATTTTTAAAAAAACAAGAAAATTTAAAACTAAGAGGTTAATGTGTACATCTATGCAGAAACATTTGAAAACTCTGATGAAATAATTTTCTAGAAAGTATGATTTATGAAATTTTACTCCAGTAGAGATGGAAAGTCTTAAAAGACAATTACTATTTTAAAAAAAAGAGCTAATATTTAAAGACGAGAAAGCACCAGGACCAGGTTGTTTCTCTTTCTGTAAATAAATTGTGTTCTCCTTAAGGGTATCTTCCCTTCCATTGTACACCCCTTAAAATTCTAGAGGGGCACCTAGGTGGCTCAGTTAAGCATCCGACTTTGGCTCAAGTCATGATCTTACAGTTTGTGAGTTTGAGACCCACCTAGGGCTCTGTTCTAAAAGCTTGGAGTCTGAAGCCTACTTTGAATTCAGTGTCTCCCTCTCTCTCTGCCCCTCTCCTGTTCATACTTTGTCTGTCTCTCTCTCTCAAATATAAACATTAAAATATTTTTTTTTAATTCTAGAAAGCCTTCTTAAATATAATGACCTCTGTGCATCAACATTCTGAAATGTATATACTTGTACACTTATTAGGTGCATTCTGTGAAATTGGTATCGTGGGGGGCAAGCAGCAATGGTGGTGGGGTGGGCACTGTCATGTGGTAGTAAAAGGCTGTATCAGCCAAGGCAGTAGAAGCCTTCAACCAGCAGAAGCAGCATAATACAGCAACTGTATATGGGGCAGATCTGTGTTTGAATCCTGATCCCTTCAATTTATGGCTTTATGACTTTGGGCAAGTTATTTAATTTCTCTAAACATTCTTTTCCTCATATCTAAAATGCAAATAATAAAACTTACTTTCTGCATGCAGTGGGAATGAGGACGAAATGAGATTATGTCTATAAAGTGCTTGGCTCAGCAGTACCATGGAGTAGTCACTCAGTAAATGGTAGCTATTGTCATCTTGACAGGGGTGAGAGTGATGATGATGTGGTGTCCTTGATATTTTACAAGGCCTACAGATTGGGAAAGCAAACTGAAATGTGCATTTGATATCAAAATTCAAGCCCTTTGAATCTGAGGAAATACTGTGATCTGAATCCTTCTGTTCTTGCCCCCAATCTTCCCAATTCAAAATATCTGTCTCAAAGAACATTGGATAAAACTGCCATGTTGGAAACGTGCATGTTGTTTTGCTCTATTCTCAAAACCCATTTAAACAACAAGAAAGAGATAGACATTTTTAAATTTTTAAAGGTTTATTTTTGAGAGAGAGACAGAATGTCAGTGGGGGAGGGACAGAGAGAGAGGGAGACACAGACTCTGAAATAGGTTCCAGGCTCTGAGCTGTCAGCACAGAGCCGGCGCAGGGCTTGAACTCCCAAACTGTGAGATCATGACCCGTGCAACTGTGAGATCATGATCTGAGCCAAATCAGACGCTTAACTGATTGAGCCACCCAGGAGCTCCAAGAGATAAATTTTAAAAGGCAAACATTTGGGGCGGCTGGGTGGCTCAGTTGGTTAACCGTCCAACTTCAGCTCAGGTCATGATCTCATGGTTCATGAGTTCGAGCCCCTTGTCGGACTCTATAATAACAGCTCAGAGCCTGGAGCCTGCTTTGGATTCTGCGTTTCCCTCTCTCTCTGCCCCTCCTCTCTTCAATCTCTGTCTCTGTCTCTCTCTCAAAAATAAACATTAAAAAAAAAAAGGTCAAACATTCACAAGAGTGGAAAAGTGAAAAGAGACAAATTGCATGCAACAAAATTTTAGAAAGTGAAATGGAAATGAATGTGTGCCAATGAATTTAGTAGCCTAGGAAAAGCTAAACCTTAAACCAACACTGGTACAAGTTGAAAAATAACATGTTTATATGCAGAACCTCTCAAAAACTTGTGAATTCACCCAAAATATCTCAGGTAAAAGTCTGCTTATGACTCCATTAGGTATCTAGATCCCCTCCCTCACCCTTTATACCCAGGCAGATACCCACCCCCACTTTGGTAGAAGCCTGGAAATGTCTTCTCTGGACAGAAAAACTGTGGACTAGGGGATACTAGGCACAACTGAGAGTAGAGTACCTTTCTGAAAACAGGGATAAGAAAATATATGTGTCCTAAATGGTGACATGTCCAGCCAGCTCTGCCCACAGAGCTCCAAGAAAACGCTGCATCCATCAGTGTAAGATTAGATTCTTCCCCTGATATATGATTAGCCTAAGAGGAAAAATTTACAGATACTGATAGAAAATGGCTCAAATTTACCATTAGAGCCACGGGCAATAAATCACACCCATGAGTCCAGAGCTTCTTATAAACTTTTCTTGTGAACTAGACTAGTTCGATCATATGGTCCCCAGAGGATGACCATCTATCTCTAACTTAAAATACAGAGAATAAAACACACACAATAGGCACCTGGGAGAAGACAGATACTATTCAGGGAGAAGATACTGTGAAGGGGAAAAATATAATTATACACACACACACACACACACACTTCAGAGCATCAAGAGGTATTGCAACCATGAGAAAAGAAGAGGTCACTGTTAAAAAAAAATCATACGAGACAAATAAAGGAGCACTTGGAAATTGAAAATATGACAGCAGATATATGAAAATTCAATAGAAGAAACAGAAGCTGGGATGAAAATATATACTATAAAATAGACCAAAAAGACAAATAGAAAAATAGAAAGAGAAGGAAGGAAAAGAAAAGGATCGGTCCTTGAGGTCCAATGTCTAAATCATAGGGTTTCCAAAGGAAGAGAAAAGAAGAAATGGAAGGAAAAAACCAAGTAAGTCAGGGCAAGTTCCCGGAACTGAATGACATCAGTTTCCAGATTTCAAGGACTTGTGAAATGCCCAGTACAATGGATAAAAATACTATAATAGAGGAAGAGGGAGGGACAGAGAGAGAGAGAGGAAGAGAGAGAGAGAGAGAGAAAGGAAGGAAAGAGGAGAAGAGGAGGGGAGTAAAGGGGGGGGAGGATTAATTGCAATAATATACAAAGTGTCATGAATTGGAATAGTTTCAGCATTTTATAAAAGGCATGCCAGAAGCTAGAAGATCATGGAAGGGAGGCTTCAAAAGTCTGAATGGAATGATTCCCAATATCATTTGGATATCATACTTATCCAAACCCTCTGTCAGGTCTGAGAATAAAATAAAGACATCTTGAGAGATGCAAGTTCTCAAAATTCTACCTACCCATGCTCTTTTTCAGAGAGCTGTGCTTTACCAAAGGAGGCACTTCCCTTAAACAAGGAAGAAAACAAACAAAACAGAAGATACAGTTATGGAAACAGAAGAGCCACCATGCAAAAGGAGTCTTTTTAAAAAAACCTTTTTTAACGTTTATTTATTATTGAGAGATAGAGACAGAGCACAAGCAGGGGAGGGGCAGAGAGAGGGGGAGACACAGAATCTGAAGCAGGCTCCAGGCTCTGAGCTGTTAGCACAGAGCCCAGCGTGGGGCTCGAACTCACAAGCCACTAGATCATGACCTGAGCTGAAATCTGACACTTAACCAACTGAGCCACCCAGGAACCCCAGGAAAGGAGTCTTAATGATGACTGAAAAGGCAGGTCTTAAGTTGCTATTGTGCTTCAACCCAAAGGTCAAACAAAATCAGCAGGCTGGAGCACACAATGCCTAAGAAAGAAGTCTTCAAAAAGATAGAACTGATGGGATAACTGATGTTTCTGAGCATTTTGAGATGAGATGGGAACACTTGGCAGAGGTTTGGATGAATTGGTGTTAACTACGATGAAGAATAAACAAATTTTAAAAAATACAAGATATCATTAGTTCTAAAGGAAACATAGTGATTTAGAAAGGAAAAGCGATCGGTGAATACTGCAGGATTCAGCTGGGGACGGTGTTCATGTAGTTGTAAGAATAAACCCAAAACACGAGCCTGGCCCAAATCAGATGAAGATTTGGGGAGGCTGGAAGGATGTGACTGTGTAATCATGGGGGGAGAGGGGGCGGCAGGCAGAAAAATCAAGAAGTAGCAATATCTGGAACAAAACAAAACACACCTAGCTGAAATAGTTGATAGTGGTCGCCTCTGGGGAGGGGTCTCTAGGCGGCAGGCCACAAGGGGACTACTCCTTTCTGAAATAAATCTTGTGGAGTCATCGGTTCTAAAAGTAAATATGCAACTTTGATGAAAACGAGTACACAAACATACTAAAAAGCAGAAGCCAACCTTCTCAAATAGTCCCTGAGCTCTCTGCCTGTGTACTTCTCAGATTTGGAAAGCTTTCTGGGCACACTAAGATACAGTGTGTTTTCCTCACCCACCATGGGGTGTTTGGGAATGAGGTTGCCCCACCTCACACTGTAATAGCGACCAGTATTCAAGAATAATCACAGGTCTTACAAATGCAAACCCTACACAATTTGCCTAAGTAATTTTTCCTTATTGTTTAGGCTGGGATTCCTATGTAGCTGCATTTTGGAGGAATGGGTGGGAATAGAGATTACCAGCGGACAGGGCGTAGTCAGGAGAAGCACCCAGACTTGCTGACCAGATGGTGGTTAGCAAGAGTGGGACAGCTAGTGGTCAGCAAAATGTAAATGACAGAAAGAATAACTATTCGCATGAGTGCAGAACTTCCAGTTTACAAAAAAACTCACATCCTTTAAAAAAATGCCTGCCACAATTTAGGACAACAGCAGTGTTTCTACTTAACATGAAAACTAAAGTGTAGGCAGGCATTCAGGGTCAATAACCGCCCCCCCCCCCCCCCGGGGGCTCCTAGCCAACAGTCAACATCAACTACAAGCCTTGTGAGTGAACCACCTCGGATGCCCAGCCCATTCAAGTCTGACAATGCCAAACCCAGCTTCTATCTGTAACCCCATGAGGGTCCCCCAAGTGAGAATCACTCAGCAGAGCCTAGCCAGTCCAAAGAACCATGAAATCTAATCATACACTTTTGTTGGAAGCCACTAAGATTTGGGCTGGCTCATTGTGCAGCAATGAATAAGCTGGAAAATCTACTCCAGCTCCTTCATTTTCCCAATAGAAAAATAAAATCCTAGAACTGAGGGTGGCTTGGCCAAGGTCTCAGAGCAGAAAAGACTCAGGCCTTCAGACATTCAGGCCATCGTTCCTCACCAAGGCCGTTGAATCTATATTACATGCTGCCAATGTCTTCCTCTCCTTCCTCCTTCCCTTCCTTTTCCTCCTCTTCCTCCTTCTCCTCTCCTTCTTGTGACTTTTTATCTTAATATTCTCAACTTCTGGAAAAGTTTCAAGAACAGTATAAGAAACTCCCATATACTGTTAACTCCCATGCACTAATTATTTGCATTTTACCTCATTGGCCAATGTTCTTTTAAAGCGAACATTTCCCCACAGAGAGGTTGCCTACAGACTTGATCCCTGCTGAGTGGTTAGTCATCCCAGCAGGCAGGACAAGAGGAATGGGCACCTGAAGATGAGAGGGGTGGAGGAGGAAATGCCTGGGAGAAAAGAGGAAAGTGAATCAAGGAGAAGAGGTGTCAAAAGGGAGAGCAGAATCCCGCAGGACCAATTTGTCTTCCATCAAGACATTCCCCAGAAGCAGTTCCCTAAACTGGCCTGACTTACAGTTCCTATTGAATTTCAGGTCCGAAGGCCCAAGTCAGAATCTTGCCATTAGCATTATGACCTTCGGCTAGTTTCCTTCTGCCTCTGAGCTCTGGTTTTACCTTACTGTACAAACCAGACTCAATAAGCGGACACATGGGAAAGGGCTTTGCCAATGAAGCAGAGGAAAGGAATTTTAACCGCCTGTGTCGAATGGAATCCCTTGGCGAGCTTTCTAAAAATCCTAAAGCCACGGCCCCATCTACAGAAATACCTATTTTTAAATGGTTTGGGGTCCAGGCACTATAGTTTTTAAAATATCTCGTATAATTTTTAATGAGCTGCCAAGGTGGAGAATCGCTGTGATAGACAATGCCACCATGGCTCAGGGGGTGCTTGAACTCCTGGAACCTTCTGGACCAGATGTCCTCTGTCTTGGCTCCTTTCCACTTCTGCTACATCTCTCGGCACCAAAGTAAAACCTCCGAGTTAGGAGTATCCTCCATTCTAAGCCTGGGATGCTTCCCCTTTATTTAAATCATCTCATTTCTGTAGTGTCCCTTTCTGCATCTCCGATGACCCATACTGGAAAGATTGCTTGCTGAATGAGCTTCGTAGATACCCAGTCCCTGGTACTAGCCAGAGGTTTTGTTTCTACCTCAGGGTTCGGCAGCTGCTATTCTTTCCTTCCAGTTCTTTAAACCCCTAATTGCTGGCCAGCAGTTCTATGTAATTTGGGATTAGCAGCAATCAGGACTCAAATGCAAATACCTTTGAAAAGAAGTGTGGAAGGGATTTTCTATTCCTTGGTGGTCTCAGCAAGACAAAAGAAGAATTTCCCAGATAGAGTATAACTTAGTTTATTACAAAAATAACCTTTATGGTACATTTAGTCACCCCTCCTTTTTTTTTTTTTGCTACAGATATTCCAGAAATGAACTACTTCTTTTATTCTGAAGTTTAAATTCTTTCATCTCTCCTTCCCTCTCTTCTACTTTCCCTTCTTCCTTCTCCTCTTTCTTACTTCTTCCCTCCTCTCTCTGTTAAAGAAAAAAAAATTACTCCTGACACTCATTAAAGACAATAAGGCAGCCTTTATTCAAGGGGTGGGGGAGGGGTGTGGACTATCACAATAGTTGTGGGGACCCCTGTAATGGGCTTGACTCTGAATACAAGGAAAAGTGGGAATTTATGGCCGAGAAGCAAGGTGGGGGTAAGTGATGGAAAATTACTAAGAGAAAACATCAAGGGTAGGAGGGACTGTGGGGTCCAGCCAGGGGATCACCGAGGGAAGGTAAGGAGGAAGAGGCTGATTAGATATGAAGGGCAGTCAGATATGGAGGATATGGGAGGTTCTGGCTAAACCAACTTAGCAGGATTCTTGCCAAAATGGAATGATGTAAAGGTGAATGCAGAAGCCTAAAGTCGGGGCCTAGCTGAGAGGAGAATTCAGGGGAGTCTGATCAGAGTTTGGTCAAGGAGAGAATGCTTGTCACCTTCTCTCCCCCTCCTCTGATTCCCTAGCAATAGAGAGACAGCAAAACACAATTTGAAAGATGTTATAACAGAGTTCTACAAACTTCTGTGGAAGCATTCACCTTTATTTGGGATAGCTACAGGAGACGATAATTTAGCTGAATTTGGAAGGATGGGCTTGAGATTTCTTCAGAAAGAGATTGGGGGAAAGATATCCTGGGCAAAGGAACAGCCCAGGACAAGAACTAGCAGGGTATGTTAGGAGAATTGAGTTTGGAAGTTCTTAGAATGGGAGTGTTTCATTGGGGAAAGAGAGATGATGAATGAGGGATTGTTGTCTAGAACTGGCTGCTGCAAGAAATTCTAAAGGGAAGCATCTTTGGTCTGAGGTCTGGTTGGTCTCCCATTTCTCAGATTCCCAAACTCTATTTTCTTAGCATCTATAGAGGCAATCAGATTTGAACTTGTCTGACCCCACCTCTTCCTGCTCACTCCTATATTCACTGTATTCCGGCTGCACAGCCCTCCTTTCTGTTCCTGACTATAAATTCGTTCCTGCCTCAGGGCCTTTGCTCTTGCCTGAAATCCCCAGATCTGCATCTGGTTGCCTTCTTCTTGTATTCAGGTCTCAATTCAAATAGCACTACATCATGGAAGCCTTCCCCACCACTCCATCTGAACTTATCCTTCCCCCATCCACTCCCCGCCTGTGAACCCACCTTGTAAAACTTTCTCTTTGACAGTCATTATTATATATTGATCTGGTTTGTTTGTTCATATGTTTATTGTCTATCTTCCTCTTTTAGTATATAAAATCCATGAAGCTATGGCCTTTCTTTTTTTTTTTTTTAGTTTTTTAAAATGTTAATTTATTTTTGAGAGAGAGAGAGAGAGAGAGAGAGACAGAGTGCAAGCAGGGGAGAGGTGGAGAAAGAGAGGGAGACAAAGAATCTGAAGCAGGCTCCAGGCTCCGAGCTGTCAGCACAAAGCCTGATGTGGGGCTCAAACCCACGAGCTGTGAGATCATGACCTGGGCCAAAGTCGGATGCTTAACCAACTGAGCCACCCAGGTGACCTGAGGGTCTGGCCTTTCTTAGTTTCCCACCGAATTCCTAGAACTCAGCCAGTACAAGGCAGTGTTCCACAAATTAGCTGAAAAAAGCACATTGGCACATGTTTTTAACTGGAGTCATCCTTTCCCAGGAACCTGAATACTCATGTTCTCTACCCCATCCTCAATGTCAAAGTATCTTGGAAGTAAGATCAGAGTTGTTATTGATCAGGGGCACCTGGACGGCTCAGTTGGTAAAGCTTGCAACTTCGGCTCACATCATGATCTCATGGTTGGTGAGTTCAAGCCCCACATGGGGCTCTGGGCTGTGCACTCAGAGCCTGCTATGCTTTGGATCCTCTGTTCCCTTCTCTCTCCCTGTCACTCCCCTGCTTGTACTCTCTCTCTCAAAAATAAATAAACATTTAAAGACACAACAAAGGAATTGTTATTGATGAGCATGGAAAGCAAACAAAAGAAACTGAGATCCCAAAGGAAAGCTCTAGCTGGGTAAGGCCTGATCAGATGCCCCGGCTCTGCAACAGAGAGCACTTGCCCACCTACAACCTGCACGCAGGCAAGTCCCAGATCCTGGCTTCTCCCCGCTCCCCCCACCTCCCAACCACAGCTACCCCAGGGGCTCATCAGCCTCCCTGCCCATGTTCTCCAGAATGCCACATCCTGGAGATTTCCTCCTTGGCACTGTCAATTCTACAGTCCCAGCTGGGACTGGCTCAGTGGGGGTGGGGGAGTGGGGTCCCATGTCTTCATACTCTCAGGAGGGGAGTGAAGGAAGAGCAAGCACTTTTGTGCCATGTGGGTAGGAGAGTGACACAAGGTTAGAAGAGGCAGAGGCTCAGAAGAGGAGGGGAAACTACAAGCCTGAGTGATTTGGCTTCTTCGTTCGTTGTTTTTTTGACAAACCTGGAGGACTTTAGGAGTGTCTTTTTTTTTTTTTTTTTTTGGTATATTTCAAAGTTAAGTACATTCTACTAATGAAAGCAACTTCCAAACCCCACTTTCTTTGGTTAAAAAGAAAATTAATTCAAAAAAATCTTTTAAAAAAGGGGGAGAAAAGCAAATAATCTGAGGAATGTTTTTATTTTATCTTGCTTCCAAGGAAGGAAAGAAGACTTTGCATCAGCTAAAGACAGAGCCATCCATTTCTGGGCCTTGAGTGCTCATGAGTGAATCTGGTAGCTAAAGGCAAATTTCCATTTGAGCCTCCTAGACTGCCCTAATTACCTGGCGGAAATCACGGAAGGTGATGCCAACTGGCATTTGAGCCTGTCATTTTCTTTTACTGTTTGGGGGATTCAGATATTTTCCACTCTAATGTGGCAAAATATTCAATCAGCTTAAATTATGCATGCACTCCAGATCAAGCCAGCTAGATGTCAGGAGCAATTCAATATATATTTTTTTGAATTTTGGAGACGAAAAGTCAGCAAGATCAAAGTTTAGAGGAGCTACATACAAATTACCTTTGTAATATGTGGAAAACAAGCATGGAAGCAAGAAAACGTTTTCTAGGATCACTAGACAATTTGCATTAGTAACATTCTGGCAATACCAAACAGACAGTTCTTAATTTCCAAGGCCCATCTTGAGTTTCTAAGTCTTCCTCATTTTTAAAAATAGATGTCAGATAACATGTTATATTTGTCACTTTCTTTGTGATTTTGACCACATTGCACCTTCTCTGTTTCACTGCACACATTTTTCAGGAGAGAAAACATTGTCAGGGTCAAGTTGACTATGTAGAGGTGGGTTCTGGCATTTCTGATTACCTTAAGTGGTATAATGGATTAATTTTGGGAATTCAGGAAACATTTCTAAATAGTCAACTCTGTGACAAGAACTGAGCCAGGGTCAGCACGAATGACACACTGGTGCTGCAGGCAACCCATTTGTAACCTCCTGACTTGCGGCTCAATAACCGATGCGAGGTAGAACAGGATAAGGGTCATGGAAGCAAAGCAATGTCAGAGCTCACTGTGGGATCATGGGGAAAGGAGATTCCTTCCAAGTCAGGGATCCAAGGAGAAGGAGAGATTGTTAAGGATGTGTTAGATTTCCATAGATATGCATGTGCAGAGAGTGTTCTAGACAGAAGAAACGGCTTGAGCAAAGATATGGAGTTGTACAAAATCAAGTGTGCTGTGCCAACAGTGAGTTCGCCAGCGTGGTTGGAGACCAGAATGTTTATGGTGGGGGCAGAAGAGGTGTTGAATGAGTGGAACACAATAAACCTCAAAAAGACTATGAAGAACTTTGGATGACAGACTGAGGGATTTGGTCAATATTTAGTGGGCCAGAGAGAGTCACCTAAGGCTTCTGAGCAAAGGCATGACAGACAGAACTGTTTTGGGAGGGAATCTGAACTGCAGTGTCACAAGGTCCTGGGTCTGGCGGAGGCTGCCAGAATGGCATAGAGGAGTGGCATGATTTATTTCTGACCTGTCTTCATTTGGCTAGCCCCATAAATGGGGGACAGTGGGAACACAGAGATGCATAATCAAGTTGTCTCGTTTCAAGAAGTTCACAGTGGACTAATGCTATGTCCAACTAGACTTGCTTCCAGGGACTGCTGCTCATATAACTGAGGACTTCCTGTGTCTCTGTAGCTAATAACTAATCCTCAGACTAGAAGTGAAAAGTTCTGAGTATCAGTCAGAAAGAAAATTAGCCAAAGCCGGATAGCTCGATATTTTGAAAAGTGCAAATAGGAGACTATTTTTTAAATTTAAATATTTGTGAAAAGCAAACAAATGCCAAAACCCGGTCTTTAAAATGTGGCATCACCTTTATCTTCAATAATTTGGATTCAGGAAATCTGGGTACCAACCTTGAGATTTACCTGTAGTTGGACTTTATTTTCCTCATTTGTAAATTAGTGATAATAGTCTTTCTGCTTCAAACGAGATAATGAATATTAAAGTATTGTGTCACCCATGGATATTAAAGAATTATTATAAATGGTCAAATCTGGGGTAAAATCAAAATTCCACTGTAAGATGCCCATAGCAGGTGATGAATTGAGTTCTCCCACTTCCTTATCACACTGTTCAAAAGCTCCAAACTTGATTCTTATGACCACCCTACATTCCAATATAAGAATTCCACCACAATGCCAACAAATTGCATGTCCCCAGATTGTAAGCCCCACACTGGTTAAGGAAATATACCTGTCATTCATCAACATACCATGTGACACCTAGAACCTACGTGGGTACAGAGTAGGCACTCAGTGGAGACTGGCTGAATGAACTAAAATAATTGATGGTTATGGGTGCTTTTCCCTTCATATTAGATGAAGTCATTTTATTTCTGGCCTTTAATCACTTACCATCCTACATTTACATGTTCTTTTTTTCCATTTAAAAATTGTAAATATTAGGGCATCTGGGTGACTCGGTTGAGTTTCTGACTTCAGCCTAGGTCATGATCTCACTGTTCCCTAGTTTGAGCCCCGCGTTGGGCTCTGTGCTGACAGCTCAGAGCCTGGAGCCTGTTTCAGATTCTATGTCTCCCTCTTTCTTTCTCTGTCCCCCCACTCCCACCACTTGTGCTGTCTCTCTTTCAAAAATAAATAAAACATTAAAAAATTGTAAATATCTACTATGTGCTGGATATGATGTTAAGCACAGAAGATAAAATGGTGAGAAAAAAATGACTTGGTTCTTGATTTTATGGAGTTTATAACTTAATACATTTTTATCATAATCAGCTTCACAGATCCTATCTTTACCAAACTAATTCTACATATCACTATTTATAGTATCATTATTTAAAATTAAATGAAATTTATTGGGGCCATTTGAAACCTCTTTGGAATATCTCAAGCCCAAATGAAAAAGAGTTGTGCCATAAATATTGACAACAGTAGTTTTTTTTAAATTTATAGTATAACAATAACCAATATTTATACCACTGATCTTTAAAACATAACTCATCCAAGAAGGTTTTTTTAGATAAATTTCAATTACTGATAGAGAATTGAATGGCTGGGCTAACATGGAAAGCTGAATTTTTGAAATTAAACTCGTTTTTAAAATTAAACTCGGGTAATCAACCAAAGAGTGAGCATGTATATTTACATGCACATGTGTGCACTATGTGACCAGAGAACCAATTTACAAACTGGTCACACTGCAACAAAATATTTTGTATATTAAGGAAAAAAATAAAATAGAGGGTTTTAGAAAATGACAAGGTACAAATTTATCAAAATTGTCAATCAGCAAAGTCTAACAGAAAAATTTGAGTTAAAATTATCATTGAAAGTGTTCCTGCTTCCAGTGATCTATTTTCATCTTTAAAAAAAATGATTTCTAACTTATTGGTACTGTGATCAGAGAATATAGTCTCAAATTCCTTAAATTTTATTGAGACTTTGCTGTCTAACATGAAGCTATATTTCGGCAAAGATTCCATATGGGCTCCAAAGTGACGTATATTCTCTCATTGCTGGATTCTATATGTATGTTTTCAGGTGATTACAAGTTTAGAATTTTCTTCGTAGAGAACTGAAGTTTTTTGTTTTGTTTTTTTAATGTTGATTCTAGAGAGACAGAGAGAAACAGAGACAGAGTGTGAGCGGGGGAGGGGCAGAGAGAGAGGGAGGCACAGAATCCGAAGCAGGCTCCAGGCTCTGAGCTGTCAGCACAGAGCCCGACTCAGGTCTTGAACCCACAAACTGCGAGATCATGACCTGAGTCCAAGTCGGATGCTCAACCGACTGAGCTACCCAGGCGCCCTGAGAATTGAAGTTTTTATTAGTATTTCATAAATCTTTTCATTGCCAGTAATATTTTTAACTTAAAGTCTATCATGTTTGACTTTTCCTTAGAATTTCTTTTTCCATCTATTTATTTAAACATCTCAATACCTTTATGGTTTCATTGTTTCTTTTGTATTTACCATATAGCTAAGTTTGTTTTAAATTCCATCTAAAAACTCCTGTCTTCCAACTGGAGAGTTTAGCTCACCCACATTGATTGAGATAAATGACCTGTTTGAATTCATTTTTTTCATCTTATTTCATGCTTTCCACTTTTCTGCTTTATTTAAAAAAAATTTTTTTATGTTTATTTATTATTGAGACAGAGAGAAACAGAGCATGAGTAGGGGAGGGGCAGAGGGAGAGAGGGAGACACACAATCTGAAGCAGGCTCCAGGCTCTGAGCTGTCGGCACAGAGCCCGACGCGGGGTTCAAACCCACAAATGGTGAGATAATGACCTGAGCCAAAGTCGGATGCTTAACCGACTGGGCCACCCAGGTGCCCCTCCACTTTTCTGCTTTAAAAAAAAAAAAAAGTTTATTTAGTTATTTTGAGAGAGTCAGGGAGGGAGAGAGAGAATGCCAAACAGGCTCTGTGCTGTCAGCACAGAGCCCAACACAGGCTCAGTCTCACAAACAGTGAGATCACGACCTGAGCCTAGATCAAGAGTCGGGTTCTTAACCGACTGAGCCACCCAGGTGCCCCCATACACTTTTCTGTTTTTAAACTGTTTCTTTTTTCATTGCATCTTTTTCTATCCTTTAGATTGACTCTGTCCCCTACTCCTGCCCCATTCAACTTATTTTCTTCTACCAGTTTAGAAGTTTTACATCCCACTTTTCTGGCTACCCTTAAAATATTAGCATGCCCATTTATCTCAAAGTCCAAAGTAAATCTAACGTCCAAAGTATTTTTCTTTTTCCTGAACAAGAGAAGGAATTCAAAGGACTTGAAGCAATCAGTCGCCTCATCCCATATGCCATTGGGTCCAGGATTTGAACTATATTGTTCATTTCTTTTACAGTCAATATCTGGTTTTACCCACAAGTCCACACTGTGGACTTTTTTTGTTTTGTTTTGTTTTTTAGTGAGAGGTTTTGTTGGTCTAAAAATGTTTCTATTTCTCTGTTGTTCTTGATAGATGATATCACTGCATCTACAATGCTACTTTGACAATTTTTTTTTTAGCACTTTAAGAATGTCTTCTCACTTCGAGTGTTGCAGTTGAGAAGTAAATGACCAGTTTTGCAGAAAATCTTTTTTCTCGGCTACTTCTAGGCTTTCTTTTTGTGTTCAGACTTCTACAGTGTCTCCAAAACCTGTCTCAATATGAATTTCTTTTCATTTATTCTGCTTGGGGTTCACCACTCATTCTGAATCTGAGCATTGGTGTCTTCCATGAATCCTAGAAAATCTCAGCCATTACCTCCTCAAGTATTTTCTCACTTTTGTTGTATCCTTCTGAAATTCTGATGAGTACATTGGAGATTTATACTCTATTACCTGTTTCTAAACTTTTGAATGTGTCCAGTTTTGTGTCTCTATTCTTTTTTCTATATAATTTCTTTAGATTTATCTTAAGAGACCAACAACTCTTCTGCTGAGCCTAATATACTGTTTAATCCATCCATTGATCTTCTAATGCTGATTTATATAATTTTGTTATATAACAATCCTATAACAAGGAGAAGTGGGTTCTCCTTGATCTCTGCCCGGTCAAATTTTACAATCTTCATTTGTCTTATTTCAATGCTCCCTTTCACTACTTCAGCCCTGGTAATTATATTTATTTCATATTCCATTTCTAGAAATTCCAATATCAGCCATAATCAAGGGTGCGCCTCAGTAGTTTGTTGTTGTTGCTGACTCTCACACACAGGTTAACTCTGGTGTCTAGAGGTTTTTGCATACAAGTTCCTATTCCTTGAATGTTTTGTGCAGAAATCCTTGGAGGCTTGAGTTTTAAGTGTATTTCTCCAGAGAAGACTTGTATTTTCTCCTTCCAGTCATCAAGAGGCATTTGCACCCCAGGACTACTTTGAAGTTAATTTTTAGTCTGGGTTTGTGGTACCATACGAGTAGGGTAAATTCTGGCTTCAAATTCTCAGACCCTACCCAGATTTAGGGATTCTCAGAGGAAACTTTCCTCCTTCCTTCCTTCCTTCCTTCCTTCCTTTTTCTTCCTTCCTTCCTTCCTTTTTCTTTCTTTCTTTCTTTCTTTCTTTTTCTTTCTTTCTTTCTTTCTTTCTTCTTTTCTTCCTTTCTCTCTCTCTTTTTCTGCTCTCTCTCCCTCCCTCTTTCCCTTCCTTCTTTTCCTTCTCTTCTCTCCCCTCCCCTCCCCTTGTCCCATCTTATCCTTCCCTTCCCTTCCCTTCTCTTCCCTTCCCTTCCCTTCCCTTTGCCTCCCCTCCCTTCCCCTCTCCTCCCCTTCCCTTCCCTTTATTCCTACTCTACTGAGAGTCAGAATAAAATATAATATTTGTCATTTTCTTCCTCTGTGAGTTGTGGGACTTTTCCCTTAGAGGAATTTAGCTCTATGTGGTAGTCTTTAATCCACCCCCACTGTGCCCAAGTGCAGACTTTGTCTCCAGTTAGAAACCAAACACTAGACCACCCCTGATCAGAGCTCACACAAGGGCAAACTACCCCTAGGGATCCATACTTTCCTTTATGCCTGGCTTCCTCACTTTCCCCTCAGCTCATCCGTGCATTGACAGAATATGTGATTCTTATATTTTAGGTGTGTTATATAATGAAAGGTTTATATAAGCTTCTCTTTTACCATCTTCCTGCTCAACCTTTTCCTTAAAACCTTGTTCTCCTTTTTTTTTAATTTTTAAATAATTTTTTATGTCTTTATTTTATTTTGAGAGACAGAGACAGAGAGTGAGCAAGGGAGGAGCAGAGAGAGAGGGAAACACAGAATCTGAAGCAGGCTCCAGGCTCTGAGCTGTCAGCACAGAGTCTGACGCAGGGCTTGAGCCCACAGACTGTGAGATCATGACCTGAGCTGAAGTCGGATGCTTAACCGAGTGAGCCACCCAGGCGTCCCAAACTTCTTCTCCTTTTGTTCCTCTCTCTGCAAACAAAGCCACCATAAAGGAAGAACAAAATATTAAATAAGTCGTGTTTATCATAACACTATTAATTTGTCATTTTTTGGACAGAAATTATGTACTTTATGGATGTTTTTAAGTTAATGTGCCATCCTAAGCTAACACTATTTTTTGAGTGTCCACTGACATGTGTTTACCTTGCAAACTGTTTTCTTTGCTTAACCTCAGGGAGTTCATAGTGCAATGCCATGTACCTAAAAGGCATTTGCTGTTGTCAGGAACGGGAACATTTCTACTTATCCCTCTTGGTTTTCCAGCTGGTCCAATAGTTAAATTGACACAAGACAATTAACAAGGGAAATAAAACCCCACAAGTTTAATTACATACGTATGGAGGAGTCACAGCTACAGCACCTAAGACTTGACCAAAGCAGGCTGTTTATGTAACTTTTAGACAAAGAAACAATAAATTTATGGGGAACTGACAGGACAAAGAAACTCAGGCTTGGGTACTAATTAGTGAAGAAGCTAATCAGAGTTTGTTTAGATAGCTTTCTTGGCCCTAAATTCTCTATCTCTGGCAGTAAGGATGTCTCTCTACATCCTGATACGGGGACATTTATTTCCCTGGGAGATAGGGAGGAGGGTCGGAGCAGGCTTCTTGAACCTGCTGTTTCTTAAGTAACTTTAATTCAAAATAATTAATATGCCACTTTGGCATTTTTTGGAGTGGCCTGCCCTGAGCCCCATCACTGTTAAAGACAAGCAACAGCATTTGATGGCAAATATGAAGCATGGAGATGTACACAGCCAGTCTTAAACCCAGTTCCAAATTCTATGTCCCTACAACTTCAACATGTATTTGCTACCATCATTTTTCTATTTGCTAGAAAATTCTAAATATTGATTAGGTGCTAGAGAATAAGATGGGGGCCTAGAGAGGGAACCAACAAGCTTTAAGGGAAAGGCTACTCTTCACAAGGAATCTTGCTTTGTGTAGGGAAGATCAGAAATGAGTAATAAGTAGTCAGTCTCTGCTCTTAAGTAATTTACAGACATAAGAGCTAGAAAACATGGTTTTTCTTGGGAAGCAGGGACTCTGGTTGCACTAGAGGCACTATGTTAAACTGTCCCAACTAGTTTTCTCAGGGCGCCTATGCACTGGTTGAGAGAAAACTACATGTGAAAACAAAGAATTCTATTGCTGGGGCCCAAGTGGGACACAGAAAGGAGAAAGTGTACCCCTATTTGTAGAAAAGAACTTTGGATATGGAAAGTAGCAGGAAAGGTAAGGAGGGAATCAGGTGGTGGTGGCGAAGGGAGCAGCTTCCTCAAGCATCATTTGTCACCAAGAGGTGACCTGTGGCAACATCATAGGAAGCTTGAACAGCATCAGGATGTGATGGACACAGGACCACAGCAGGTGACCAGTAGGCATGCAGCTCTCCAGCATCCTGGTCTAGAGGAGACCAGCAGTTTCACAGAGAGGTCAGAGTTATGGAAGGGGGTGGAGCAGCAAGGAGCCCGGGGCCCCCCAGACCGATGATGGCAGAGAGCATCTAGAGGATAACATTCAGAGCTGAAATATCCAGAAGAATATAGCACACATGCCACTAGAAGCTGACTAGTGTGTGAGAGTTGACCCCCTTTGGTTGCTAGAAAGTCATAATTTCAGAGAAGGTCTGAAACCTGCCACAGGACAAGTGGGAATCCGGGGATTCTCTTGGGCTCCAAAGCCAACCCTGAAGGGAAGGACCATTATCCAGATTTTCTGTCATCAGAAAATTCACCATTCATACCTTCCATCTGTTGTCTCAAATGTAATTTTTCTGCTTAAAAAGCTATAGACTGTCATAAGGGCAAATACACATTAAAAGCAAGAGCTTTTATTTTCCCTGTTGAAAAAAAAGGAAAAGATTTCCTTCCTTTTGCTTAGAACATTTACCTTAGAAAAGTTGTAGTTCTAAGTCATTATTCATCTCTTTAACATGCACTCCTTTGAAGACTAGATAGACCTATTGTTGGTTTTATGACCCTGGAGTGTCTTTCTCAAGAGGCTGGGCACCATCTATTTGAAAGGCAAACATCAGGGGAGGTAGCTCCCTATTCCCCAGTTCCCATAGGAAGGGAGGAGGCTGATTTTAGTGGGTACCTTGCTCCAATTTGAAAAGCTACCTCTTGTCATAAAGATATGAAAAGTTTGTTTCTCTTCCAGGTTAAAGCCAATTCGCCAGCATGGGTGGTTTTCCCAATTCCCAGGGTAAAGTTAGACAAAAGGTGATGTCGAGTCCTCTAACTTGAGGACCAGTCATCGTGGATCTTGAGAACATGCGTTTAATGACTTGTATCTTGTACCTTGCTGTATAAGGGAGTGAGAATCTTTTCTGTCTTTGCAATCACTTGGCAGATTCCCCGTTGATCTTCATCACGTGGTTTAATGCTTATTCAGTAGTTAAAGCGCCTTCTGTCTCTATCTCCTTTGTGGAGAGGTTTTCCGGGTTGGGAAGGGATTTTGTTTTTAATTATATTTTCCCAACATTTTCAGCAGAATAATACCCAACTAAACGTCTTAAACGTGTCTAGACTTGTTGGTCTCCTCCACGGAACTCCATGTCCTGATACAAGCCTCCTTAACGGTAATGCCCTGGGTTAGCAAAGCCCCCCAGGAGCACGGAGATGCCTGAGATAGATGTCTGCTACAGGCTAAGACAAAGATGGAGTTTGAGCCAATACCCAGATTGCATCCCATCACTCGTGCACATAGATCTATTCAATGAAATTTATTTTTCCATGTACCTGACAGTGTGCTAAAACTCAAATATGGTCCAGGCTACAGCTGTGTTAATTCGTAATCCTAACATGTTTCTTTTCTTTTGCTATTTAACAAAAACCATATCTCTAACTATGTATGTCCGTGTGGTGTATATTAGCAAATACAAGTTAAACAGATTAACCATCGATGGTATCATTTCTTTGTATTTATACAGTGATTTGTTTTCCTTTTATCAAATGTATTTGTCAACAAAAATTCCTGGAATGCAAAGGTTTGGTCCGAGGCAAGGAAAAGCTCTATTGCCATGCAGTTTGGAAACCAGAGAGACATAGCTTTCTGCAACAAACCAAAAGTATGCTCTGAAAGGGAAGGATTGAGCTCCGTGTTAAATAGGCAAAACCACACAAGCCTCGGGCTCCCTTAAGGAGACTTGTCAGACACAAGTTCCAAACTGCAAGTTTCAGGAGCAGAGTGGCAAGCAGGATATAGCTCACTATTTCCGGTAGCAGTTTCAGGATGTTTCAACCACTGGAGTGCATAACAGGATGTGCAGCAGGGGTCTTTCTGCAAATTTTGCTGAATTTTGTGCAAGCTTGTCATCTCAGGCTTTGCTGACTGGTTTCGTTCCTCATGGTCATTTGGCCTGATTAAAAATTTCAGTTTCTCTTCCTTGACATAGAGAATCCATCTTGCCTATCAGTGGTTGCTCTCTAATTATTGGGGTCTGTTGCCCTCATACTCATATACATTATCTCATTTGAGTTTTACACGTATCCTGTAGGCAAGATGGGTGCTGTTTTCTTGTACCTCAGGTGCATACAGAGTTTCAATTTTTCTTTAACGTCTATTTATTTTTGAGAGAGAGAGAGACACCGAGCGTGAGCGGGGGACAGTCAAAGAGAGAGGGAGACATAGAATCAGGCTCCAGGCTCTGAGCTGTCAGCACAGAGCCTGATGCGGGGCTCGAACCCACGAACTGAAGTCGGC
>CM053573.1:75697993-75769547 GCA_028646485.1 Cryptoprocta ferox
ACAAACTGAGGGGGGAAGGGGAAGGGGGAAAGGTAATGGGGGGTGATGGTGTTGGTGGAGGTCAGTTGCGGGGAAGAGCACTGGGTGTTATATGGAAACCAACCTGACAATAAACTATAAAGTTTAAAAAAAATAATAAATAAACATTAAAAAAATAAAAATAAAAATAAAAAGGCTACCATTAGAAACCTTTTGCAAATTAAGATGCACAGCAGTTTTGTTCCCGTTCTGCTGGGGGAAATACTTTTGCCTTTTCAGCGAAAGCTAATTATCCAGACCTGAGAAAATTACCATCCATGAGCATGATCTGTCTGAGGTCTCTGTGAACCGTCTTCAGAACTATCTGTTCTTAGCCATCTTTATTACCTGGAAAACCTCAACATCTGCACTGCATGGAAGACCAACATGTGATAGAACAACCGTCCTCTTTTTGTATGTGTCTTAACTCATACATCAGAATTCCCGTACTGTGTTATGCTAATGATCTATCCCAGAGCTTTTGTAAAATTGCTTCTCTGGGTGGTGGGTTGGAACCTCACTGCACCGGATAGATACATTTGGCAGAGTTGATCGTCTCAATCAAGGAGGTTATTTTTGCTCTGTGAAAAAGTCCTCTATAACTGAATCTTAAAATGAGAATTGACAAAGTAGGATCATCCAAGGAGGTCATAAAATTTTGAGCCAAAAAAAAAAAAAAGTATATGTTTCATAAGATGAAAGGCTGTTTTGGCTCACTGAGTGTTTCTTGACTGCAGTCTCTGGGTCCTATTTATCTCTGTTTGCTCAACCCTGTTACTGGCACACAATAGGCCTCAACATATGTTCCCTGTTGAATGTTTACTGAGCTGGAAACATGTTCATGGAAGCTGGTTTTGGATACACATAGCAGAGAGAGAGAGCCCCTCAGCAAGACTAAGACCACTGCCAGGCTCTTAGAAAAATACATTGGAACATCATCTGTGTTTTGACTGTGACTTTCCAGAGTGAGTGGTGGATGCCCAGAGGTCAGGCCTGATGGTGACTGGAGAACAGAGTGAGAGAACATAGAATGAAGTAAGTCTTAGAGATGCGATGGGAATTACTATTACTGATGCTCCCCCGAACCTACAACAGCTCCTGAAACCTTTTGCTCAGACCCAGGGGGAAAGGTGATCTGTTTTAGCAATGATGGTCATGCATATCCTCGTGTTAATCTTGGAGACCTTCTGCTATTTTACTCTTTCGGCCAGTTTGACCAGAGAACTGTGCTAATGATGCTAGACTCACATGCTTGCACAGCATGTCTTGCCCAGGAAAAACCCTTAATTTCCCAGCAAAGCTGCCCAGAGCCCTCTCTAGCAGCCCTTCTAGGCTGTGACCTTGGGTCTCACAGAGGCACTCTATGGAAATGTACAAGGGAACCCATCACCACATTTGAAAACAATGCACCCATTCAGAGCAGCCCCCTTAGGTGGCAGGTGCGCTGGGAGAGTGGTTTTCAGAAAGATGGGCAAGGAGCTTAGAGCCCTAGCAGGGGGGATGGTACAGGACATATGCCTAATAAACACAAGACAAGATGGAAAGCAATGAATGCTATGAGAAATATACTAAAAAATGACTGTGAAATCATAGCAGAGAGAGAGGGTACCTCTGAAGATTCTTAGAGGATATTATATTTTGGATAGGCTTTAAATGATAGCTGGAATTTGGACAGGCAGCTTTGGGAGTGAGAGACGAGGAGATTCCAGACAGAGGAAAGATGATGAGTGAAATTACTGAAGTGAGAAAGCTCTGACTGTGCTTGGGGATAAGCGAGTGGCTCCATTTGGCTGGAACAGACGTAGGAGGAGAAGGGTACCAAAAGACAAGATTCGAGAATTGTAAGCACCAGACGCAGGCAGCCAGGCCTTATTTGGAGTCAGAATGAAAGGCACATATGGGGATAGTGGCAGGTCAGCATTTTTATCCATAGATACAAGATTATGGAGCTTCTAAGGAGCTCTCAGCCCTCTACCAACAAGATTCTCACCAGACTCTCCAATTCTTTGCAAAGAAGAGCAAAGACTGTGATTACACTGTTCTTGTTTTAGATGGAAAAGAAGTAAGGTAACATTGGGACGTGGAACATTAGATGCCAGCTAATTATCAGAGCAGGGCTTTGCACTCAGACTGCAAAGTAGCCCCATTCCAAATCATATCTTGTTTTCAGGGAAGTGTGGCCTTCTTTTTCAGATATCCAGACCAGTCAAGGCACCACTCTGTTCCCAAAATAACAGCAGCTTCGGAATTCAAGTCCAATGGCTGAGCCTTTCAGGATAAGTTCCTGGGCAGTGAAACCAGGGCAGCCTGACTGAAGGCTGTGGCAGTGGAGTTGGAGGATTTGGGGACTTTGCTGCTGTGAAGCAGTGACAGGGTGCATGTTAGTGCAGGTCCTCCAGGAAGCAGATGTCACGACAGAGAAGTGGGAGAGATGTATTGAGGGTAATGCCTGTGAAAGATAAAGAGGAGAGGGAGAAAAAGTGGATAGGCTCCCATCTATGAAGGGAGAGGGGGAAGGAAAGATGATTAGATAGGAAGAAACTCAGAGTTGGGTGAAACTCTGAAAACATTTTGACCAAACCCATTGGACAGCTCTGGTCCCAGGATTGCCCTGTGGGGGAATCTCGCATTGGACAGACATGGTGAGGCTCATTCATTGACTTCAGACTGACAGAAAATGGCCTCAGCTCAAACACTATGATGGATCTAAAGAAACTGCAGGTGGAGGCCCTCTTCCATGGCTGCCACAAGAGGTGAAGGGAGAGGGGAGTCAATGGATCCAAGTCCCATGGTGGGTGGCTAGATATCCCCTCATATTACGAACACAGTTTGGAGAAAGGGATGTGGTACAGCTTTCTTCTCCAACAGTCTCTAACATGAACTCTGCTTGGAGGTGGAGTGTGTGATGGTGACACTTTTAAGCCTAGGATTTCATATTCTTTCTTATACTCTGCTCAAGTATCATGTGTTATATTACAGCCTACACTCTAAAAACCACTCCTAAAGCTTCTTCTCAGATTATCTCTTCCATAAAACCAGTAAGAACCAACTCAGGACTTAAAACATGGCTGATAGAATGCTGCTGATTCAAAGCCCTGTCCCTAATATATCATGACTTTGTCTTGAATTTTCTTCCCACCAATTTCTCAATGTCTTTCCCTCTTATGTGCTTTTCTCATTGAGAATTCTGTCCACCTCAATGTTGTAAAAGTTTAAGTCTTCCTGCTTTTCCTCTCTTTAAAAAAATTATTTACCACTTTATTGAGGTGTAATAGATGTACAATAAACTGCACACATTATTTAAAGTGTAAACTTGGGGGCGCCTGGGGGGCTCAGTCGGTTGAGCCTCCAACCTCAGCCCAGGTCATGATCTCAGGGTTTGTGAGTTGAAGCCCCGCATCGGGCTCTGTGCTGACAGCTCGGAGCCTGGAGCCTGCTTCGGATTCTGTGCCTCATCCTCTCTCTTCCTCCCCCACTTGTGCTCTGTCTCTCTCTGTCTCTCAAAAATAAATAAATGTAAAAAAAATTTTTAAGTGTAAAATTGGACCCGTTTGGACATATAGATACATCCTATAACCACATCACAATTAAGATTACAAAGATTTCCATCTTTCCACAAATTTTCCTCATGACATTTTGTAATACATCTTTCTCTCTATCTTATTTGCAGGAATCCACTGATTAGCTTTTTGTAGGTCAGTTGCATATTTTAAGAATTTTATACAAATGGAATCACACACTATGTACTCTTTGTTTGGCTTCTCATACTCAATATAGTTATTTGGAATTTATCCATGTTGTGGCATATATCAATAGTCTGTTCCTTTTTATTGCTGAATATTGTTCCACTGTATGGATGTGCCGCAAAATGTTTAGATTGCCTTTATATTAGACAGTCAGGCGGAGCCCAATGTTTGGCCGATACAATTAGCACTGCTATGAATATTCATGACAATTCCTACTGTTAATATATACTTTCATTTCTTTTGAGTAAATGCTTAGGAGTGGAATGACAGAGAGAGAGACAGACAGACAGACAGACAGACACACAGACAGAGAGACAGAGAGAGAGAAAATCCCAAGCAGGCTTCATGCTGTCATTGCAGAACCTAATGGGGGGCTCAACCTCACAAACCTCGAGATCATGACCTGAATCGAAATCTAGAGTCAGACACTCAACAACTGACCCACTCAGGCACTCCCTGGGGCTATTTTGCATTTAATAAGTCATTAGGCATTTTTTCATAAGCTTATATGCCATCTGTATAACTTCTTTAATGAAGTGTCACTTGAAATTATTTTCACATTTAAATAAATTGTTTGCCTTCTCCTTATTGAATTGTAACACTTTTTTATATTTTCTGGATAAAAGCCTTTTGTCAGCTGTATACTATGCAAATGTTATCTCTTAACCTGTGACTTCACTTTTAGTTTCTTAACAATATCCTTTGATGAATTGGGCACCTGGGTGACTCAGTGGGTTAAGCATCCAACTCTTGGTTTCAGGTGAGGTCATGATCTTGCAGTTCATTGGATCGAGCCCTGAGTTGGGCTCTGTGCTGACAGCACAAGCCTGTTGGGATTCTCTTTCACCCATTCTATCTGTCCCTCCCCAACTCACATGCACACAGGACCACGTGCTCTCTCAAAATAAGTAAATAAGCTTAAAAAAATAGCCTTCGAAGAGCAATTTTGATGAAATTTGACATGTCTATGTTTTTATGTCATATTTTATGCTTTCAGTGTACTACTTAAGAAGTCCTTGCCTAACTTAAGGTCACTAAGACTTCTCCCTTCCAAATGTTTTATACTATTATATCACAATTAAATCTATATTTCATGTGAGTTATTTTTTTATATTGTGATAACAGTTGAGGTTGACAGGTTTTGCAAATGGCTATCAAATTGTATCCAACACAGTGAGTCGAAAATGTATCCTTTCCCCTATGTAATTTCTTTTGCGTTTTTATCAAAAATCAATTGACTGTATATCTACATGTGGGTCTAATTTTATATTCTGTTGGTTTAATAGATTTCTCTAACTTTATGCCAATTCTGTGCTGTCTTGATTATTATAGATTCCTAAGTTTTGAAATCAGGTGGTAGGAGGACTTTATTCTTGTTTTTCAAATTTGTTTTGGCTCTCGTAGGTCCTTTGAATTGTCATATATATTTTGGAATCATCTTGAAATGTTATATTTGTATTAAAAAATGCTTCCTGGGGTTTTAATTGGAATTGCATTAAATCTATTGAGCAGTTTAGAAAGAATTAACTTCTTAAAAATATTGAGCCTTCCAATCCATGTGTGGTATATCCCATTTCGTTAGGTGCGCCTTAACATGCCTCATTGTTTTGTGGTTTTCAGTGCATGAGCTTTGCGCATCTTTTGTCTAATTTATCCCTCACTACTTCATATTTTGAGGATATATAAGCTATTAGTTTTAATTCAATTTTATGATTGTTCATTGCTTATTTGCAATTAATTTTTATTGCTTCTAAACAATTTTTACGAACACAAGATGTATTCTACAAATTTGATAAACTCAAGTTTATCAAGAACTTACGAACTCTTGTTGCTGTTTTGGAGACTCCTTAAGACCTTCTACAAATACATTATACCATCTTCCAATAATGATCATATTTCTTCTTTTCTAATTTGAATGGAAATTTTTCTTGCGTCATTGCACTGGCTGAGAGTTCCAGTACAACACTGAAGAAAAGCATTGAGAACAGGTGTTCTTGCCTTTTTCTGATTCGATCTTCACTGTCAAATACTATGTTAATCAAAAGCTTTTTATAAAGGCTCTTTATCAGTTTGAACAAGTTTCCTCCATTTCTAGGTTGCTAGGAGTTTTTAATCATGGCTAGACATTAAATTCTGTCAAATGTTTTCTTCTGTGTCTATGGAGATAATCATCATGCAGGTTTTCTTTTTTAGTCTATTCATATAGTAAATTCCACTGGTTGGTTTTTAAATGTTAAAGGAAACTTGTATTTCTGTGATAAACTTTACTTAATCATGCTGTGCTGACCTCTTTCTGTACTGCTAAATTAAATTTGCTAAAATTTTGTTATGAAGTTTTGTATCAGGAAGGGTGTTTGGTTACACTTTGTTTGTTTGTTTAACATAATATCTCTGTCTAGTTTGGGCATCAAGGACAATGCTGTCTTCATGGAACGAGTTAGGACGTGGTCTCCCTGCTTTTATTTTCTGGAAGATATTATGGAGAATTATCATCATTTCTTCTTTTAATGACTGGTAGAATTCACCAGTGAAGCCATCTGGGCATGGTGATCCTTTTGGATGGGTATTATTTATTCAATTTATTTAATAAACATGGGTATATTTGTGTTATCTTTTCTTTTCAGTGAACTTGGGTAGTTTATGTTTTTCAAGGCATTTGTCCATTTCAAATAATGTGTCAAATTTACTAGCATAAATTGTTGTTTTAATATTTACTGCCATAAGTTGTTCATAATATTTACTTTTTATCCTTTTACTATCAATAAAATCTAGAGTGATGCTCTTTTTTCCCCTTCTTTCCTCCTTTTCTTCCTACCTTTTCCTGATCCATCTGGCTAGAGTCTTACCAATTTTAGCACTTTTCTCAAATCATTGATTCTATTATAATTCTGTTTTTCATTTCATATGCTTTCACTTTTATTATTTCTTTCCTCTGGCTCATTTTGCTCTTTTTTTTTTTTTAAATGTTGTTTAAGACAGGAGGGCAAGTAGGTCCTGTGACTCGATCATGGCCCCAAACAGAGATTCTCTATTCAAATTTGCACTGAAATCACCATCTCTGCTCCCACTCTTTTTGCAAACACTAGAGATTTAATCAGTAATCATACTCTAAGTTGAAAGTGTGAAATATGTTGAGTGTGGGCAGATGCATTCTGCTGGGGTAGGAAGGGAGTTGAAAATAGGTCCAAGCAAAGAACCAGAGGAGTGATTAGAAATCTTAATTTACAAAAGAGGAGATGCTCAGAATAAGGGTCATAAACACAATTCTCCCTTATTTAAAGAACCATTTTATAGAATAAGTGTTAGACTTTCTGGTGGTCTTGAAACATCACTGGATCAATGGGTACAGTTAGAGAGGCCAGTTTTTGTCACAGAGGGTCCCAAACAGAGTGATTTTTGTGGAGATGGGTGTGAGGTCTCAGTTCCCGGAGGAAGTGAACAGAATTAACATTTAAATATGTGTTGAACTTGTCATTTCCATCCCTGAAGTCACACAGGCAGATGTTCAAATCCCACTGTCAACACACACCAATTGTGTGACTCTGAGCCAGTTACTTAACCTGAGTCCCAGCTTTCTCATATGTAAATGGCAGTAATAAACATGCCTGTTTTATAGGGTTATAAAAAATTAAATGAGATATTGTGTGAAAAAATGTTCAGCATAATATCTGGTATACTGTATATACTCTATATATTTTTATTTGTTTATTATTAGCATGAGCTGAAGTCATAGTTAAACAACTTTGGAACTGGGAGCAGTCTTATAGGTCATTCAGGCCAAACAGATTACTGAATGGATAGGGAAAGTGAAGCAAGGAGAAGTGGCTTGCCCAATGTCACACAACTTGTTTGATAAAATCTGGAGCCCAGACTCTCTGGTCCATTGACATTCCCTCTGCTCCACATCACACATACACGATAGGAACTGGGGACCGGAATTCAGTTCGAGATTCTCATTTCCATTGGTGTGCTCTGTGATTCCTGGCTAGTCCTTCTGTCTCTCCAGATCTTAGTTTCTTCATCCATAAAATGGGAACATCACCACATTTCTAGAAAAATTTTTTTAATGTTTATTTATTTTTGACAGAGAGATAGAGTACAAGTGGGGAGGGGCAGAGAGAAAAGGAGACACAGAATCCAAAGCAGGCTCCAGGCTCTGAGCTGTCAGCACAGAGCCTGACATGGGGCTCGAACCCACAAACCGCGAGATCGTGACCCAAGCCAAAGTCAGATGCTTAACCGACTGAGCCACCCAGGAGCCCCTCCTTTTTTTAATTTATTTTTTTAATGTTTATTTATTTTTGAGAGAGAGAGACAGAGGAACATCACCATATTTCTAAAAGCCTTTCTAGGGTTCAATGTTTTGGGTTTTAAACAAGTAATTTAAGCTTGTGGCAGGAATTAGTATGTTGAAATTGTTTTCCTCAAGCAGGCATTTCCATTCTTATTCTTTTGCTTACGATGACCAAAAAAAAAAAAAAAAAAAAAAAAAGCTGCTTTTTTTCGTGTTATATTTTAAAAGGAAATCTAACGTTCATTTCTAATCTTGTTTCTTTGCAGCTGGGTTGAGTTAAATAGCACACTAGGATTAAGGCAAGCCAGCCGGCTTCCTGGGAAAGCAGTATGAGGTTTGCTACTTTGTTTTCCTTATCTCCCTTGGAGTACTGATAACACTGCCTGCCCTCTGCCCTGTCCCTGTCATCAGCTTAGGGATTTGCAGAGACCACACTGTTCCTCTAGCTCCAGGGACCCCCACCACCAACTTAGAGATAATCACTTATTCCGGCTGTTCCCCAGTTGGTGGGAGGGCTGATTTTTCTTGCCTGCTTCCTTCCTACACAAAAGAGAAGCAATATTCTGAAAAGATACGTCAATTAATGTTCCTGCCTCCCAACTTTCTTTGGCTGCAGTGAAAGGGGGAAGTTTTTCCTTTTCTCTTGTGTTCGTTTTGCAAGGTTCTCTTTGTTGTCACTTTAAATGGATATATAGTCTGTCGAGACATGTGTCTTCCTTCCAGAAGGTACTTACTGAGCACCCACTCTGTGCCCAGTGCCCTGTTGAGACTCTGTGCCTGCCTCAAGGAATGCAGAAACCAGAGACAGTGGAAAAATGAGCAACTCTTGGGCTTAGGTTAGTATTTTAATTCATATAAATTGAGTGCTAAGAGACTGTGGTGTAGGGAGATATGAACCCTGCCTGGAACTCAGGAAAGGCTTCCTGGAAGTGGTAGATAGAATTCATGACTGAAAGATAGGTAGAATACAAATGAGCAGAAAGGACAGTGTGGGCAATTAATTTCTTTACCAAGTTTCATAACCTATCTTATTTGAATGTCAACTCAGTGGCATTCCCTATGCTAACTAGACGTTGGAGGATTTACTTGAGAGGGGGAAAAGATTAATCTAGTGGTCAAAGACTCCTGGATCAGGGCTGTTGTTAATTTTAAGCAGAGCCGTGGAACCACTCCTACATAAGCTTTCCAGTGGCTCAGAGAAAGAGTAAAGAATGTAGGAAACAGGGGTGCCTAGGTGGTTCAGTCAGTTGAGCATCTGACTTCTGCTCAGGTCATGATCTCAAGGTTCGTGGGTTTGAGCCCCGTGTCAGGCTCTGTGCTGACAGCTAGCTCAGAGCCTGGAGACTGTTTTTGGATTCTGTGTCTCCCTCTCTCAGCCTCTCCCCTGCTCATGCTGTCTCTCTCTCTCTCTCTCTCTCTCTCTCCAAAATAAATAAAACATTAAAAGAAAACAATGTAGGAAGCGTATCCTTCCTTTCCAAGTGCTGCTAGGGGTTCTCAACCTCAACACTACTGACATATTTGCCCACCTAATTCTTTGTTGTGGCAGGCTGTCCTTGGAGTTACATAATGCTTCGCAGCCTCCCTGGCTTATACCCACTAGATGCCAGGGGCAATCTCTCCACAGGTAAGACAACTGAAATTCTCTGCAGATGCTGTCAAATGTCTCCTGGTAGGCAAAACCACCCTGGCTGCGAACCCTGGTGAGACGCAGTTCGATATGTTGGAGAGATCATAAAAATCAGGATCAAAAGAGTAAGTCTCTTCCTTGTGGTTTCGCGCAAGTCACTTTTGATTTGGGACTTCGGTGTCTCCATTTTAAAAAGAAAGGAATTGTACTATATTCATTCATCCACTTGCTTATGTGTTCCTTCATTCAATCAGCAAGTCTCTTGTAAGCTCTGCTATGTGCCAGGCATTCTTCTGGGTGTCACAGATGGAGCAGTGAACAAGAATAACAAGATCCTTGCCCTCATGGTGCTTACATTCAAGTCATAGGAGGCAAGCAAAAAACACATAAGCATAAAAAATATAATAAAACCCCAAGCAATGACAAATTCTATGAAGCCAATAATGTAGAGCAATGATATAGAAAGTGTCTGAAAGTAGGAGGCTGTTCTCTGCGGAATTATTCTCGGATGGCTTTTGAGCTGAAACCTAAGTGCTGACAGAGCCAACCCTGTGAAGTTTGGAGGAAAGAATGCTCTAGGCAGAGAGGACAGGAAGCACAAAAGCTGTGAGGTGGGTACAAGCTAGGTCTGCCCAGAGACTGGTCAAGAGTGGAGAGAATGCTCGGAGGGGTCTGAGGGGTCGACAAGGGTCAGTTCCTATAGGGCTGTGTGGACCAGGTAAAGGAGTCCACATTATATTCTACTTGCTACAGAATGCTATGGGGGTGGGGGGTAGCAGGAGAGTGATACAATCTGATTTATTTTCATAAAGATCATCCTGGCTACATTGAGGATAATGGATATTAAGGAGATAAGAATGGAAGCAGGAAACCAAGGGATGGGGTGGTTTCAGAAGATCAGGAGGGACGTGGTGATGGCTTAGCCTACAGATATGGTAATGGAGATACGGAGAAAGGGATAGAGTTTGGGGATACCTTTGGGTAGTAGAGCCAACTGGATTTGCTGGTGGAGTGAATGAGAGAAAGGGTAAGCAAGAAGAATGCCTGAACTTTTGGCCAGAAGAACTGGGGGTATCATTTTGCCATTTATTTATGGGAGAAAAATAGACTTGAGAGTGAAAGGCAATAGTTCAAGATGAGTCTAAAAGAATTTCCAATTAGAAAATTCAGTTCTATGATGAAATTTAGTATTGCCCTTCTTTTTTTTTTTTAATTTTTTAATGTTTATTTATTTTTGAGACAGAGAGAGACAGAGCATGAGTGAGGGAGGGTTGGAGAGAGAGGGAGATCCAGAATCTGAAACAGGCTCCAGGCTCTGAGTTGTCAGCACAGAGCCTGATGCGGGGCTCGAACCCACAAACTGTGAGATCATGACCTGAGCCAAAGTCGGATGCTTAACAACTGAGCCACCCAGGCGCCCCAGTATTGCACTTCTTTTATTTTCTCCAGAGACCTCAGTCTACCTCTCCCACCTCCACGACACACATATATCACAGAGGCACACATGCAAAGCTCTAACAAAAACAAATGTGTGAGACAAAGACATCGCGGGAAGCCAGGGTAGTTTCCAAACTACGTCATGCATGCACAGATACTCTCATGCCTGACAAGCAACAAGGGTCTTTGGAAAATCATTTCAGAGGAGATCTTGTCAATGGGAGGTTTTGCTATCAAGAAATCTAATGAGGCTTAAAGATGATAATTCATTAGCAGTCTTCAACATGCCCCCACTCTGCTGCGTGGTAATTATTGAGTAGCTACAGACCAGCTCAGAAATACAGTGACAAGACAGATTGCTCCATCCATCAAATCCCAAAGCTGTAATCATCTAATGAATGCTACAAGAATCAAACAGTGGAAAATAATGATAATACGTTTGCTTCCCCCTGAGCCTTTTAGCAAGGTTTCCAGAGTCTATGGTGAATAGATTTACTGGAAAATTTGACTCTCCCTAGGGTACAAGTCACGGTTGTCTGACAGTGACAGGACAAATGGTACTACTTAGATGTGAGGCGGAAAGGCAGGTAGATATTTTCTTTTAGCCTAGGAGAAAGTACTCCTTTGGCTTGGACCCTCGTAGGAAAGTAAGAAATTGAGAGCAGGCATGGATCTTACATGAGGCTTGGGGTTTTCAGGACTCTAAAATAAGAATGGGCTTCTCTCTAGAGCTGACATAAGAAAGACATCCCTGGAAGCCTTAGATCCACTCCATCCAGCACTGAAATGGAGAAACCACAGGGAATGGTAACAAGTGAAAACTGCAAACCTCTCAGCACATACGACTTTATCCACTCCCCCACACCAAGAGTCTTGAACAAGTTTGAACATGGCTTCTGTTAGCTTGAGGCCATATCCCTGGGATAACAACTCCAATCCCCTTTCAGTGACCACCTGAGAAAGCTCAAAGCTGCCAAACGAATTTACTGTTTGTTCCAGCCAAAACCTGACCCTAAGCCCCCTGACCTCACTTTTCTTAGAGGATTTACTTTAGAAAAATTGTAAATCCTTTCTTCGTCCCTTTGAGATGTATCTTCTGCAACCCAGGAATATCTGTCTTAAGGACCTGGGAGCCATTCCTTTGAGTATAATCAGCAAGAAGATAGAGCCAGGGCTTCCCAGTCTCTGGGGGTGGGTGGGAGCCTAACTTTGACAAATGCCACAGAGGCCTCAGCACATTGGCCACGCATCCTTGGTGTCCTTCAGTACTTCTCCTTCAGCATACCCCAGCATTTAAAAACCATCCTGCTTCTTGTTCAGTGGAGTTGAGCTCAATTTACACACTGAAGTCTCTCCCATACTACAGTTAGCGCCAATAAAATCTGTCTTGCCATTTTTAACAAGTGTCTGGTATGAAGTTTTTCTGTGACATGAGCACGGGTTCTGGGAACACAGAGGCAAGTCTGGGCTCGCACTCTTCTACTGACGTAACGGTAGACAAGGGACTCCATTGCCTGAAGCTTTAACTTTGTAAGTGCAAAATGAGGATACTAAAACATATTGCCTATTTCTAAGCGGATGTGATCCTAAAATTGCATAATGCTTTAGAATTGCTCCAGTGCTAGAAAATATGAGAAGTTTTTATAATGGATACATTTTAGATCAGGGCAATCTTTGAGAAGGTAGTGCTGACTCACAACTGGCCAATGACAGAGAACATCCTGTGTGCCCATCCCCTAATTTATTTTCTTCTCTCTTCTTCCTTGTAAGTCAAGCATCAAAACCCAAGATTTATACCATCCTTGAAAATATACTGATCTTGGGTTTAGAAACTGCATTTTTGTGACTGTGTTTTTGGATGTATCTTTATTGAGTACAAATATGTACTTGGTAGGGACAACACATTGACTTGATTACGGCCATTTCTGCACCGGCAGAGGTGAGTTCGTGAGAACCTGACAGGTCACCCAATAGAAGGTGATAGGAAAAAGAGGCCCAGACTGATGTCAAGCCAGGAGAATGGTGTCTGCATTCCCTCTGCCAGAGATGAACCATCTACCCTTCTCTGATGCTATAGCTGTTGTGAGCAGTGACCTTCTAAGCATGAGCTCCAGTCCCTGCCTTTGCCCTTGTGCAGTGGTGGACATCGAAGCCCCTACCTCTCTTCCCTGAGTCAAGCGTAGAAACCAGGAGACCAAGAGTAGTTTCTCCTCCTGGAGCTTGGGAGGTAGGTATCATGCCGAGGTGGGCTCTAGCCTAGCATGCTCCCTCCCTTAAGTTACTTGCTTGCTCAGTTAACATGAATAGAGGCTTCTGCCCCAATTTCCATCTGAGACAGCAGATTTATAAATCCTAGCCATTGTGACTAGGCCTAGACACTCTGCCCACGTCTTGCCATTCCCCTCTTCTTGGGGCACTGGATCCTGTCTGTCTCTCCTCCCCACCGCACCTCCAGTTAGTCCTGGAGTTCTGCTCAAACAAGTTGCCCATCTGGACGATGCCACTATGTTGCCGCACTTACCGGAGACCACCTCACCTTTGCCTGCGCGCTCCTGCTTCACGCCCTGCCTGTCAGACTGGATCTCTGTTCTGAATCTGCCAGCTCAGCTGGGTTGAGTGTTGATGTTCCTGCAGATGATGCAGTTGGGGCTCTCAGCCACCATGGTCCTGGTCATCTTGCAAGTCAGAGAAGTTCCCCTAGTCCCGGTCCTGCTCTATGTTCTCTGCCATTAACTTCTCACAGGGGCCTCGAGGGGAGATCTCAAAAGGTCTCACATGAAATCTGGCATTGGGGTCGTTCTGACTCTTTGTGCAACTTTTTCTGGAACTTATTCTAACTAACTCTGACACACACAAGTCCCCCCCCCCCCTCAGTGCTTTAAGCAGCCGCCTCTTCTATGAGGAAGATGAAGTGTCTTGGTTTTGTCAACCCACGTCTCTGTTTTGCACTTCCCTCATAAGCATGGGCGAATTTTAATATGAAGGGCAATTCAATACATTATCAATTCTGAGACATCCTGTTGTCAGGGTTCAACTAGCTTGTATTGTATTTAAAGTAGTTAATGGAATGCTAATTTGATCTTGGCCAATCCTTTTATTGGATGGAGCTGAGCAACTCCAGTGAGTTTAACACTTAAATATATCCTTCAAAGTACTGATGAAAACAAAGGCCTATGCTGTGATTGCAAAGAACCACAGTGCTATCTGAATGAATGCCTTTGAGATGAAGGGCTTTCCTGCAGAGCACTCAACTGGAAGATGTACCCCGTGGGTGTTGAATCTTCATGGAGAGCAGATGGTGTTGCAATTCAGATTTCAGTCCTTCCTCCTTTTGTGTGAAATGAAGTACTTCAGGTAAACTTATCAATAATCAAGCTTCATGCCATTCAGTTTCTCTAACTATAACAAAGGATGATAATAACAGCTGGGAGTACTGTGCAATGATTGAGTCACCATGCAACTCTTTACCCTCTCCTGGCCTCAATTCACTCATATGTAACATAGAGGCATTGGGTAGTATCTTTCAAGCTGGTCCCATTCTAAGATTTTTGGGGAGAGTCCACTGGCTTCATTACTGAGCATCTTTGAAATTTCAGTTTAAATCCAAACCAGAGTGTCTGTCTGAGTTAGACAAAGACATGTCTTCAGATTTCTCTTGGCTACAAAGTTTCTAAATTCCAAACTCTTTATTCATTCATAAAAATTATTAGCCTCGCAATATGCATAAGATTGAATTTGTTGCAGTTGTTAGAAAGTTACTGCAGAGTTGAATATAATTATCTTCTGGTATCTGTTGCTTTGGGCCCCCCAAAATTGAGCCAGCTTCCTCCTACACAGAAGAAACCTTCAGACCCAAGTACAATATTGTTGCTCCTTCAGAAAGATGCACAAGAAGCAGAAGGCAAGGGAGACAATTTCCAACTCAAACTCTGACCTGCACTGATGGGTTTACATTCTTCATGATATTAAGAGACTTTGGAAGTCGTATGATCCATTCTACCCCCTTATTTTACAGTATGGAAGCCAAGACTCAGAAAGGAGAAGTAAAGTAGTCAGAATGCTGGTGGTTAGAACTGAGGCGCACAGAGAACCCACTCTGCCACTTGTTAATTGGGTGACTCCATCAAATTATTTAATATTTTAGGCCACAATTTCCTCATTTATAAAGGGGTTATAATAAGTACCAATTTCATAGAGTTTTGTAAAGGACGGATGATAAAATGCAAATAAACATGTAGTGGCATGCCTCGCATAACGTAAACACTCAATAAATGTCAAATGTATTTATCACAGTGCTTTGGGACCAAACCCCCCATCTCCTGCTATCTTTGATTATATAATCAGAACTTTTATTTTATGGATCCAGAGAAACGCTAGGTGAAAAACAACAGTGTCTTAAGTGTCAAGAATGGTTGATTTTCTTGAGACAAAACATCTAAAAACAAAAAATAAGGTGAGACCAATAGCTAGACTTTGATATAAATAAACAGTCCGAGCGTGAAGATTGCTGACAAATCGTTCATAATTGCAGAAGTTGCCAGAGGAGACATCGAGATAATCTTACAGAAACAGTTACGGAGGACAGAAGAGGACTGTGATAAATGAAGTATAGGATGTGCAGAGTGTGGAGACAGATGGTAGTTCTGGCATGTGACTAGGGAAGGGGAGTGGTAAGGGAGGTGTCTGGCATAGGCGGGCAACGGTGGTGACATTGGTCAGCCGTGTCAGGACCTTGGATGTAGAAGTGAAGAGGGCACTAGAGCGAGAAGGCAGATTCAGTCCGAGAGGCATTCAAGACCTCAAGGGTTGGTTTAAGAGTTCCAATGGAGATGTGCCTGATGGCCATAGACTGAGGAAGGTCATCCTCCATGTCCAATGGATATTGGAGAAATATCCCTGAAGCAGTAAGTGGGGAAAGGGACCACCTACTTGAGTAGCTGGAAGAGTTCACTGAATCTTTCTCTTAGATCAGGGCTCATACATTATAGCTAGATCCCCTTCTTGTTCATCTGAAACAGAGAGATATTGGTATGCTTTCGAGAGAGGCCAAGGGGGGCCAGCCAGGGGCAGAATTTACAGACCAATGATATGGCAAGGGGCTTGGTCAGAAGATTAAGGTAGAAATATACCATTTAGGGATCATGGACGTAAGCAGGCTGTCTTGATGCTGAGTACCCGGCACTCTTGGCATAGGAAATCTTAAATTGCCAACACCACCCCTACAGTGAAAGGATTGGTCTTTGGGGTCAGATATGAGACTAGGTCAGTAGGGGACTAGTGAAAATAGGGTGCAAGGAGGTAAGGATAGTAGCTGTTAGGACCAGAGAAGTGGGCAGCAGTACTGTTTGTTGAAACTCTTTCTCCACATACCTTGCACATATCTCTGTTACAACAACCATAATAACCTGCCATGACCATATTCTGTCTGGTTCTCTAGACAACAAAATATTTCAGGCAGAGCTTTTGAAAGACAGCAGTTAAGAGTATTCACTCTGGAGCAGTACAGCATGGATTCACATTCCAGCTCTCTCAGTCACTAGCTCTGAGACCTCAGGCAAGTTTCTTAAACTTTTGGTGTCTTAGTGTTCTCATCTGTGAAATGGGGATAATAACATTCCTCATACTGGTGCAGTGACAATTACATTAGTTAATAAAGCAATTAGATAATTCCCAGCATATAATGAATGTTATGTAAGTGTGAGTTAAATAAATAATAGTTTACCTTTGTCCCCAGCCCTTGGAATGGTGCTCATTTTCAGTGTTTGATAAGTGATTGTTAAAGTGAAAAATTAAATGACAAGGGTGAATATTTTGTCAAGAGGTGGTTGGAACCCTGAAGTCCTGGCCTGCAGTCTGTGACCTCACCTTGACCCAAGACACCAGCACCATGAGGTGCTGAATTGGACAACATAGTCCCAGCATCCAGCCATGGATACAGTGAGTGGTTACCATGAATTAAGGAGACACATGTGTGTTTAATCCCATGAATTAATAATACTAATAATAATCCTGTAGATTATTCCATCCCATCAGGCTGCCACAGGAGACAATGGCTGCTGGTCTCTGAGCTCCTACCCCACACACCTTCTTTCTTTATGAGGCTCCAGGTACAGGTAGGGATAGCTCCTGCCAGGAGCTCACATCACTTGTGAGGAGCATACTTATGGCCAAGTATGGCCTTCTGGCTTCAGTGCCAAATGTCTCTACAGGCATGATTGGGATCACAGGAGGGTCTGATAGTCAGTGAGTATGTTGAATAATAAACCACAGTCACTCTTCTTCCCCTTCAACTTGTTTTGGATTCCTTTCTCAATCACCTCTCTCTGCCTCTCCTGCCTAAGCCCCAAGACAACCTCTAACAAGAAAATCTAACAAAATAGTTGATGTTTACTTTAGAGATCGGTTCTGTTCCATTGATCTATGGGTCTGTTTTTGTATCAGTACCATAATGTTTTGATGACTACAGCTTTGTAAAATAGCTTGAAATTTAGAGTCGGGATGCCTCCAGTTTTGTTTTTGTTTTTGTTTTTCAAGATTGCTTTGGCTATTCAGGGTTTTTTTCTGGTTCCATACAAATTTTAGGATTGTTTGATCTAGCTCTGTGAAAAATGCTGGTATTTTGAGAGGGCTTGCATCAGATGTGTAGATTGCTTTGGTAAGTATAGATTTTTTTTTAAGTTTATTTATTTATTTTGAGAGAGAAAGAGAGAATGTAAGAGGGGCAAAGAGAGAGGGAGAGAAAGAATCCCAACTGGGCTCCACATTGTCAATACAGAGCCTGATGCAGGCCTTGAACTCACAAACAGTGATATCATGACCTAAGCCAAAACCAAGAGTTGGATGTTTAACCAACTGAGCCACTCAGGTACCCCTGGAAATGGAGACATTTTAAAACATTTGTTCTTCCAATCCATGAGCATGAAATGCTTTTCCATTTCTTTGTGTCCTCTTCAGTTTTTTTTGTAAGTCTATAGTTTTCGGAGTGTAGATCTTTTACCTAGGTATCTTATTGTTTTTGGTGCAATTGTAAATGGGATCGATTCTTTGATTTCTTTTTCTGCTGCTTTGCTATTGGTGTAAAGAAATGCAACAGATTTCTGCACGTTGATTTTATATCCTACAACTTTGCTAAATTCATGTATCAGTTCTAACAATTTTTGGTGGAATCTTTTGGGTTTTCTACATAGAGTATCATATCATCTGCAAATAGTGGAAGTTTGACTCCTTCCTTGCTGATTTGGGTGCCCTTTATTTCTTTTTGTCATCTGATTGCTGAGGCTAAGGCTTCCAGTACCACGTTAAATAATAATGGTGAGAGTGGACGTCCTTGTCGTGTTCCTGACTGTAGGGAAAAGGTTCTCAGTATTTCCCCTTTGAGGATGAAGAACTGCATTCGAATCCTGACTCTACACATCACTAGTTCTGTAACCACAGACAATTCCCCCCAAGTTCTCCAGGTCCCAGATTCTGCACCCACAAAATGTCAATTGTAAAGATTAAATATGAAAACAGTAAAAACTCCTGATCCATGATAGGAACTCAATAAAGCTTAAAACAGCAATAATAAAGTGATCGTCCAGCATCCCATCATTAGAGTCTAACAACCCCTTTCACATGCAGAAATAATAGGAGCAGCTCACCCACTGTCCCTAAGAGATGAATTGATGCTTGCATCAGCTCTTTGCAAACAGACTGATCGATGGAGCCAGTGATCAGGAAAATTGAATTCCACTGAATACACATTGCTGTCTGCCTGGCATCATCATATTTCAATGAAGCAAAACTGTAAATAGTGGGAGGCATTTCTGATGAGCTATGTGTTTGGGAGGAGGGGATTTTGAAATGTCATTTTGAGCTCAAATTAATCAAATTTTGAGCAACCGAATTTGGAGAAACAAGTTCAATAGCATCTAAGTGGTGAACAAAAGAGAATTCAGTCTGAACCACAAAATAGCCACAGGCAGGATGAATTCCATGGTGCTCCCATATTAATGTGCTTTCTGTATTGTTGGTTCTCCAGACACTTATTTAGAGCATCCCATGGGCCAAGAATTGTGGTAGGCACTAGGGAAGTTCAGAGGCAGTGGGGACAGACCCTGCTATCAGAAAACTTCCAGTTCAGTGGGCAAAGAGGATGCCTAAATGCCTAAAAAAGAGTAGCAGATGAGGCCACTGTACACCTTGGAGGTCTGGTCAAACCTAGCCTTAACCCATTATGACCTGTGATAGTCTAAAACCCTTCTTAGAATCTTCTGCTTATTTCTTATCTCTATGCCAGTACCATGTGGCCTGTCTTTCCCTCAGTACTCTGGACTTAGGCCCATTAGCAGTCCCCTGAGAAATCAACTCATCAAATATTTTGGAATGACTTATAGATTTTAGTCAAGATTTTAAAGAAATCATGGTGTGGGTCACATCACAGAATGGATGGCCTCCTTTCTTCTCTTTGGGGTATTAAACAATTGCTCTTACATTTGAGCAAGGTTGTTCTGACCTGTTTTACATCCCTGTCAGTATAAACTTCTAGCCCAAGCACTCAAAATTTTTCCAAATAAGTGCAGTTTCCTTCCCACAAGAAGTTCTGATGATTAACGTCCTCACCTCTCATTATATAGATAGGCTGTTATAACACACGATCTCAATGCTATTAGAGAAGTCAAGAAAAAAGGGTCTTTCTACTGTGGCCTGGGAGAATCAGAGAATCTTCTAGGCCTCCTAGAAGAGGAAGCTTTGCATGAGCTCTGGCAGGATAAACAGGTGGGGGTTGAGAAAACTCTCTAGTGGGAGAAAATGACAAAGAAGTTTGAAAGACAGTGGCATTATTCTATTGGTTGCCCCCAGTCTCAAGACAAAGTAGTGCTATCAGAAGGCTACAGTGTTATGTCCTTCAAGTTTCAACAGAGAGGTGGGTGGGTAGGACATCAATGCCAAATAGAGCCAGGTAAGAGGTGACAGTGGATCAGGAAGAATGACAAGAAGACCAGGAAATCTGCTGAGTGAACCCAGCCAAAAATGATGAAAGAAGGGAAATATCCAGATAGAAGGCATGGGATGGAAAACAGGTGGAGGAGATTTGAAAGGAATGTGGGGCAGATAATCCAGAGCAGTGGTTCGCCACTTAGCTATACATCAAAATCCCTGGGCAAGTTTCCAAAAACCTCATGCTGAAAGCCACCCAGACATCTGACTTAGATGGCCCAAGGTGCATCCTGGACACCAGGATGGCTGAAGGCTCTCCAAGTGATTATATGCTGCCAAAGGCAAGAGCCACTGCTCTAGGGAATCTCCCCCAAAGCTGGTGATAATAACAGTAGCAGCTTATTGCTCCCTCCAATGTGCTTGGGGATAGAGGTGAGGGTAAGGAAGAAGGGTGGTTGGAAGTCTTTAGGATGTAAGCTTAACCTGGACTGTTGTGACAGCCATGAACCAGGAGAAGTCAGATTTTAAACTTAAGATGTAATCCAGTGCATTACTTTTCAATGTGTGATTATTGAACCACTGTATCAGAATCACTGGGGTACTTGCTAAAACACATGTATGAGAGCCCCACTTCAGAATCTCCTCAAGGGGGTTGGGACAGGGAATCTGTATTTTTTAGTAAACTCTATAGGTGATTCTTATGTGCATTAGAGTTTAGAAATCACTGTTCTATTGCAGGCATTTAGTGTATTTTGTATTGCAGCAGATAACGAATGCCACTTTTCACTGAGCACATACTATGTCCACATGCTATGTACATAGATGATTTCATCTTATCCTTAGACAAACACTTTGTTCTTCAGATGAGGAACCTGAGGGTCAGGGAAGTTAAATAACTTGTTTGGAGCCATGGAGCTAGTGAGGGATCAAACCCAGCCTTCAAGCCATCATTTCACTCCAAAGCCCTTGCTGTGCTTTTCCCGTTTTCCTCTGTCCTGCCCTCCCCCAAGGACAGGAATCCCATCTTTCATAGTCAGCCTGTTGCCAGGTACTCTGTCCACCAGCTGCAGTCCTGCTGCTACCAATCGTCTGCAGCAGGGGTAAAATGAGAGGAAACCCAGACCTGGAGTCAGAAGACTATTTGTTCCTTGGTTCTACAGCGTTGTCTTGGATAAGCCACTTTGCTCATTGGAGCATTTACTCAGAAATCAAAATGTAACTCATCATGTTCTCAAGACACAATTCTTTGCCCTACTTCTCTAAACCTGCTCATATAATGTGAGGTTGAGCCCATTCCTCCTCCTGCCTCTGTCCACTTCATTAGCACTGTCTCTTCTCCAAGGTCCAATTGGAGGAGGGAGTATTTTTTTTCCTCCTCTGGACTCATTCAGGCCACATTAGATCCATAGTTCCTGCACTGATGGAGTGCCACCTGCTCTTGGGAGCGGGGAAAACTCTCTCTCCAGCTACCCACCCCCTTCCCAAAGACAGGAGACTTTGTTGTTTGTCCAGAGCCAGGACATTTAATGAGTCCAGTTGACTTGTGGTATGTACTACACCCTGTGCTCTCTCTTGCTTTTTTGCCTCAAACTCAGGTAAAGCGCGGCCCCGGGCCAGATTGGCCAGTTTTGTGGGCCTTTGGCTTCCACTCATGGCTGATTGAGTAAGCAAGTTTAAGGTCCCTCTTGGGTCCAATTCTCTTTCTTTCTCTTAACAAAGATATCCCTGAATATATGAGACCCAGGATAGATATTTGGTGCTTTAGAAAGGCAGTTAACAAGCCTAACTCATGTTCTCCAGATCAGTATTTAACAGACAGCTCCTTGTCAGGGATTGTCAGGCCCCAGCCTCAGTGATAAGCATGGTGGCAGTTTTGTGTCGATTATACTTCAGTTTACTGTGTGTTCAACAACACCCAAGGACGTTGTGCTGAAGACAAGAGTCAGGCATTCCTGGGTCTTGGGCCAAAATATTAGCATAACAGAGCCAAAGCTTCCCTCTCTATTTCTAACCATGCCTTCATGCTTTCATCCACCAAGTCCCCAAGTCCCATTCTGATTGCAGACTAGATATTGTTCCTTTTTTTTTTTCTATCTCCCCCCTTCTCCTCCTACCTAGCCCATGCTGTACATAATAAGTGCTCAATGTTATACTTAAATAATGCCCAAACCCACTAACAATTTTGGTGAACACAACACACACACACACACACACACAACACACACACAACACACACAGCATCAGAGGACAAAACAAAACAAAAAAATGATGCTAAGGGAGTTTGGACCTCATGCTGTCATTTCTTAAATGGCTGAGTTTGGATGATTAAAATCATGAGGAGTCCAAAAGTGGAAGAATTCGTCATGTTTGACGTTGGCACATTTTAACCAATTTTAAAAATTGCTTCCGCATCAGCAATGTGGCCAATTTACATGTACTTAGGTAATGAGGAAGAAAAAATGCAGACACGGGACGTGAGAAGGAGAATAACCATGAGGGAGGGCAGGGAAGGAGCCATCCCAAAAGAAGGAGGAGGAAGAAACTGGGAAAAGAGAGAAGGCAAATAATTTAAGACGATGAAAGAGAATGAATAATGAAAGAGAAGACAATGCAGAAGACAAACATCCTCTTTACTCAAATTGAGAATGTCAGAGCAGCAGGGGAAGTTTAGATCCCTGATATATGCAAGAAGAAACTCAAGCTGAAGGGGAAACAACAACAACAACAAAAAACCAGAGGCCACATTCAGGGTCAGAGCTGGAGCACAGGTCTCCTTTCCCTAAATCAGGCTGGTTCTGCAGTATGCCATCACTTCTGTTTCGCTGTGATCAATCCCACACATATAGTAGGCACATAATAATTGCTTATGGAATGGAAAAATGTAGTACCACATGCTGATCTGGTCAGAAACCATTTCTGTTTTTGTTGGGTTGCTGGTTTTTATTTTTGAAGGTGAAGAATATTAAGATGTGTATGTTTTAATGTCCCTCCACCATGTCTTCCTGTGTTTTGTCTTACCCCACTCCATATCACAGCCTTCTTAGTCTCCCAAGGACCTTATTTGTTTCTCCTTTTATATCTTGTGGTGGTCACATTTACCTTGTAGTACTCTCTCCTCTTTGATTGCCTGCCTTATCTCTAAGTACTTTGAGATCAGGGATTTCATCTTAGCTCTGATATAGGGTCAATGGCATTGAATTAGCAGGCAAGGTTGAGAGCCTACTTTGTTTGACCTTATAAGACCTGAGGGTCCGTTTCCCCATCTGTAAAATGCTGATAAGCAGTTCCTGGTCTCTCCACCTCAGAGGACGCCTCTGAAATTCTCTTGCAATGTTGTAAACTGTTACAGCAGCACAGTTGGGTGTTCTAGAAATGGGATGATTGTGGTTGCTGTTGATGTATGTCTTCCTCACAGCACTTGGCATCTAGCCTTACATAGGATACCACCCTGCAGACACATGTTTGTTGAATGAACAACATAGCAATCACATTAGCATCTTCTATTTTAAATCAGCCCTTCTCCTTCCAAAATTAGCAAGAATCTTCTGTTTTCTAGAGCTTTGGTGATGACAAAACTTCACTGTGTTTCTTTTTGAGTCCTCAAAACTTCTTATGAACTTTTTGAGTCATTTAATCCTCTTCACATAGTTCTTGGACAAGAATCCTGGGCCAAGATCCTCTAGAGACACTGAGTCTATCTGCAAGGCTAAGGTATATACACACCCAGCCATTTGACATGCCCTATCTAAGAGGAGCCTCACCATGATAATATAAGAGAAGCACTATTATTAGTTTCATTTAAAGATGAGAAAACTGAGGTGTAGAACTTAAATATTTTGCCCAAGATGCTTTTTCTGTTCATATGGCAAATTATAAGACAAATTGAATACAAAAAACCAACTTCTATCCCACTGCCCCTGAGAACTATGTTATATCATTTGAAGACATTGATTTGGTTAGTAAAAAAGGCTCAGAATCAAGAAACCATGCCTTTCTATCCCCCCTCTGAAGGCTGATTTGCAGTCATAGGAGTTGTGGAATCTTGTCATTCCGTGTCTCTCCAGCCTGACTTGATGGAATCGGCAACATCCTCCTTGTGTGCCTTCATGGAAAATCCAGTCAAGTTTCTTGGCAAGACCTTTGAAGTACTGCTCTCAGTCCAAGAGGAATAAAAAAACTCTGCTAACCAGCTATGGTTCCCATTACAACAATAACAAATTACTATCACTTAGTGGCTTTAAAAGAACACACATTTATTTTTTTGCATTTCTGGAAGTCAGTTTAAATTCAAGATGTTGGCAAGACTGTCCTCCCTTGGGAGACTCTAGGGAATGATCTGTCTCCTTATCTTTTCCAAGCCTTTTCTGCATCTCTTGCTTTCTTTTGTCTGTGGCCCATTCCTTTATTTTCAAAGAACATCACCCAGTGTCTGCTTCCATTGCCTCATTGTCTTCTCCTTTCTGTAGTCAAACCTCCTTCCTTCCTCTTATAGTGATATTTGTGATTACATTCAGGGTCTAGTTCGATAATCCAGGATAATCTCACCATCTCAAGATCCTTGGTTTAAATACATCTATTGAGTTGGTTTTTTTTTTTGTTTTTTTTTTGCCATAAGGTAACATTCACAAGATGCAGAGATTAGGCCCTGGATATTTTTGGCAGTCCTACCACACCAGCCCAGGGAAATGATAAGGAAATCTGTCTTTGCTGAGATTCTGTGTAGAAACAAAACAAAACAAAAACAAAGTCCCCCAAAAAACCAAAAACCAGCCTCTGTGTGTTCCTAGAGTAAGGGAGTATTTAACCTATGTGTTACAGGAATCCCTAAACCTCAAGATTTTCATTAAGATGTTTCTGGGATCATGATAACCTCTGAAGCACTCACCAAAAGCAAATGTAAAGATTTCCTTAGAGCAATATTTTCACAACCCATATTGCATTGAAGCCACTCCCATATTGTCATTAAACATGTGCTTGCACTCAAAAATCACAAAGTTCACAAGATAAAAAAGCAGAGTAAACATATACAATTCACAGGAGGATTTGCACATCAAGAATTCAGGATAAAGTGATCTAACAGGAGACCACAAGAAGCTTAAAATGATTAAAGATGTGAAATTAATAATCAAACTGTAAGAAAAAAAATAAGGCTCCACGAAAAAAAAAAGAATAGGCAGATTTGAGAAAGAAGCAAATGTTACTTCTAGAAACAAACAAAAATCATTGAAGTTGAAAGCTTGAGGATTCAGAGAGCAGAGTAGACAGAGTAGGAGACAGAACTAGTGTCTGGAAGACAAGATTTTAGGATATTAACTAGAAGGCAGTCTGTCATCTTTTTTTTCCCAGTCTTCCATCTTTTAATAAGGGCTCAAAGAGAAGGGAGAGAGTCAACATTCAGTGAGAAAACACCTGAGATTTTTCCATAGTTTAAGAAAGACGTCAGCCCTCAGATTAGAGATTTACAATGCATCCAGAGCAACAAGAAGAAAAAAATGAATCCAGGCCTACGTACTTTGAAGTAAAACATTACAACTTCACATTTCTATAACACTCCAGTCATCTCTCCATTTTGATTTTCCCCTGAACCATAGAGTGGAAAGGAAACAGGGATCATCTCTCTTAAGCCTTTTATTTTATTGAGGGGAAACTGAGGCCAGGGAGGAGGTACAGCTTTCCCAAGATCATTCCAGAAGCTCAAGTCAACAGAAATCTGGTATTGCAAACCCTAACTTAGGCTGTTTCCGGAAGCTCTGGGGCTTTATCTGACTCTCCACGGTGGTCTAAGGACAAAGGAGAGAATACCCCCAATGGGGAAGTGACCAAAGTAGACAAGGACAATCTATTAGCATTAAACATTGACTAAATGAGACCCAATATTATTAAGTCAAGCTGAGAAGTTGAATGCAGGGGCCGTTTTATATGTCAGCACCATAGCAATTATGAATGGACTGATTAATAAGTAAACAAACAAATACTAGGAAATCAGGCTTGTTTTAACGCTTCAAATTCACAATAACACCCTGTTAACATGAACTTCAGTATTAACACTAATAACCGCACTAATCACGGGGGTGAAAACTCCAAATTAATTCAAATGCTGCTCAATAGACCATCACTGTGTCCTCCCTGCCAGTTCCTTTTCTATCTGTTCAGATCTCCATACAGTAATTAAATCCATTAAAATATAAAACTAGCTTTGGTTCTCAAGGGGAAAAATGAAAAAGGAAGTTGAACAGCATCCCTGGGGATGGACCTGTGACTTCCCAGAACTTTGATTATATCCAAATTCGTGGGGTTTTTTTTGTTTGTTTGTTTGTTTGTTTGTTTTTTCTGAAACACCAGCTCTCCCTCGCAGGGATCCAGTTGCCAGGCTGAGTCACAGCATTTCTTATCAAAATAGAAGATGTGGCTTCACGAAGAGGATGAGCAGAGGACTAAGAGAAGACTTAGGCTGACATCCCGGCCCTGCCTCAGAGAGCTGTAAGATCTTGGTTTAATAAAACGTGTTTTTTTCCCTCTGGCCTTCATTTTCTCTATTTGTGAAATAGGAATGATATCTGCTCTCCCAGGTGGACTGTAGGAATCAAAACCGTGATCAAAGTTAAGGTGATTTGTAAAGTACATTATTCCCCAGAATGCTCCAAAGCTCACAGAAATGTCATTTTATTCTTTAGGTGAGGTGTGGGAACACAGAGCAGTGTGGGCAAACGAGGTGTATGTATGGCTTATGCTGACTTAATAAATAATACATTTTAAAAGAGGATCGAATCATGATTCTCTTACAGATGGAAATGAAGATATGCCAATGATTTTATTTACCTCATGAATTGATGAACAAACCGGTAGATGTTGCAGTGAATTCAAACACAAACTCACAGGGGCACATATTTTTAGTCAAATATAGAAAGCTGAAATGAATTGATAAAAAGATGCCAAAGTGCTCACAATAATCCATTGTGTCCCATTAGGCTCAATTTGCATTTCTGTGGGCAAGAATTATTTGCATTACTATCCACTTCTGTGACTTAATTTCTATCTACTATTTCTATCCTTGCCCAGTCAAAGACAAGGGGAATCAGAGCTAACCTAGGTAGATGAGCTAATCAGGAAAACTACTAAATGTTAAAGGCTTTCATAATTTTTCCTTACAGACCCTTGATAGAAAGAATCTCAAACCTACTTGAAGTAATTGCTTAAATTTTGGCCCCATGACATGCTATCAGTACAAACCTTAGGTAAGGAGTGGGAAAACTCTGGACTGCACTCCAGGATACCTACTCAGGTGTCCTGTACCGCCAACAAATGTACTGTGTGAGATAACCTTGGTCAAGCTTTGTCCTTTATCCAAGCCTCAGTTTTCCTCTCTGAAAAATGAACCGTATTTGACCAGTTGACTCCTGGTCCACACCAATGAGTGTAACTGAAAAGTGCTTTCTACAGTTGACACAGTTTTAGCCCCCAAGAGGGCATATATATTACTTTTATTTGACCACTCGGGACAGAGAAAGTAACATCACATGGCTCTCCAAATGATTTTCCTCCTAAAATATACTTGTTTAGAAAGACAAACAAAATAGGAATTGTCCAAGAAAGACAATGGAAAGTGTATTTATGCCCATTATCTGTAATGGTTAATATTATGTCAACTTGGCAGGTGTTTTTGGATGAGTCTTAAATTTAATCAGCGAACTTTGAGTAAGCGAAAGTCTGTATAGCACAAAAAGACCAGTCTCCTGGAGCAAGAGGGAATTCTATCAAACTACCTTCAGAGTCCATCTGCACCATCAGCTCTCCTGGATCTTGAAACTGTCCACATTGCAGAATTTGGACTCACCAGCCTCCATAACTGTGTAAGCCAATTACTTATAATAAATCTGTTCCTCTGTATGTACTTATCCCCTTATAGTTCTGTTTTTCTGGAAAATTCTGACTAATCCACTAGCTATTACTCAAATGGGAGTCTCTACAAAGGTAGTAGTTAGTTTTGACTCTACTCATGGGCACACCAGAAAGCTTTTAGAAGGAACCTTCCAATGAGAGCCTGGAAATCCTGGTTTGTGGGAGGGAGCAAGGCTTAGTCAGTGTCCCCTGTGGCCATGGAGGGCATCCTCAGAACCTGGCATTCCCAGTGAGAGGCTTCAGCTCTGGTTCAGAACTACCACCCCTCCTCCAGGGCAGGAATCATATCAACAGACATTGCTGGCTTTCCTATTAAAGAAGCCATGAGAAAATGTTGGGGACCTTGAGGACTGGAGGGAAATGATAGAGGAGGGTTATACCCATGTCAGAAAGCTCTGGGGAGGAGAAACAGACTCTTAAGAAAAGGCTTGTTCCAACCTTTGTTGAGACTCTAAAGGAAGACATAGTAGCACTATTGTGCTATCATTTACGGAGTCTGGCCAATATACCAGACACTGTGCTAAGTGCACTTTACATAAATTTTCATGCATGATCGTATCAACTATGTGAATATAAAGATATTATCCTTACTCAACACATGTGTTCAGTGAGAGCAAGTAATTCACCCTATGTCACGCAACCCCTCGGAAAGCATAAGATGGATCCCTAAGGAAAAAGTGTGGCCCAAAACCAAGGACCTATGAGGGAGAAACTAAAGACACCACGTGAGCAGAGGAGCTCAGGAGAAGAGGGAGGACAGCAGGAGATTTGGGAAGGGAGTTGGGCAGGCAGTCAGCTGCCTGAGAATGGTTTGAATGGGGGCCAGGATCTCCATCTGTCCCCCCCCCAAAGCTGCTGTTCATTTGTACACTCCACTGGCAATTGGTGGTCACCAGCAACATGTCACCTCCTCCTAATTAAACCTTATTAGAGTCAGCTGAGGAAGGAGTTATGGTTGGCAAGACACAGTTCACCCAACTCCAGCACCACCCAAGAACAGAGACCATTTACTGGTTATTGATGAGTTTCATTTGCTAACAATCACATCCCATTTCAGAGAGTCTGGGGAGCCACTGCTGGAAGCTCACATTTCCACACACCCAGATTTCCTGAGGGAGCACCTCGGAGATGCTAAGTGAGGTATGTGATAGAGAATGGATTGCAGGCAAAAGAGTTACCTCCATGATGCCTGGCATGAAGAGTAGTACAGGTGTAGGTGTGGTCAGGACAATGGGTTGGTGACTACCAGCTCTGCCATCTTGAAGCTTGCAGGCTTAGACGTATGGCTTCACTTTTCTGAGCTTCTGAAAATGGAGATGTTACCATAGACCTAAAATGAGGACCAAATGACTGTGCAAATGTGCAGAGTTTTGTACACTTTAAAGCAATGGTCAGCAACCTTTCTCTGTAAAGGGTCAGACAGTAAATAATTCAAACTTAGTGGGTCACACAGTTTCTTGCAGCTACTCTGCTATTGTAGTATGAAGACAATTAAAGACCATACATTAAAAAAATGGGTATGGCTGTGTTCTGATAAAACTTTGTTTATAAATGATGAAATTTAAACTTCATATAGTTTTCAAATGTCATGAAATATTATTCCTCTCTCCATTTTTTCAATGATTTAAAATACAAAAAAAAAAAGTCTTAGCTCTAGGCCACACAAAAAGAGAAAGCAGGACAGATTTGGCCATGGAGCCACTGACTGCTACCCTCTGCCTCAAAGTGCTGCATAAATATAGAAAGCACAGTAGGGGAAGAAGTTTTGCAAAAAGTTAAAAACTGTATTTTTTCTATATTAATGTGAGGCTTTTGAAAAGCAATTACTTACTATGCTTTGTGGTACTACCATGAAAGGATTAGTAATCTGGAGAAGATGCCCTTGTAGTTTGGGCCAACCAGGGAAGGGATTCATGGAAGGTGGGGCATTTGGTTTAAACTGAAGGAGGAGTGGGATTGCAACTGGGCAAGACCAAGGTAAGAGGGCAGGTATTTAAGGAGGAAAGAAAGAGTAAGGGCACAGGAGACAAAAGGAAAATTGAAAGACAACCAAACAGAGGAATGCTGTGTAACTGGCAAGGCCAAGACTCCAGTCTGAGCCTCCTGGCTCTTTCCACATCCTAGATACCTGGTAAATTGTGTGGACAAATGGAAAATCTAAAAGTATCCAGCTCTAGGAGAACTTTTTGTCAGATTGGGAGATAGCAAGACATTCCAGTGGAAGTTATTAAAAATAACTAAACAACCAACATGACAGAAGAAATAATGAAATCATAATACCCTTTAATGGAGCACACAATTGAATGTTAGGTATTCTGCAAACACTCTCTCATTTGGGACTCATAATAATGCTTCAGAGTTCTCGTTATCCCCATTATCCCCCATTTAAAGATGAGGACACCGAGAAAAGGTGATAGAATGTTCCACTGGGCTTGGTAATCATCCTTAATAACTGCAAAGATTTGTGTATTATCTTCCAAAGACTCTTGGCAGGGACTGAGGGAAACATGGTAAGTAATAACCTTAGGACTGTGGTCAGTGACCTTGAAGGTGGATGGACGCGTGTCATGCGTGGGGCAGCCAGTGCCTCAAGGGAGGAACACAGAAGTGGTGTGTATGTAGATGACTCAAAACCAGCCTGACTGGAGTAGCTGCGAACTTCTTACATCTATTGGGAAGCCTGGAATGGTTTACAAGAATGTTTATAGATGCCTTGCTGGGGAAGACATGCTCTGGCAGGAGTCATAATGGCAGCAGCATGGGGGTTGGAATAATTTAATAACATTTTCAGCTCTCCCAAGAGCCGTTATGTGAAAACAAAGAAGCAGGTGAGAAGAGAAAGTTGAGAGTTATTTGCGCTTTGTTAATGGGCCTTTAATCAACAGACCCCCACCCGCCACCAGCAGCAGCCAGTTCCTGCAATTTGGGAAGTCTGTGTACTCACAAAGTGCCCATTCAAATGCCGTGGAGGCTGGCACAAAGAGGCAATCAGACAAGCCCTGGCTTCTCCAGAGCGCTACACCTGCACCTGTTTTCACAACAGGAACTTCTTTATCAGCCTTTGAAACTTACAAAAGGGAAGGGGTTGTCTATAATCAGTTCTTTTCCATCCAGGCTTTGGGGGCAGAGATATATAAGCCAATATCAAAAGCTAATTGTCCTCTTTCCCTGGAGAGCCAGTGAGCCCATGTGAGTCTGGGCAGCTACAGGTCTACCATGGGGCATCAACATGACTGAGCCCCTTGGGCTATGAACCAACTCCAGCTGTGAGGGTGGGAGTATGGGTGGTAGTGATGGCTATAGCTGGAACCAGGGGGATGGGAGATGCATTAGCATCCTCCCCACCACTGTTGGGGAGAATGCATGAGCTGGCTCGTCAGGTGCGGGAGGAGGATGAATGCTTTTTTGATTGCTATAATTGCAGCAAATTGGATGCTTGAGAGTGCCTCTTTAACAAGAAGAATCTCATGGATGAGACTTCGGGAAGAGGCCTCTCTTCGGATCCCTCTCCTTTGTCCCATGTGTATGAGATAATTCCCCAGCCATTACAGATTATGAATGGGCTGCTAATTTTAGTTGTGCAAGCCAAACAAAGACCCTGGTTGGTAGATCCGGAAGGTGATTCATCTGATATGAGGTTTGTATAGTGGAAGCTAAAGGTCTTGATAGGCACCCCTGATTATTTCAAACTTTCCATCCAAAGAGCTGGAGAATTTCTTAAGTGACCATGTCAGCACTGGCAACCAAACATGAACTCCAGTTCCTAAACAATATCATCAGTATCATGAAACAAACAGAAAAACTGAGGCACAGAGAGGTTTCATAAAATAATCTCAGGAGACTTTGAGAAGGGACTGGTGCACCTGCATGGGGCCAGTACATGCATAAGCCAAGAAATCTGCTGATGACCTCAAATTCATATTTGCACCAACCTCCTGATGGCGACCTTCTTAAGACCAATCAGAGCTCTTGGTCTTGACCAATTCATAGTAATAAGGCTTCTTAATTTGTTAATCAAAGCTCTCCATGGTCAAACTATTTCAAAGACTCTCATGAAACTAACACAGCATTCCAAACCAACCTCCTGATACCCCCCACCAAATGAGTCCTCCCACATCCAGCTGGACTGGTTTACTCAGTATGTGCCAAGCACCCCAACACATTCTTCTTTCTTCATCTTGGCTACTAAACCCACCCCCTGTCATTGTTTCCTCCTATGTCTCCTCTGCCCACTATTTTTCCAGGACCAGCCCAGTGTTCCTCCACTCCCTGAATGAAGTCTTGTCTTTTCCTCCTCAGATGTAGAGGTAAGACACCAAGGAAAAGTCACCTGTACTGTCTCTAACCCACACCTCCCCTGCCAACTGGTGTCCAGGATAGGGATGCACTGAGTTCAGTGAGAAGAAGGATATGGATTCTACACTTTCTAACGAAAAGAATTTGGCCCACTCACTTCATCTTCCCAAATTCCATTTTCCTCATCTAGAAAATAGGGATAATTTCTACTTTGCAGGTTTTTATGTACTAAGTAGTACTTAGCGTTCACCCAATAGGCCTTTACCAAGAGCTTTCTAGAAGTCTGATGCACAGTGACTGATATATAGTAGGTGATTACTAAATATTACTAGATATTATATTAAATATTTACTAAGTAGTTTCGTAGGACTTGTGTAGTTAGGGAAAATAATTATTAGATTGAACATAGGATCTGCTTCCATGGTCTTCTTTTCTCCTTGTCTTTTTTGACTGTCTACTGGACACAAAGGAAAAGAAATAGAAGTATATTAATAATGACTTAACACTTTATGTTCAACATTCCGTATGTTATCTATATTGTGTGTCCAACCATTTGGATTTCTGTTGGGTGAACAACTGAAATATCGAGAATAAAAATAATAAGTGTGAGTATAAATGTTTTCCTATTTTTTTTTGCATTGGTCAAGTGACATTTGTTAGGTGACATTTTATTAAACCAGCCTGAACGTCTATCTAAGAGAATAGACTTGTGAAAGACATGGTGATTAGCTTGAAATACATGAAACTCTCTCATAAAAGATGAATTAGACCTTGTCTCTGTGTCCTCAGGGGAGAATCACCACTGACAGGTGGACATCCCTTCAGAATTATGTGTATGTGTCTTTGGTTGGGAGTGGGAACCACTGACTTGACAGGCTGGGACACAAGACTGTCATGATTCCGGCAGGGATCAAGACTGAGAGGAAGAGAAGTAAAACACTTTCCGTTTAATAATGGGGAGTTCCATTGAGTCCACTTCTAAATGAGTAATTGATTCCATTTTTAACTGAGTAAAATCCATTTTACCTGAATTATCATCCCCGGGACCTTCAGAGATATACTTACACACACCTGCACACACACACTCACATACAAAACTGATCTTTGTCCTTGGGAGCTAATCCTATTTTAATAGGTCCTGTTAAGAGGAACTGTCAGCTTCAGCATTCACAAGGGAATAGAGAAAAAGAATCCTCAAAAGACAACTTCACGTTCAGCTTCCCCTAGGGATCCAGCACCCATCCGGTGCCCACCTGTCTATGAAATTTGTCTATGATGACCACCATTATGAGGGCTTAGAGTGCTAAGACCACATAATTAAAGCTTAAGTCATTGGGAGCCTGGGTGGCTCAATTGGTTAAGTGTCCAACTTTGGCTCAGGTCAGGATCTCACAGTTCGTGGGTTTGAGCCCCACATCAGGCTCTGTGCTGAACGCTTGCTTAGAGTGGGGAACCCGCTTTGGATTCTGTGTCTCCTTCTCTCTATCCCCCTCCCCCACTCATGCTCTGTCTCACTCTCTCAAAAATAAATAAATGTAAAAAAAATTTAAAATAAATTAAAAAAAATAAAGCTGAAGTCATTTTATATCAGGAAAGGGCAAAGGCTCTAGAGGGAAAAAATCTTCCTCCATGAAGAGGAACATTTTCCTAGAAGGAAGTGGGGTTCAAGTCGAGATTTGGATGGAGACCCTTGAATAAGGAGACACCTGATATGAGAAAGGAGGAAATAGTTGAATCTGAAGATAGAGGATCCAGGCTGAGAACTTAAAAGTGGGCACAGAGGCTCTTCACATGTCTTTAAGTGTCTTCCTTTTGGAGATTTAAGGCAATGTTCACATATGCTACAATTATACTTTCCTCCCCTCTATGTATAACTCTCTTCCAAAATCAACAAAAATCTTTAGAAAAGAAGGTTGTAACCACACACCCAGAAATACTGGTCTTGAGAAAATGAGAAACAGAGTGGTGAGAGAGGAGGGGGCGCACCCGTGCCCATCTGTACCTTCTACTGTCTCTATGTCAAAGAAAGGGTGGGCATGTGAAGGAAGGCCAAAGAATCCCAGGCAACTGTCAGCACTCACTGAGGACATGAGAGCGAGGTCATCTTGCCCTTTCCTACCCAACCCAGCTTTCCATCTGAATGCACATGGAGGCCCAGGAGAAACCAGCCGAGAAACTTCCCTACCAATACTCAGAATCATAACAAATACGTATTTGTTCTTGTTTTAAGCCACTAAGTTTTGGGGAGACTTACTAAGCATCAGCACATTTATTGGAGCATGAGCCCCAGATGATGCCCAGGGGACCGGAAGGACAACCATAGAAAAGCCAGAAGGAATAAGAAAGCCCCCAGTGCTAAGGAGCACTCTAGAGGGGGTGTAGCCATGAGCAAAGAGAGGAAGGAACCCACATGAATTAGAGAATGCTGCTCTCTGGAAGGAGAAAGAAAATGACTGAGCAGACACCTAAGGCACTAATGAAAGAAGGAACTTTCTAGCAGAATTGTTTAAGAATGGAATGGACTGCTTTATTAGGTGCTGAGTTCTCTAGCATCAGGTGTATTTTAGAAAGGCAAGAGATTTAAGCACTATGTCATTGGCTTTCCACGATCACTTCCAACACCAGGCATCCATTAGGTTCTCTAAATCCTATTTGAGAAGATGGCAGCACAAGCAGAATTACATCAATAAATCTGTCATGTTATCTTGAAAAGAGGCTCTGGTTTAACAAAAGCAGCAGTAATGTGTATGGGAGCGAGAAAGTTCCTCTGCGTGTGTGATTTATGGACATTAATCTGGCCAGTCTGGTCACAGCATACACACGTACCCACAAAGGAACAAGAGGACTGTGAGAATGGTTACTGGAAAAATATTCGGCTCCAAAATGAGGCCCTTGGGCAGACAGTAGATCTTTTTCTGAGACTCTCTTTGGTGGCCAGGCCCTGTTATTATCATTAAGTGATTTTGAAACATGATCATAATAATGACAACAGCAATAATAATAACAGGAATAGGCAGCCAACTCCCCGCTGGCCTCTTACTGCCAGCAATAGATCTGCTGTCGAGAAAAGTGATCTCTCTCTCCCCTTCAGAAAGGCTTCATGAGTTGCCAAGTGATGTGTTTGGTGCCGTAGCAAAGTGCTGCTTCCATCCAGAAGCAGGTGGACCCTCTTAAAATCTCCTCATAAGAAAGGCTGCAGGCTTGATGTGTGCTCATTACGCTGCCTTTCATGGACATTCTAAGGTGGAGAATTAAACCTTGTAACATGCTCATCAAAGGTTGTGCTGATCTTCTTTTTTAAAAGAAATGCAATGAGGCTCCCAAGACTGAGTTTTCTCATTTCTAACTCCATCTCCCCACCCTCACTGGGTGAGGAGAGCTCAGAAGTAGAAAATACTTGGAAAAGGACAGTTTGAAACCCCATCAACAAACTTTTTAGGGTTTAACTGTATGCAGGAGAACCATATTTCAAAGCAAAGAAAAAGGAGCCCAGCAAGAATATGTCCAAGGGAAAAAACAAAGAGTGGCTGGTGAGAAGCATGCACTTAAGTGTCCTCAAAACAATGAAACCTCAGGAATAAATAAACGTAGGGTCTTCCCTTGAGAAATAGAGCCTGTTCAACCAGAAGGCTGGTAGTACTTTGCTCTTTTAATCTGAATCTTACCTGAGGGACAATTTCCCAACAGGATCATTGCTTCTTGACTTGGAACCTTGCCAGGGAACAGAGGGACATGAGAGGAGCAATGGAAAGAATCTTTGCCCTAGTCCTGCCACTAGCTTGCTGGGTGGTCTTCAGAAAGCCACTTGCCCTCTCGGAACGTTGGATCATTGGTCTGTAAAGTGGAAAGGTTCCTTCCAGAATTATGAACTGGTGAACTCTGTGCATCACAGCCTCTCAACTTTGCTCTGCTTTTGCAAAACATTCAGACACATACTGAATGAATGCAATTTTGAGATAAGAGATGGGCCATTGAGAGGATGGGGCTGGACAAGGGAGGTTGCCCCTTTCCCACAGAAAACACATGTGGAACTGAACTGTGATCTGCTGTTTGTACCTTGACTGTCACTCTTAAAGGAACCCTCCTGTTCTGTGCTGGGAAGCAGAGACTGAGAGAAGCCAAAGAGAGGATGGCCAAGCTTCAAGGGCCAGGGCAGGACCCTTGGGTTATGATGGCCCAGTGAGAAGGTACCAAGCTGGCCCAGAATCAAATGAAGCACCCCAAAAGGCAGCTAAACCTGTGATTAAGAAGTCATAATTTCAGTTGTGCTCCTGAAACTAATATAACACTGTATGTTGATTACACTGGAATTAGAAACTAAATAAGAAAAACTTAAAAAAAAAGAAATTGAGATTTCACATTTGTGTTCCTTACCTGGGAAGAGTTTAGGGGATCATTCGGGCCCTTCCCAAGTCCAGTGCTTTGTTCTAGAACTAGAAGTACAGGAAGCTGGCAGTTGGGTCTTGGCAAGGGAAGGGGTTTAGCATTGTGTTAGGACTGTTCTAATCAGGAGGCCAGCCCAGGGTGTCAGCTCGCAGGGAGAGGCAGGCTAGACATCAACCCAAGTGAGGTGTGCCAGCCAGTGTCATAGCAACAATAATGAACTGGGGGCCTCGAAGACCGAGGACTTACTTCTAGCTCTGTTGGGCAAATCTCTGAGCTTAGTTTCTACATCTGTAAAATGAGAATAATCCTAACCTTGTTTTTCTCATAGGGTAATGTTGTAAAGCTTGCATGTAAACATGAGTGGGAAAGTTCCTTGTCAACTACATGAAATAATAGTTTTGACAAGACCGTAAAGATGTGTGAAGAAAAGGAAGGTGAATTTGATGAATTCCTTCCTAGGTTCACTTCTCTAATGAGATTTCAAACATGGATAACACCAAGTGCAAAATAAATCTCCAACATTCCGAGGGCATCCCTCCTTAATACACACACACCAAACAGAGTAACCCCATTACAAATGCAGAATCTTTGATAGAAAGAAAAAAGATTCTTGATGGAATCACTTTATCGACAATAATATAAAACCTGATACCCTTCATGGTGCATCTGGGCTGGTGGGGTAGAAATGGGTACTGGCAAATGTGTACTGCTCTTGACAGAGCACAGACAAAGCAATGTACAAGCCTGACAGAGACACATTTGCTTTGGCTTTCAAACCTCCAATCCTTTCCGAGGGGTTTAAGAAAGGAACTGGTTTACTGAGAAACTCCCAACTAAAGAGCAGACTTGGGCCATATATGGCTTTCTAGATCTTCAGCAGTCCCAATCCTGAGACCCAAAAGAAAAACTGTTTCTTTAATAAAAATTCCTCAGACTGTTTAATTCACCACCAGCCTGTGAATGTGTGCCCTGTTAACTCTCCTGGTGTGAGAAACTTTCATAGGGAGAAAAAGGATTTTTTTCAGCTTTATTGAAGTGTAGTTGACAAATATGTTTGTAAGATATTTAAAGTGCACAATGTGATATTTAATATACATATACACCGGGAAAGGTTTTCCCAGCCATCGAATTAATCTCTGTCTGGCTTATGTCATTTATTTCACTTATGCATTAGCACAATGCCCTCCACTTTCATCCATGTTATCACAAATGGCAGGATTTCCTCTTTTTTTTTTAAGGTTGACTAACATTCCATTGTGTGGATTTCACATTTTCTTCACCGTTCATCTGTTGACAGACACTTAGGTTGTTTCCATACCTTCACTGTTATAAATAATGCTGCAATGAACATGGGGTGCAGATATCTCTTCACGATGATGATTTTGTTTACTTTGGAAATATACCCAGAAGTAGGAGTGGGATTGCTCAATTATATGGTAGTTCTATTTTTAATTTTTTGAGGAAACTCCATACTGTTTCACATAGTGGCTGTACCAGTTTATGTTCCCAGCAACAGAGCTCAAGGGCTCCCTTTTCTTCACATCTTCACCAATATTTGTTACCCCCTTATGTTTTTGAAAGGAAAATTTGAGGAGGACCTGTAGAGAAGGCAGATAGGGTCCTGGTCTTGCCAGCCAGCTAAGAATTCGCTTGAAAAATACAGTTCTTTATAAGGAGGGTTGACTGAGTGTTGAAATCTGAAGGGCAGCCTGAGAAGAAAGACTTTTTTGGTAACAAAGTATAACTTATACAATCAGATCTTAGGTGTCCAGATACATTTTACTAGTATCATTTTCCTTTGGCCTGGAGAACTTTCCTTAACAATTCTCCTAGTGCAAGAATGCTCATGACAAATTGTCTCAGCTTTCATTTATTTTTATTTTGTCTTCCTTTAAAAAATATTTTCTTTGGATATGGATTTCTAGGTTAATAGTTTTCTTTCCCCCAGCACATTAAGAGGTTATTCCAATTTTCTCTGGTTTGAATTGAGAAACCAGTGGTCATTTTTATGGTTATTCTTTGTTTTTCTATAATGTCTTCCTCCCATCACCCAACCCCTACCTGAGCTGCTTTTAAGATTCCTTCTGTCTAACACATCTTAGTCTACAGCAATGTGATTAGAATATGGTGTGTGTGTGGGGGGGGGGGGTGTATGTGTTTATCTTGCTTGAAGCACACTGAGCTCCTTATATCTAAGAGCTTACCTTTTTTCATGTCATTAAAATTCCTTCAACCATTATTTATGTAAATATTTTCTCTCTTTTGTCTGCTCTGGTACTCAAGTTATGCATACACAAGACTCCTTGATACTGTCACCAGAAGACAATTGTCTCTGAGATTCTGTTCATTTCTTTCCTGCATTTTATCTCTCTGTGCTTCCATTCATATAATCTATCTCTGCCTTCAAGTTCATCAACCTTTCTTACATACTATTTAATCAGATGTTAAATCCCATGATTAATTTTCATTTCAAATATTGTATTTTTTAGTTCTAGAATTTTCATTTTTTTTCTATCTTAAGTTTTTCTTCCATTCTTAAGATTTCCTACTCATTAGGTTAACATTTTCCTTTACTTTATTTATTATAATCATAATAGCTGTTTTAAAGTTCTTGTTTGCAAATTTTATCATCTTTCTCATTTCTTGCTATGTTTCTCTGTTTCTGGTTTTTTCTTTTGGTTATGGATCATGTATTTATGCTCATTTACATATCTTAGCAAATTGGATTGTATGGTTGGCTTTATGGGTACTACATTTTTAAAGGATTTTATCTTCTCTCATAAGAGAGTTTAGTATTTTTTCCAGCAGACATTTAAATTGCTCATGGATCAACACAGTCCTTTCAAGATTTGTTTAGAAACATTTAAAGAGCCAGTCTAGGGGGCGCCTGGGTGGCTCAGTCAGTTGAGATTTCAGCTTAAGTCATGATCTCATGATTTGTGAATTTGAGCCTTGCGTTTGTCTGTGCACTGAAGGTGTGGAACCTGCTTGGGATTCTGTCTCCCTTTTTATCTCTACCTCTCCCCTGCTTGCTCACTATCTCTTTCAAAATAAATAAAGATAAACTTTAAAAAAAATAAAGAAATAAAGAGCTGTTCTAGAATGACTATTACTATAGGGTTAGACTAATTCTATTCCTAAGGTGCTGCCTTTCTGTGGCTTCTATTGAATTACTGGAATGTTCAAGGCAAGATTCTCTATTTCAGCTAGTCAGAATGTCGTCCCCCAGCCCCGTGCAAACTCTGGTATTTGTTCCCAGCTCCCTGTCGTTGTCATCCCCTTGTAGATGTTTTCAGTCTGGCTTCATGCTGTTTTCTCTCCACATAGACAGCTTAGTATTCAGCTAAAAGTTCAAGGGGTTCTCTGAGCAGATTTTTAGAGCTTCTTTTGAACTTAGCTCCCTTTTCCCACGTACCCTGCCCCAGAAATTCTAGCTGCCTCAGTGGCCTTGAATTCTGATCTCCATCTTTTCAGCTCTGTGAGGCAGCTGTGGTCTGTTGGGGGTCCCCTTCTCTGCGCTATCATCTGAAATGTGCCTCCGAAAGAGAGCTGTGCTAATCATGGGGCTGACCTTGTTTGTTTATCATTTCTCAGAGATTACAGTCCTGCACTGCCTTTGGTTCAACATCAGAACATGGTTATTTTATATAATTTGTCTTGGTTTATATTTATTTCCTACAAAAGGGCTAGTGTGGTATCTGTTACTCCTTCATGGCAGGAAACAGATGCTCCACCAAACAGAATATGTGACTAGTTGGTACCAAGTGCTGTGTTAGTCTGTGAGGTTTTACAAATAAACAGCACATCCCCGGCCTTGTTACCTGGTGGAACAGACAGTTATACAAATAATTCTAGTGTCAGAGGAGCTTTAATGGAGGAATGTACTGAGTGTTGTTGAAATTAAGAGGAGAGAATATTTCACTATTTGAGGAAGTCAGGAAAGACTTCCTAGAGGAGATGGCATTTAAGCACGGAATTTATATTTTGCTAGTTGGAGAGTAGAAAAACACATTAAGCAAATGAACAAAGAATAAAGTATGTGTGTATAGTAAGAAGCACTAGATGACGGTTAAACTGCTTGTATGAGGGTGAGGGAAAACTGTTACAATGTAAAACTAGAAAAACTTCATTTAGCTCAGGAAAGTCACATTAAATAGATTGGCTTATCCACTACAGGAATCCATAGCATCATAATGATTAAAAGCAAGTTCTTCATGTGACCATGTCCATGATTTACTAGCTGAGATTTTGGATAAGTTTATTATAAACCTCAAGGTGTTGTTTTCCTTTAATTTTTAAAATAGTATCATCTCACAAACTACCTTATTATCCCAACAATGGTTAATGTAGTTAACGCCTGTAAAGTACTCAGTTCAGTGTTTGGCATTTAAGTGCTCAAAAATGGTAGGTGCTGAGGTGCCTGGGTGGCTCAGTTGGTTGAGCATCCTACTTCGGCTCAGGTCATGATCTCGTGGTTCATGGGTTCGGGACCCGCACTGGGCTTTGTGCTGACAGCTCGGAGCCTGGAGCCTACTTCAGATTCTGTGTCTCCCTCTCTCTCTGACCCTCCCCCGCTCATGCTCTGACTCTATCTTTATCTCTCAAAAATAAATAAACATTAAAAAAATGGTAGATGCTTATGTTATTGTTATTTCTACAGGCAGGTGGAGGTAGAGTTGGTTTGTGAGGTGGTTTGTTTTGTGAATAGATATGTATTTTTAGGGGAAAAAAAGTGCTGTGGCTGAATGAGGGATAAATTACATGTAGGGGAAGGATCCAAGACCAGAATGAACAGAATATGGAGTGGTCTGGAAGGTACGCTCAATAGAAGTCAAGGTCCATCTCCTATGGGTGGAAGCACGGCATGGTCAAAGCCTCAAACTGTGACAAATTGCTTTGACCCTGTTGGGATGTATTTTCCCTGCATTTGTTCTTGAGCAAGGTGCTCAATGACGAGTAGTAATCCCTAGACAAGGAGGTATCATTACCAGGGGTGATAGGCTCATTCATACATTCATTTAAGAGCATTGCCTAATGTGAGCATTTTTGCTATTTGTGGAGGACCGTATTTTTCAAAATGGCCAAAACAATAACTCTGATCCCACACATTCTTCTTATTATGCAATATTGACACTGTACCCATCAGGTCTGGGTGGGCCCATCACTGGAGCAGATTTGGAGCTATACGACTTCTGAGCCATGGTCATAAAAGGTAATACAGGTGATACCTGGTCCTCCTGGGACTTTCTCTTGGAACTCAGTTGCCATGCCATGAAAAACAAAAAAGAGCCCAAGTGGAGCGCCCATGTATAGGTTTTGTGGGGGACAGCTCCAGCTGAGCCCCGATGGTGGGTACCAACCTCGAAACATGTGCATGCCTGAAGACACTAACAATTCTGGCTCCACTCTTTAAACTACCTCTGATCCACTGTGTGGAGCAAGGATGAGCCGACCTTGTAGCCAGCCCCTGCCCAAATGCTGATTTATGAGGCAAACAAACCAAGGGTGTTGTTTTAAACCACCAGATTTAAGATTTAAACTACCAGATTGCTTGGTAACCAGCAATTGATAACTGGATTACTATTTTATATTTTTTCCCTTTCACAGGTACTAAATGTATAACTCACTAGCATTTTAAGATCCTCAGTTTTAAGACATGCATTGAAAGGCGTCCCAGGGGAGCCTGGGTTAAGCAGTTGGTTAAGCGTCTGACTTTGGCTCAAGACCTCGCAGTCTGTGGGTTCAAGCCCTGGTTTGGGGTCTGTGCTGACAGTTCGGAGAGCCTGGAACCTACTTCAGATTCTGTCTCTGTAGCTCTCTGCCCTTCCCCCACTCACACTCTGTCTCTGTCTCTCTCTCAAATATAAATAAACATTAAAAAAAATTAAATGGGGTCTCGTATTCACAAAAAAGTATGAAGAGCCACTAAACTAGGAATTTTAAACAAAAACGTATAGCAGAGGCCTCTGTACTAATGCTATTGGTTAGTTCTGATAAAAACCATTCTCTACCTGTAAGAAATCCAAAAGAGTTTCCCGAAAGTGGATTCTATCTCCCATAGCAATTATCTTGACAATATATTTCCCTTTTACTCATGATAATGCACTTATTTTCCTACCAAGACATAATTTGTTTTTAAAAAACAAGAAAATTATGCCTCTCTTGATGTCAACAACACCAGGTGAGCTTAAGTAATTGGGCAAACAGGCGTCTTTTGAAATCATTTCTGCCAATTTGCCCCCTTTCCTCCCACCTCCTTGTACTTCCTCCACACAGCTCCTTGCATGCACTCTCAAATGTGGTCCCAGCAGTTGGCAGTCACGACCAAAGATTAGGCTTCGCAGAGAGAGAAAGACGGAGCAAACCAGAGCTGGAAACCTCCCCACTGGTTTGTTCTGTTCTTGAAGGTGACTTGTGCGAAGGCAGCTGTGCTGTACATGGCTTGAGAGAGCAGCAGGTGTCCCAACACCCTGGAGAGTCTTTGTCAAGGCCTTACAAACAAGGAGGGACTGTGTACACTTTGAGATACCACAGGCAGATGCAGTAAACATCTTTTCCAAATAAATACCAGGATGTATTGATCCAATTAATGGTCAGACAGTGGGGCAAAGCATTTGGACCCAAGACCCGTAGCCTGTCTGTTGTGCTGAGAGAGAAGAGTAGGGAGAAAATATTCAACAACAGTCCAGTTGTTCCAATCCATATAGGGAATATCCCACCCCATTCTAACATACAACATGTATCCATCAAACTGGCCAGACTTAAAAATAAATAAACAAAAACCTTTTTAACTTCTGCCCAAATACAAATATAGTTCCCTGTGAAACTCAGATTTTTTTGAATCCATTAATTTTTTTTACATCAACTGAATTCTTATATTTGCATGTCACTTATACATTTTGCATTCATATCTCAGGAATTCTCAGTGAATTCCCCCAGTTGACCACTGCACAAAGACTTGGAGTGTTATCCCCATGGGGAGATAAGATGCTTACTAAGTGTTTGTTGATCGAGCATTACAACCAGGAAATAATGGTTTGCTGTTATGTTTTACAACAACCGATAAGAACAAATGGCTTAAGACAAGGCTAATCTTTTAGGGAGTATAAGAACCCAGTTAAATCTAAGAAATTTACCCCAGAAAAAGGCACAGGCGCACAGGGTATGCAATTTTTATTATAATTTCAGAGAATGCTGCAAAGAACTTCATGCATGCTAAGAACCCCTCCCTAATGATAATGCATTCTACACAGAATATGAGCTAACTTCTTTGGATTTAAAACCAGTCACCATTTATTCTAAGTCTACTAAATGTCAGGCACTGAGCAAGGCCTTTCAGTCCTATTTTGTCACTGCCACAGTTTATAGACGAGGAACCTTCTTCTCTTGTCTTTTCCCCATGACAATTATTAACATTCCCAAAATTCAGTGTTCTTCCAATGAACACATTCTGGGAAATGTTAATGTAGTAAAAATCCTTTAATTTGAGAGTAAGAAAGCTGAAGTCAAGAGAAAGACAGAGAGGGGTACCTGAGTGGCTCAGTCGTTAAGCATCTGACTTCGGCTCAGGTCATGATCTCACATTTCATGAGTTCAAGTCCCACATCAGGTGAGCTCAAGCCCCATTTTGGGTGAACACAAATCCCATTTCAGGTAAGCCTCGCTTCTCTCTCTCTCTTTCTCTCTACCCCTTGCTCACTTATGGCCTCTCTCTCTCAAAAAAAAAAAAGAAAAAGAAAAAGAAAAAGAAAAAAGAGAGAGGGAGACAGACAGAGAGAGAGAGAGAGAGAGAGAGAGAAAATCAACATGCCTAAAGTCAGATGGTGAGTTGGTACAGGTTGGGATTGGAACCCAGGTCTATGTCCCAGGCCTGTGCTCTTTGACTGTATCCATCTACTATAAGAGAAGGGTACATATACACCAACACCAGTCAGTTATTTGTGGAGGGCTATTAAGCAGATGGGGAGATTCATTAACTTCAGGCCTTCCATCCTCCTTCACCAAAGCAGGCTTCAATGGCCGAAGAAGGCTGTCAAAGAAATGCAAGTGCCGGCAGATGCAAGTCCCTCAGCATATATAGAAAGTGGGGAGATAGTTTCAAGCTACCGATAATGTCTGCTACATATGTGTATCTGTGTACATGTCGGATCTGTGGACTCGTGCATGGCATACTTGTTTGTGAGTTGGGAGCCTTGGCTCCTCATTTCTATACAGTTAAGCGCTGTGTGGGAATCTATAGCCAAACACCATTTGGAAACTCAGAAATGCTTCTGGAGATAGCCACCAAGAAAATGAAAGGTTTGGGAAAGCAAGAAAGATGGCAACTTCTGGGTTTATATAGCCTGCAGAAGGGAAAGTTGAAGCAAAGCTTAATTTTAACCCACTGAATTCAATCACTTTCCAAATTCTGTTGATTCCACATCCACAGTGACTTCCTTTTCCACTCCTCAGTCCTTTGCCTAGGCTCTTGGTATTTATCACCTCAACCAGTCATTTTCAACACTATTAGATCTAAAGCTTCTTTTTCTAGAACTAAATAAATAAATAAAAATAAAGCATTTTGATGCCCTCTCTAGTATTTGAAAATGAAAATCCTACCTAATATAATCTATCCACACACATCATTTCACAAACAGCAACATAATGCCCTGAATTTAACACATGAAGAGGTCAAAGAAAGTAATTTATAATCAAGTAATAAAAATAATATAGTTCCGTAAACTAGCATACATAATCAAGTAGTAAAATGCTTGCATACTTTGAATGCTATAATTACAAATGCATACCAGCACGGGTGTGTTGGATTAGGATTCAAATACCATTAGTGTGTGTATATGTAAAAAAGAGTTAATGCCGGGCTATGACAATTATAAAAAGGGATGTTGAATTTTTATGTGAAATTCCAGACAATTCATAGTTGTTTGTAGCTCTTCTATGCAATGCAAGATGTCTATCCCCCTTGGCTTCGGTTCACTGAACACTAGTGGCAAACTATAAGATCCCACAAAATTTCAAAACATGCCTTAAAAACAATATTACCCCCACTGAGAACCACGTCCATGGTCCTTTCAGCCCAAATTCTTTTCACCTGGTAGGAGACTTGGGTGTTGGTCTGGCTAGGAAGGGTTTCAGAAATTTGGAGCCAGAGCCAACACATACAGCTACAGAGGTTTTGAACTATTCAATTCCAGGGTATATCACGTCTTTTCATAGACATAACATATGATGTTTAAAACAAAGAAGTGTAAAAAACCAAGGGTCTATATATATAAAGGCTCTATATAAATCAAGCTAATGGCTCTGAGAAGCCCTTGTTAAGCTCTGGGTTTCACAGGAGTGTGGGCATGCTGTCACGTTTCCTTATGTATCCATTCTCTCCCAGTGACTCAGACAGTGACTGAAGCTGGTAGAGGAGTCAGCAAGAACCTGGAAGCTCCCGGTCTTGCTGCTTGTGCTCTCTCTCTGGTTTCTGGGTCTGGGTTCTTGGGTTTGCAGTCGACCGTGGGCTCTTTGCAGGCCTGGTGCAGTCAGAAGCAGGGGAATATGGATAGGGCAATATGAAGGATGGCAAATGAAAGTGTGAAACCACAGGGTTGACAACTTCCTCCCCTGGGAAGAGCCCCAAGCAACAGTCCTCCAGGTTCCTCAGGGATAGGTGGTACCTCAGAAAAGCCGAAGAGCATCTGGTACTAGAGGTCATGTTCTGGTTCTTGGCACCTGTCAGCATATGCCTCCAACACTCTGTCAGACTCATTCATCCAAGTCTTCCTGATGACCAAGGAGAAGGAATATGGATACCCACACATGGGTGGATATAAGGGTGGAGTAGAAGGGAGGAGTTGAAAGAGTCCTAGAAATTTAGAGTAAAGTAACGTGCTGCAAACAGAGTTTCTTTGAAAACTCATGCTTTATCTTTTAAAAATCTATTGTTTTTATATTCACCATAGTGTTTATTTTTTTACACCTATTTAGGTGTGTGTGTGTGTGTGTGTGTGTATGTATCTCCCCCACTAAAGCAGCTTTGAACAAATTAGCACTCCAAGAATAGATGTGATATTTCCCTTATAGTTTCAAGTCCCCACCAGTGGGTACAAACACCTCAATTTGAAAGGTGTTGAGATTACATTGTTATTTGGAGGCATTTAGAACAACTTAGGTCCTTCCCAGTTACCTGTGTCTCTTTGGGGTACTGGGGTAATCATGGTGCTTCAGAAGTAGGGACTTGGCAGGAGAAAAAGCCACACTTTGGCGGGATGTTCCGAGGAACATAATGTGGTTTGGCAGAGGATATCTGCAGTGGCACTGGTGTGGGAATAGACCTTAGATTCTATGTGGAAGTCAGTATAGACAGTGAAGAGAGGATTGGTCCATCGATTAAAAAATGGACAACATGGACCATGGTTAGAGAACTGATGGGTCATGCAGGAAAAGGGAAGGTTCCTTCATGGACATGGTGGTGGTGCAGATAGTTGGGAAGTGGAGCAGAGAACCCAGGTCAGCTGTGAAGTTCTTCCATGAGTGGATGAAGAGAACTTCAGGTTTTTAGGGACATGTTTGACCATAAAACTTTAGGCCTGGGTCCATTAGCTTGGGTTTCAGGACACCTTCTGTTTCTGGTTAGAGTAGGTAATGTTGGTCATGGCAGTCGATCAGGGCAGTGACACACCAAAGGGGCAGTTCATAGCTATGGACTTCTATAGCCAGTGGAGATGGCCCCTGACGTAGGATGGTTCGACTTTACAATAGTGTGAAAGCTGTACACATGCAATAAAAACTGCACTTCAGATTTTGAATTTTGATCTTTTCTCAGTCTTTTTGACATGCACGATATTCTCTCCTGACGCTGGGCAGGGGAGGTGACCATAGCTCTCAGTCAGCTACGGGATCACGATGGTAAACAGCCAATACACTGACCACCATTCTGTACCCATATGGCTATTCTGTCTTCCATTTTCAGTACAGTGTTCAATAAATTACATGAGATATTCACCAGATTAATTATGAAATAGGCTTTATGTTAGATGATTCTGCCCAGCTGTGTTCTGAGCACCTTTAAGGTAAGCGAGGCTAAGCTATGATGTTTGCTAAGTTAGGTATACTAAATGCGTTTTCAACTTAAGATATTTTCCACTAAATGATGGGTTCATCAGGGTGTAATCCCATTATTAGTCGAGAAAGACCTGTATATATTCTATGAAGCAGATCTCCTTAAAAGCTATTCCACCTCTGGGCTTCTAGAGGAAAGCATCTCTCTGCAGTCCATTCTACTTCTAATAGCCACTGAAACTGTATCCGTAAAGGTCACCGTCAACTCCATACCATAAAATGTTCATCTTTGTGGTATGTAACTTAGGTGAATTTGATGCTGCTAACCACTTCCTTAGCTCCTTTCACACCATATTGCCCTTGTTCTCCTCCCGAGTCTCAGCTCCTCACTTCTCACTTTCTTCTACTTGTCACTCTCCCCGAGTTGAGCTTTAAAACCAACAAGTCTAAGGTACAATTCTAGGCATCTTTCTCTCAATATGCTTTCCCTAATTGCATCTACATACCTGGATTTTATTACCAGGGATGCATAATTTTATTCACATATGACTACATTTCCCTCCCCCTACCCCAGCAACCCCCTCCATTTATACAGCTGCTTTCTCCACATATTTGTTGTGATGATTCCCAGGCAGTGGCATGCTGGAGCCAGCTACTCCTGGGTCACCAAAGCCTATTGCTAAATTTCCAGAAAATTTTCAAGCTGCTTGTTAAACATTGGTAGCTTGAAATCAGATGTGATGGAAGTATTTACAGCATGAAAATCAGGAAATGCTACAATGAGGGCTCCCTGGCCATTTCCCCTCCTCCTGAGAAATGGTTTACCAGGCACTACTGCCACTGGCACCTTTAATTTAGCATTTCAATATTGCTCTATCAGTATTCTTCCCTCATCTCAAACTAGGTTCTGTTCCAGCATTTCCTCCCAGGGTGGTGAGCAAAACCATCATCCACCAACTTGCTTCAACTGAAACATTAGGGACAACCTGGATATCATTCTCCCTAATTTCTTTATTTCTACCATTTCTCTTATTTTTTAAATCTGATTCTATTAAGATATAATTTACATGTGCTAAAATGTGGCCATCTTAACTATATAGTTTGATGAGCTTTTGACAATTGTATATACATATGAAACATCATCTCTAAGATAAAGACTATTTCCACAAGCAAGTCTGTTTCTTCATACGCCTTCATAGCTAATCACCCCCACAAATGACCTCAGGTAACCACTGATCTACTCATAGATTAGTTTTACCTACTTTAAATTTTTATAGAAATGGATAGTGTATACACACACATACACACATACACTTTTGTGCATTTTTATTCAGTGTCTTTTTTTAAGATTTATTTGTGTTGTTGCCTTTCTGTGGAATTTTTCCTTTTTAACTTGAGAAGTATTCCATCATATGTATGGACTACAATTTGTTTATCCCTTCTACAGCTGGTGTATATCCAATTATTACTGGTTTCTGTCTAATATAAATAAAGATTCTATAAAGACTTGCATACAAGCATTTTTATGAGCACATGTTTTCATTTCTCTTGGATTTGCAGATGCTATAAGACTCTTGTAGGAAGGCAGGATCCAAATGCTGCTGCTGGTACTTCCTTTCATATCTTTGACTAGTGGCAGGATAATGTATTATTGCTTTCCCAATTTTCTAAAAGACATTGTATAGGATTATTATTATTATTTCTTCCTTAGATGTTTGAAAGAATTCACCAGAGAAGCTATCTAGGCTGGGATTTTTCTTTGTGGAATATTTTTAATAAGGAATGCAATTATTTTTTAATACGTGTAGGACCGTGTAGAATTTCTATTTCCTCAAGTCAGTTTTGGCTTTTTTTCCCCCCAAAAGTTTCTTATGTTTCATATCAGCCATTGAATTTTTTTTGGATAAAGTTGTTCACAATCGTTCTTATTATCCTTTTAGTTACTGTAGAATCTGTAATAATGTCTCCTCTTTCCTTCTTGACATGGATAATTTGGTCTTCTCCCTAGTTTTTCTTGATGAGTTTAGATAGTAGTTATTAGTTTTATTGAAATGTTGTCACAGCAGCCAATCAAGACTGAATGGCCCCATAGCTGTGGGCCTCTGCAGCCAGTATACATTCCACTCGGCAGACCTCCTTTATGAGCTACTCTCATCTCTGGGTTTCTAGATGAAGAGGTCTTGCCTGCAGCCTGGGACCTGACATTTACAGAGTCAGCTTTCAGTTTCATTGGTTTTCTCCATTATATTGTACATTCTCTATTTGATTGATTGTTACTCTTATTTCTATTATTTTATTATTTCACTTACTTTAGGTTTAATTGTCTCCTCTTTTTATGGCTTTTTAATATGGAAGCTGAAATCATTCATTTGATTTTTATTATTTTCTACTTGAATCATTTAAAGTTTCACAATTTCTTTTAGGTACTGTATTACCTGCACCCCACAAATTTTGATATGTGGTCTTCTTAGTTTCATTTCAAAGTATTTTCTAATTCTTCTCAGGATTTCTTTTTTTTTTTTTTTTTAGCCCAATAGTTACTTAAAACTATATTCTTTATTGGGTTGCCTGGGTGGTTCAGTTGGTTAAGTGTCCGACGTTAGCTCAGGTCATGATCTTGTGGTTTGTGAGTTCGAGCTCCATGTCTGGCTCTGTGCTGACAGCTCAGAGCCTGGAGCCTGTTTCAGATTCTGTGTCTTCCTCTCTCTCTGCCCCTCCCCTGCTCAAACTCTATCTCTCTCAAAAATAAATAAACATTAAAAATTTTTTTTAAACTATGTTGTTAATTTTTTAGATATTTTTCTGTTTTTAATTCTAATTGAATTCTGTACAGAGAATGTACTCTTTTTGATTTCAGTCTTTTAAGACTTACTGATTTTAATCAACTGAAGGATGTACCTTGTATATTTTCCTGCTCCCAGTGATGGTCCTGTGATGTTTACTGCTCAAGATCTGAAAGTGTTCTTTGTTTCTTATATTTTTCCCAGTTTTCTACATTTTTCTAGTGGCAGTGCAAGTCCTGTGTCTGTTACTTTGATTTTTTTTATTAAAAAAATTTTTTTAACGTTTATTTATTTTTGAGAGACAGAGAGAGACAAAGCACAAGTGGAGGAGGGGGAGAGAGAGAATGAGAATTCTAAGCAGGCTCCAGGCTCTGAGCTATCAGTTCAGAGCCCAATGCGGGGCTCGGACCCATGAACTACGAGATCATGACCTGAGCAGAAGTCGAATACTTAACCCACTGAGCCACCCAGGCGCCCCCTGTGTCTTACTTTATGATGACCCTGAGCCTCCCTGACTTACTGAATCTGGCTCACAGGATTTAACTTTCTTTACTGTGCATTATCCCTCCGATCTCAACATTCCCCCTAAGTCTTCCCTGTCTGTTCTCCTCCCCTGAAAACTTAGCTAGAACCTCTTCTGTGTATGTATGCTTTTCAGTATGCACAAACCTACAGGCATGCATCCCACTCTATTGTACTTACCTGTTACTTTTTTACTTAATTCCCATAAAGAATACATATTTTACATATAAGTTTGAATCATATGAAATTTCTGCTATTTAACCATGTTTTTGATCTGCAAAACTAGCAGTCTCCCCTGGTTCAAACAATATATATCAAAAACAATATTTATGCATACATAAAGAGGCTGTGGGGATCTCAAAACAGCCCTCTTACGAAATGTTTTTAATTTATAATAATCCTTCCCCAGAATCTTTTTTTTTAAATGTTTATTTATTTTTGAGAGACAGAGCACAAGTGGGGAGGGGCAGAGAGAGAGGGAGACACAGAATCCGAAGCAGGCTCCAGGCTCTGAGCTGTCAGCACAGAGCCCGATGCAGGGCTCAAAGTCATGAACCATGAGATCATGACCTGAGCTGAAGTCGGCCGCCTAACTGACAGCCACTCAGACGCCCCTCCCAGAACCTTTGAAAGTGGCTCCACCACATTCCCTAATTCTTGTTCTAACGCTGCTCTGAGAATCAAATGAGATAATGTATATAGAACAATTAAAAAAGTGTCTGGCACATGATAAGTGCTCAGTAAAGTTAAGTCGTGTTGCTGTTCCGTTAGTGTTTATTTATCTTTAAAAATTTTTTCTAATGTTTATTTTTGAGAGACAGAGAGAGACAGAGTATGAGCAGGGGAGGGTCAGAGAGAGAGGCGGACACAGAACCTGAAGCAGGCTTCAGGCTCTGAGTTCTCAGCGCAGAGCGCAATGCAGGGCTTGAACCCACAGACCATGAGATCATGACCTGAGCCAGAGTCGGATGCTTAACCGGCTGAGCCACCCAGGTGCCCCTTGTTGGTGTTGTTTCGCTGCTGTCGTGTCAGTTTGGCTTTGTCTCTGCTAGATGCCAGGCAGGCATCAGACAGCTGCTCTCTGTAATGTCCCTCCCTCACAGTGGCTTCTGGGAACCCCTTCTTAGCATTTCCTCAGCTCTTTGATTTTAGTTAGCATCCAGGAAGGGGGGTTCCTTCCTTTGTGACAGGGACTAGGTTCCCTGGGCTTCAAGTCGGTCAGGAAAACCCTTATACTTGATCTCTTCATCTCTCCCAGAAGCTTCTCAGGTCCCTAAAACCAGCTTCCTGACTAGACTTTCTCATTCCTGAGGTGGAGAGGGCACTGGATCTCAAGCACATTCAAGAGCCCTTTTAGTGTTTTATTTATTTGTTTGTTTCATTCTTAAATTTTTAAATTTCTTCAGCAATGTTTGGCTTTTTGGTCAGAGTTTCTTGACTGAGTTCTGGACTAGGGTGTCCAAGACATACGATGCTATCAATGGCAGGACCTGCATTCCAGGGACCCATTGTTTCAACAGCTGCCCCTGTCAGAAGCTCCCAGGAGACTGACAGCAAAAGTGACACCAGTCCTCCCTTTCAACCATTAGTTTAACCGAAGTGAAGAAGCCCCTTCCCTGGAAGTCCTAAAATCTGGCTCTTGTCTACCACTTTCAGTTGAGTGACTTGGCCAAGTGCTATTCCCTCCTTAGACCCCAGTTCTTTCAGCTGTGCAAGGCCCTTTTAATTCTCGGGTTCTGTGACCTGCTTGAGTTTTTTTCAAATGCATTTTGGGGATTTCTATATAGAAGAAATTGTAGGAATTCTTTTTCTGAACTGCGTTTTCCTTGGACTATGCAAGTCAGTGGTTTATTAGCAAAAGCTTTTGACTTTTCTTAAATGGAGGCTTAATTTATTACCTAGAAAAGAGCTTTGAGCCCCCAGAATTAAGGACACAGAATGACCCTCAATACCAGAGAAACTCACCTTGTGTCCCGCCTCCATCATGCAAGTGAATATGTCAGCTCCTACTTTGAAGGTACCACTTCTCAAATAATAACATGGGGGATAATGATTCTTGGCCACCTACCCACGTCACGATATTGTCACTACACATTACTTAAAAAGCACTCTAGAATAGTGCTTCTCTTGGGAAAACTAAAGTGGAAAATGGCAGTAATCACAGGTGCATATACCTCTGTGGGCTAATGCACCCATGGTCCCTTGGAGGCAGTGTGGGCTTCTTAGCTGATAGGGAAATTGTAGGCACGTGGGCTCAGGTTCTGTGAGGAGCAATTAGAGCCCAGAATACAGAGCAATTGTGGGAGGAAGTTGACAGCTGTAATTGAAGAGCATAATATGATAAGTCAATGGAGTGAAAAGGAGAGAAAAGAGTGAAATCCGCCACAGCAGGCTAACAATGAAAGCCCTGTATTTGATCATTTTTGTGTCCTGTTTCTCTGTCTAAAGGGAAGGATTCCATAGAAAGTAGGCCAGGATTGAATCCTGATCCTGCCATTTACTAATGGTACCATCTTGAGCAAATCATCCTCTCTGATTTAGTTCCTTCCTCTGTGGAAACCAGTGTAGTAATGGTTTGCAAAATTGTTGCATAGGAGGAAATGAACTGCATATGTAAAAGGAGCTGGTGATAGCACTTCAAGGCAGCAATTATACATTCTGAGTTCCCATCATGCACCAGGCACTGTACTTGCCATAGAGGAGATGCCGACAGAAATGAGAAAATTCCTGTTCTTCAGGGAAATAGAGGCTACTGGATGAGACAGACATATACAACTACTTGGGATCAGAAGGTAAACCACTGGTTTACTGTAAAAGAATCCAACTTGTTTCAAAATATTTCTTTCAGCCATTTAAAAGATCTGTTGGATCTTCTTTTACTATTGATACATATCATGTCCCTAATTCAGTAAAAGTCGGGATACCTGCATGTTTTGTTTCTACCAAAAGCATCATAAGTGAGTTAATTCTTTAACAACAACTATCACAACCACAGACCACTGTATTTGTAATGCCTTCTGAGATTCTAAAGATCTGGAGATATCGCTTTTTAAAAATTGAGTCATTAAAATGAATTGTCAAGTAAAGCCAATGTTCTAAATTGTGTAATGCTTAAGTACCAGTTGTCTAATAGGAGAGTTGGTTCCAAGAAAATCCAGATCTGATTCGAGCATCTAAGGAATATGTCATTGAGGGCCCCACCTGGCTGGGCCCTGGCCACTTGAAGAACCCAAGACTCAGTGCAGAAGGTGAGCACCTCCAAACGGGTGTGGCCCTCAAATTCCCAGCCATATAAATTCTTTCAAAGACCCTGATAGAGCCCAAAGTAGTCTTGGCCACTCTTTGACCTCCTGGTTCCCCCAAGAATTGTTCATAGAAACCAACTGCTCCATGTTATATTTCCTTCATCCCAACCTTTGCCAGGAGTTGTACTTCCTGCCTTAAGCCTCATTCAGCTACTATAAGCCATTCCCTGGTCAAATCCTACCAGCTGATAAGGTTTCTGTCTTTGTGAAAGCAGTGGGTGTGCCGAGGCTACAAGAGAGGTAACAAAGAAAGATTGCCCCAGATGTAAAGAAAAAAGGTATTACCCAAAGGGCCTTGGGAAAGAAGGCTGCTTGGAGGAGATGGAATTTGAGTGGGGCTTTGAAGAAAAGTGTTGATTTCAGAAACATGGACAAGGACTGAAGATTCTCCAGTAATTTCTATGGACCCAGCACTATAGGTACATGAGGCGCTCCTCCCCAGTCCTTACCAGATGGAAGAAGTTCTACTCCTGTTTTGCTCTACAAGGAATTCTGTGCTCCCCATCACCAAGGGAGAGGACTTTGGCTCTTCCTTTCCTCTGAGCGAGATACAGAATAGATGTCCACCATAGAATACAGCAGGCCAGAGTCTGACCTACTACCTCAAAGTTTATATCTTTCCCTACCCACCCCAAATCTATTCCATGTCTGAAAATTCTCTGCTAGAGAGATATTTCTTTGAATTTCTAAATTCTTTCTGTATTCTGCAGAATACATATCTGGTATTTGAAAAATATTTAAAAAACAAATATATAGATGAATACTTCATAAAAGAGCATAACTTAAACTGTCGCCAGCTAATACTTTTTTGAGATTAATTCACAAATAACTGAAAATAAGTTCACATGGGAACAAAAAATAAGGGTAATTCATTTTGGAAAGTACTTTGCAGTTTCTAAAAAAACGTCCACACTCATTGTTTTATTTGACTGACATGACAGCTCTGTATCATATTAGTATTTGCTACCTAAGAAACCGCCCCAAATCTCAGTGGCGTAAAAAACAAAATCATTTATTCCCACAGATGGGACTTAGTTGGGTGATTCTGCTCATCTTAGCTGGGTTTGCTCATGGGTATAGGGGTTAACTAGGGGACAGGTGATGTAGGATTACTCAACTGGGACAAGTTGATTCTGGGACCAGTGAGCTAGACCAGTGAGCTAGAAGGTTCTGGGACCTTCTGGGACCAGTGAGCTTGACTAGGCATGATCTACTCATGGTAATGGAGGAAGCCAACCAGAAAGCAAGTAGAAACACAAAGGCCTTTTGAGAACTAAGCTCAGAACTGTCGTGCTGTTTCTATTTTATTGGCCAAAGCACATTATATGCTGAACTCAGAGTCATGGTGTAGGGAAATACCTTTTCCTTTTTGTGGGAGGTCACCTGGCAAAAGGCACAGTTAGGGGGCAGACAAAACATTAGGAAACTTAGTACAATCTCTTATAAACCCTATGCAGTAAAAGGGCAAGCATTACTATCATTATGTACCATCTCTAGATACACAGAACGTGAATCTCAGAGAAGTGAGGTGATTTTTCTTCCATGGAGTAGAGCTGGATCTTTTGACATCAAATGCCCTTCATTTCTATTGCATCACAGAAGAGTTGCCTGAGAACCCATGTGCTGGAGTTAGATAGAGGGGATTTTAAGAGAAGACTGGCCCTTGAGAGGCCCAATATCGCCAATGGTCAGTGGCCAGACCATACATAATAGAACTCTGACCCACAAACAGTCTTCCTTCAGCTCCCCATGCCAACAATCTCCAACTGAGGCTTCCCCTTTTCTCACTATAAAGCTTTCAGACTCTCCTGCCTACTTTTGAGTCTCTGGCAAAAGCATGATGATAGCTGACTCCCTTGTGAAAGCAAGCTCTTAATAACAGCCTTTGCATGTCCTCATTTGGGTGGTCTTTGTTCATTTCCATACCCTGCCACTTAGACACAAAAAGAGGAAATGTTTTGGGTCCTGCCTGCAAGGTCAGGAGGATGGAGACTGGACCCCAAATATTCACTTTAGATTTCCCCAATTTTCCCCCCAACATCAGGCGACCTTTTTGATTCTGAGGAAAGTTGTAAGAAGTGCTTGAAGTCTGTATTTTAATAATGTTGTTTTATTCTTGTATCCTTGTCCTACAGTAAACCATAGATGTTAAGCATTGTCGTTTTGGGTCCTATGAGTCTTAAACAATCAAACACTGACTAAACACAAAATTGGAACCAATCCATATGTCTGTCAACGGCTGAATTCGTAAGAAAATGTGGCACATCCACACAATGCAATACTTTCAGCAATTACACACCAAATTAAAAAAAAGTCGGACATACAAACCATCTATCACATGCTTCATTTGAAGAAAAGGCAAACTTATAGAGACAAAAAGCAGATCAATGAGTGCTAGGGACTGTAGCTACAGCTGTAGGGATAGGGATTGACCACAATCTGCCATGAAGGACCTTTTTAGGAAATATTCCCTCATTTATAACGTTTGGAAATGTTCTAAAATGGATTGTAGGAATGGTTGCACAACTGAGTACACTTTATTAGAAACCACTTGACTATCCATTTATAATGGGTGAATTCTGTGGCATGTGTTTTATAGCACAGTAAAGCTGTTTAAAAAGAAAGCATGTTGAAAAACAATGTGCCTTAGAAGAGAATAAACACATAACGTGGATGAAAAGGAAACATTGTCGGGAGAATTGCAATGTTTGCTATATTGCTAGTTGCTCCACGCTATGGAAGCTGGATACTCAAAACTCCCTCCCTGGATATAACTCTATTATGGCTGGAGTGTGACCTTCTCAGGAGCCTTCCGTTTGGCCCGTTGTTTCTTACCGTTGCTGGCTTTTAGCACACAGAATATCAGCACTGGTAAGCATGGCCGATACCTGGGCTTTGGAGCCTGACAGACTCGGATTTGAACTCTGGCTCTGTCATGTATCAGGTGCGTGACATTGAACATATAACTTGGCTCCTCTAACCTTTGATTCTCTGACATAAAAACTGAGATTAATAATTCATATCTCATGAGGCAGTTATGAAGATAATATGAATTGGTGCATAACAAACTCCCCCAAAATTAATGGATAACAACAACCACTTCATACATCTAACGATTCTGTGGGTCAGAAATTCCAGAAGAGTTTGTTTTGGTGGTCTGTGCCCAATCCACATGGTATTAGCAGGAGCATCTGCTAGGATCTTAGCAGGAAGGGGATCTACTTTCTTCCTTGGTCTGTGCCCAATCCACATGGTATTAGCAGGAGCATCTGCTAGGATCTTAGCAGGAAGGGGATCTACTTCCAAGATAGCTCTTTTACTCACATATCTGGTGCCTCCATGATCCTTGTTCACTCTCTTCATGTGGCATCTAATCTGCTAGGATTTTCCATGAAATTTGAGATTCTCACAACATGGTAGTCCCAGGTAGTTGAACTTACACAGTGGCTGGCTTCTCCAATAGTCAGGAAGAAGCAGAAGCTGCCAGGAAAGTTGAAGCACTACCTGGAATGGGAAAGCATCACTTTCACTGAATGTTATTGGTCCAAGCAGCCACATGACTCACCCACCCAGACACATTTTCACCTGAGTATGTGGGTTGGGAGCTACTATGTGGACATATTGAAAAAACAATCTACCACAGAATTAATGACCACACAGTGCAGTTAATGCCCACATAACTGACAAACTTTTACTGTAAGGACCAGAGAGTAAGACTTTATAAACTATGCAGTCTCTGTCATGATTACTCAACTCTGCTGTTATAGCACAAAGGTAGTCATAGACAATACCTAAATGTATAGTTGTAGCTGTTTTCTAGTAAAACTTTATTTACAAAACAGGGGAGGCCAGATTGGTCCATGGGCCATAGTCGTGACCTCTGATATTATGCATGACATATAATAAGTGGTCCATAACAGTAGGAATTATTATTGTCATTGTTATTTTTTTAAGTTTGTTTATTTATTTTTAGAGAGAGAGAGAGAGATCATGAGGAGGGGAGGGGCAGAAAGAGAGGGAGGGAGAGAATCCCAAGCAGGCTCCCCGCTGTCAGCACAGAGGCTGACTCAGGGCTAGAACTCACAAACACGAGATTATGATTTGATCCAAGTCAAGAGTCAGATGCTCAAACAACTGAGCCTCCCAAGTGCCCCTATTGTCACTGTTTGTTTTAAATATAATTTATTGTCAACTTGGTTTCCATACAACACCCAGTGTTCATCCCAACAAGTGCCCTCCTCACTGCCCATCACCTACTTCCCCTCTCCCCCACCTCCCCATCAACCCTCAGTTTATTCTCTGTATTTTAAGAGCCTTTGGAAATCCCCAATCCACTCTTTATCTCTCCTATTTATAAGGTAACCTGACTTAGCCAACACTCTAGTTTGGTGCCTCTGGCCACCTAGATTCTTCCTCTTTTCACTTGTCTCCATAACCGGCACCTATACTTCAGGTTCCCGTAAATACCACCCACCCACGCCCCCCAAATCCACATCAGCCCTCCCTATGTCACTGCCAGAGCCATGCAAGTTTGGTGGGGCCTGAGCTTATACAATGGTCAGGCCCTCTTTAAGAAGAAAAATATAGAATTGAAGTAAAAGCAAATCTTTATCTAGAATGGAAAAAAAACACAACAAATACATTGTAAAATGCCAATAGGTACCACAAAATGACAGAAATACCAGAAAAAATGACATACGCTGACATCTCTGTCATACCGTTCCCCTAAAATCTGATAAAATTTTCATTTGATTTTGTGATATCATTTACTATAGACTAGAAAGATGGTACAGTTTTGTTCTAACATGGTTAATCAATTTTTTGGAAGCATTACTGACAGTTTAGGAAAGTTCCTTTACGCTTTACAACTCTGTTAATAATGCCATCCAAAGTTTTAGGATTATTGTCAAGCAAGGGAACTTTTATCAAGTTTTTTTCTTGTGTGAGCAGGAAGTTTTCAGGGCATTTCAGGTTCTCTGTACAGTGACTCATCTTAAGCACTCTGAAGCAAGCCACTCATTAAATGAGATTGTTGTTGATGTCCTTGTTATAGGGTATATTATCAGTTTTTTTTTTTATTATCCTTCATTGATATTATCATTCCAGGTCAAGTCTACAGAATATTTTAAAAATTTCCAATGTATTTACATGATTCACTTCACTTTCTTAATTGGCTTGTCAAACAATCCGAGTCTATTCACTAATTTTATTGGAAAGTTATCTCTTTTCTTAATGAATTACTATCTTTGCCGATTTTTGTTTTTGTTCCAATTTGCCGGCCTCTCAAGATCAGAAAATTTCTATCTGTTCCCTTGCTTGTGTTGATCCCACTATTCTGTTCCATTAATTTTTTAAAGTCCCTGAATTTTTATTAGGAAAGGTTTTAAACATATGAAATGGTTTTTTAATGGTACAATAAACATCCACTAATTTTCATCCAGTTTTTCAATAAATACATTTTTAAAGAATAAAACAAAGTATCCTTCATGTCTGTTCAAATCAGGAAGCAATAAATTCTCACTGATTTATTGAAATGTTCTAATATGTCTTTTCAAATGGCAGCTAAAATGTTTTATTTGAACATTATCAACTTTCTGCATAGAATGGTGCATCTTATTTATGCTCAGATATGTGAAATACATAAATGTGTCCTGTTCAATTCAGACTCAATGTATCTCCAACTTCCTCATAGCAAGGACCCCCAAAAGCCTACAATCTATCTCATGCTACCTGACATTAGCAAATTTGAGATGAATGCACATTCAGAATGGGAAAAAAATTGTGATCTTAACTCAATGTCATTAAAATACCTTAATTTGAAAAACTTACAAGAACAAAGGAATATATTTCTAAGTTCTATTCCCATGCCCAGTTTTGGTTTTTTGGCTTTCTTCTTTTAAGAGAGAGCAGGAAAGGTAGGCAATAGATAGCATATCACATATGTGAGCAGGGGATCACGGACCTCTTCTGCTAACTTCTGCTACCCTGTGAGACTCATGGCAGATCTTTTCCTCTCTAAGCCTGGCTGTGTCCCCAGCTCAGTATGAGTCTATCTTAGCCTACCTGTGAACGTAAAGACCCAAGTATTGAAGAAGAGGCCAGATACCCAGGCCAGAGTCATGAGAAACATCTGATTGAAATGATTCCTTTGGGTTTTCATTCTTTGGGATTATTTTTCTCCAAATTTCACATTTCTTCAAAACAAAGGCTCAGAAGATTTTTACCAAGTCTCCACTTTATACATCATAAGTATAATCAAAACATACCCTTTAGCTAGAAGCATGTTACCCCAGATGCAAAGAAAGAAAGAAAAGAAAGATCCACATAATTTCCTACACAATGAATGACTCCAGAGAACTGTTTGCAGAAGACAATTGATTTCCACCAGCACACTCATTAATTTTCATGACACCTCTCTTAAGTTATGGAAACAAATGAAGTTATTAATATTTGAAGACACTGGGCAGTATTTTCTGGGCCACCTCATTAAAAAGTCCCCACTGTCAACTAAAGACAAGGAGGGGGGGTCTAGACCCAAAATCTTGAATTAGAGCTGGCTTATGAAAAGCCAGGAACACTGCCACTATGATGAGAACGTGGGTTGGAAACACTGGAGGCATCAAACCGGTTCTCAGAATTGGTATTTCACAATCCCACATGAACCGAAAGGAATGTGTGCAAGAGCAGGCAAAGGGGATGGGAAGACTTTGCTAGAAGCCCTCTTCAAACTTCTCCTTGTATCTCAGTGACCACCTTTGGATCAGAAGAACCAATCACTCACCTCGGAGAAACTAGGCTTTCCTTGGAGTTAGGGGTGAAGCATGTGAGCTTTGTGAGAGAAAGATGGCTACCTGGAAAAAAAAAAAAACTGATGCTCTGTAGGGAAAAAATGGAAAACGGGCACTGGGCAGGCAATACCCGGTGTTCATGAACTCAGATATTTAGATCTGTCTTGGCTCTGCACTCACTCAACTGTGTTATCCCTTACCTGTCTCAGATTTTTGGATTCTAGCATGGATCCAATGACAGTGGCCCCCCTACCTGTCTAGAAGTGGAATTTACTCACTGAGGGTGGAAGCAAGATGAGAGAAGGCATGGTTTTGAGATAATGGAATCGAGTGTGGAAGACTGCAAAGCACAGAATTTCAGATCAGAGTTGAAGAGTAAGATTTCCAGCTCTCTGTTACCAGCTGTAGGATCTTGCATACTCAATCTCAGTATGCAAATGAGCCTCAGTTTCCCCATTTATTAAATGATGATAACAGTACTGGCCTCAGTGTTGTTGTGAAGATTAATTGAGATACTAGAAGTAGAGTCTTTTGCGCTTGAGACTTGTAATGAATATTTGATAAAAGTGGCCATTTTTTATGATTTCTCAGGAGAAGTGAAGAAGATGTCGGTGGTGGGGTCAGCAGAGACAACAGCTGGTCCTGGAGGCCTTGAGGACAAAATCTGAGGAAAGGTTTGATTTGAGGAGAAAGGAAATGGGCTGAAACCACTCCTTCCTGTCTCTGTTCTGGTTTATAGTGCGGTCTCAGAGAAATATTCTTCATCGATGAGATAGTTCGATAGACAAGGTACTAGTTCCAACATCTTTGTTCCTCCTGCCTCATCCCTTATAAATCGCAAAAACATGTACCTCAACACAGGTGTGTGACCTTGAGCATATTATGTTCTTTCTTTAGGTCTTTATGTCCAAACCTATAAAATGCTGATCTCTCACAATCTCTTATATTCCCTTGGCCCTAACATATTGTGAGTCGAAGAACAAAACTAGAATTGGGGTACAACACTTCTAAAACATTCCCATTTCATCACAAACTTGTGGTCTAAACCTTATGATGTTTCTCAATTTCACTAGCCATAAGGAACTTATTCTTGTGGGAATTTTTCTCTTCTTTTTATATAGAGGATACAAAGATTGCAAAAACAAGCTTCAGGATCTAGGCGTGGGGGTAGATGATTCATTCCCATTATGTTATCTTTTGAATGCAGTTAATAGCTACCCTTGCACTACCCTCACTCCTTATCCACCTGAATTCCATTGTAGACAAACAAAAAGATAATGAAAAAGGCAATCTTAGGGAGACACTATCGAGTCTGATGGACTCTGGTAATGAAGTTATTACAAGCTTAGCCACCCACAAAGATACGGCAAGAGCCAAAGAATGGATGTTTGTGCAGCTGCCTTGTCATAGCTCAGTGTCACTTGCCTCAGGCTACCAAATTTCTTGGCAAATAGTAACTCACGTATCCTCAGAATATCCCAGAAGGAAGGACATTAGTATTTACTCTGAGGAAGAGCCAGGAAATTAGAGTTTTTCTAAAGCCAAAAACTCAATGCTGGCTTTGCAAACCCACCTGAGGCTTTCTAGGTTTTATATGCAGGTTCTCACTCCCATATGGGAAAACAAACTATCACAGAGTGCATGAATTTAAGAACTAGAAGGGTTTTCAACAGATACGGATGCCAACCGAGTACATTTAGTACTTAAATCCCCTTAGTTAACATCTCTACTAGGTGTCCTCTAACATCACTTGAAAACATCTAATTGAAGGTCCCAACAGACTATGCAGGAAAGCAGCCCAGAGATCGTGAAATATGAGGACTGAGGATGGAAAGGTGAGTGACAGGATGATTAAGGAATCCTCCTGTAGGGAAGACAGGGAATATTGAGACTATACCTCGGGTTTGGGGAAGGTGGGAATAAGGACCCATTTGGGGCTTCCTCAAAGGTCAGTGTTGGCATGAGCAGAACCTTAAGGGGATAGATGGGCTGGACAGATGAAAAGTAGGGAATGCACCACTTCCCTAAGCAGTCCTTTCTCCCATTGACGATTTGGCTCTTGTCCATCATGGTCTTTCTGGATTGAGTTGCAAGAACAGAAAGAGTGGTTTGGGCAGAATGAGACTTCAGTGATTATCCTACATCTACTAGCAATTATTAGTGTGATTTTGACAGGTTAAAAAATTATCTGAAATTTGGAAATCGGAAAAGAAGATTATTGGGTACTCTTTCAGTCCTAGACTTGACTTTCTATTTACGGGATTGTTTTTCTTCACTATAAGGCAAAAGCTTATTTGGAAAATTTTGTTCCATAGAAATGCAAATAGTTTCTTCCCAGTGGAACTAATAGCCTCAAGGTTTATAGTTTATGATCCTGTTCAACATAAACCAGTTTTTGTATGGCTTGTAACCCCGCAAGCCATTAGATTACCTACACATGCCTAGTGTCTCAGATGCTCTTTGCATCTGGGCCAGTTTTAAATCTTACTGCTTTCCACATTCATTAATGAGCTCAATAAAGTCTTTGAAAGTTATTCATTTAACATCTGTATGAAAGACGTGGCTTTATCTTTTTGAAAATTATGTTTTAACAGGCAACTCACTTCTGCCTCCAAGGATTTGGTTTCCTTATCTATTAAAAGATGCCTTAGGACTAGACGGTCTCTAAGGGCCCAGTCTAAGGTCTCTGAGACACTAAGCCACCTTGAACCCTCTTTCCCAGCTTCCCAGGGTCTCCAGGGAAAGCCACCTTAGCTCTCTGGAGCAGACAATTAGTGCCTGTCTGTATCATCCCTACCACCCAGCCCCAGAGAGGTGGTCAGATCCCACTAGAACACTGATCTTCCTACCTGCAGCAACTCAAAGTTCCCAGGAACCAGCCTACATTGTTTCGTCGAATTTATTCTTGTTTTTTTTATTGCCTCTCCCTGCCCCGACCAGTCCCTACTTCCCAATATAAACCTTAGAAACTCCTAGTTCCACAACCCCAGGTTTTTAGGGAATTTTCAGTTTGTTTAATTTGGATGGTAAGGAGTCATCCCCTGAGTGTTCACCTATTTGACATCCTAAAGTGGAAGTTGGTACCTTTTGGCTGCCACCGAGGTGACAGAGGTCAAACAGCTACACCCTACATTCCCACTGCTGCAAGGGGGCAGGTCAGGATTGCTCCAGAAACCTGTTGCCGGGTCTGACATCTGATGAATCTCTCCTTCCAAACCTCCAGAGGCTTCTCTCCCTCTGCCTTCTTGGCCTGAGTATGTTTAGCCATCATACTCCAGCTGAAAGTGCCCTGACTTTACGGGGCTGAAGATGTGAAGGGCAGGTGGGACAGAGAACATGAAAGCTGGGTCAAGAAAGACCCCTGGATGCATTTAGTATTCCTTGAAACCCACAGCTTTTGGCCCTGGACCATAGTTAATGACCAACACATAGAAAAAGTTCTCCATTTCAGGGGATGACTGATTTTGTTAAAAGGTAGGGTTTGGGGTTTTTTGTTTGTTTGTTTGTTTGTTTGTTTGTTTTTGCTGAGCTTCCTCGGGTCAGATCTGTTTGCCGCAGAATCAGCTCAGTGCTCACAGTGCTCATAAAATAAATATTTTTGTTTCTGATCCCAGCTTGGCTGCCAGGCCTGACTGATAAAATACTTACTTATGGCTGAGTGAGGTGCTGCTGAATTTCTCTGCACACATTTCTTCCCTCCAGTAACATCCCCACGCTTTGTTTCAGGATTCCAGTTAATTCCTCAGCTTGGGAATGCAGTCATGCTTTCCTGAAGGCCAGCCACTTCCGGGGACTTCAGGGCTCCTGGACTACACAGTTTAAGGTAGGGCTGGGGGACAGTGGGGAAAAGGCCAAATCACATAATAGTTATTGGATGCTGAGTGGTTACACAAGATGCCATGGAAACAAAATCACCAAGTGCTTGGGTATGGTTATCCTGGAGATCTAATTAGGAAACAATGATGTACCTATTTAACACCCCGAATGGGTCTTTTAAACAAAACAAAACAAAACAAAACAAAACACCGTCTTCCTTCATAAGACAGAGAGCTTAGGCAACATCCACTCCAGTTTAAAGAGAAGTTTCTCCAAATACTTTGGGCGAAAGAACATTTGTATCTCTGAGAAGGAAAGCCAACTCCAAACAGATCGCACATCCCTTTACAAAACTCAGGGACAAGTTGTCTCCAGGATCACATCCATAGCAAGAAAAAAAAAAGAAGAAAATTAAAGAAAAGAAAGAAAGGAAGGAAGGAAGGAAGGAAGGAGGAAGGAAGGAAGGAAGGAAGGAAGAAAAAGAAAAAGAAAGAAAGAAAGAAAGAAAGAAAAGAAAGAAAGAAAGAAAGAAAGAAAGAAAGAAAGAAAGAAAGAAAGAAAGAAAAAGAAAGAAAGAAAAAGAAAGAAAAAGAAAGAAAGAAAGAAAGAACAAAGAAAAAAGCTAAAGGAAAGGCCGGGATGGCTTCGCCCCAGCTACAAGCAGGGAGAGAGGACGTGCAGAACAAGGCGCAGGACAGAAGATGGATTGTCTCCGAAGCCAGACCTGCCATCGCGGGAGGGCGATTTGGTCCCGTGCGGCTTTGGGTGTCGGCGGCCGCCGCGCGGCGCGAGCGCGAAGCGGGGACAGCGGAGGAGCCCCGCACGCACACGTCGCGACCGCCCCGGCCGCCTGGCCGTCCCTCCCGGGCTGGCGGGCAGGGACCGGGACGCGGCCGCGCAGCTCGGGCCTGGCGCCGGTGTAGTCCCGGCGCCCCGATTCTGGGAGGCCGCCTGCCCCCGCCGGACTTTTCTGCAGCCATTTCCAGGAGATACTCGGTGGGGATCTGTCCGCAGTGATGTATACCTAATAGTAAAGCCCAAACCGTAACCGCAGCAATCTATTTAAAATGGAGACCACCCAAATACCATTTTCGGGGGGGGGGGGGTAGTTTGCCACTGACGTTCAGAATTGGCAGCGCGAGTGAGGTTAAAAAGCAGACCACATTTCATGGGCTTTATCGTGGATTTACGGTTCGCTGCAGCCTGGCCTCTCCTCTGTCCACACCGCCCCCGCCCTCTGCTGACCCACCCGGCAGTGTTTGCGAAGAAAACATCCCTCCAACTGCATTCCAACAGTGTCTGCGTGGTGGCGGGAGGGGGAGTCCAGAAAAGAAAAGAAGAGTCCGGATGTGAGAAGAGCCCAGGGAAGAGGCATGTGAGAGTAAGCCGCACAGAATGGGGAAACCCGAGGAGCTTGGCAATCTAATCAGACGCCTTACAAGTGACGTTTCGTTTTAATTTTTGTGAAAGCCATATGTGTACACCTAGCAAGAGAAGTGGAGTATTCTGTAACGTCTATTACAAAAATCCGCCCTTCCCCGCGCCCCCCCACTTCCATTTTCCTTCGCAAAAGCAATCACCTTTGTCTCTTTTAACTTTTGTCTTATCTAGTCTTTAAACTCCTTGTTTCTGCTTCCCGATTTCCAAAACCATCCACGGATTTCCTACCATCAAGATAAAGATTACACCTGCAACCCCTCCGCTTTTGAGTCCTAATTTTTTGTTAAAGTACTAGGCCGTCATGATATTTAATAAGCCATATAGCTTAGTCTGTCTCACTGCATTTTCTTTCTTGTACAACTGTTTTTGTTACCCCTGCAATTAATGATCACCTTGGTTTTCATTTCCCGTTTCTCTGCATGCTTTTCCGTGTTCCTGTCTAAGTCATCTCCAAACTCTGTTGGAAGTGTGAACTCTTCTGCATACATGCAGATGCCTGGAGGGCTGGGACGGGAGGGTTTGCTCTCAGTTTCCTCTGTGTTCCCCTTAGAAGCATTCCCTCCTGGAGCCCTCTGTCAGCCAGCTGTGGTGTGGATTTGTTTCTCTTTTTAGGCCAGCTGGTAGCCTGGGAGTAGTCTGGGAGCTGGCTTCTCCAGCATTCTGAGACCTCACTCAGTCCCCTGTGCTGGGTGGAAGCCCCTGCTTACTGGGTTCCAGTTCTTCCCTATACTTCCTCACCAGGTGAGGAGAGGGGAGAGAGAAGTAATGTCCTCTAGGAGCTTCTGGAAAATGGATCCATGGCAGGAAAGGAGGTAAAAATATGACCACTTGTGTGGCTGAAAATGAGGTTTGTTCTGTACCTACATTTGACTAAATTTTGGCTAGATATGAGATAATATGTTGGAAGTAATATTTTTCCCTCATAATTTTGAAGGCTTCATTCCATTGTCTTCCAGCCTGCCGTATTGCAGTCCACTTTCTGGTGTCTTGTGTTTGAACTCAGACAGAGAGCCAAGGATTACCAGATGGTTGAGGAAATCCTCTAACACAAAAAACAGAAACCAAAACAAGCATGAGAAAAAGAAGAAATAGCCATTACCAGAATCAGAAAATGGCATATGCAAATAAACAAAAGGATGAATGCCTCAGAGAGACATTGAGATGTTGGAAGGCCAATGTAATTCTAACTCTAGGTCTTTGACATGTCGTCTGTCTTGGGTTTTTGTCTCGTTTCTCTTTACAGAACTTTTAGAGTCTTTTTTATATCTGGTGTTAGAAATTTCATAACAATGTGTCAGGATGTGAACCTTGTCCATTCATTGTGTAGGTGGCCCCTCAGTGGACCCTCTCAATCAGGAAATCCTGTCCATTGGTTGTAAGAAAGGCTTTTAAAGGTTTTTTTGTTTTTTGTTTCTTTTTTTTCTGTTTTTTGTTTTTCATTTTCTGATTTCTCTCTCAGGAACTCCTATTGTTTGGATATTGGGCCTTCTGTACCCATCCACTAACTGTATCTATTTCCTATTTTCTATGTAGAAGATAAACAGGTGGGCAGCCAGTAAGAATATTTCTCAATTTTTACAATAAAAAAAACACAAATGGACGATCAGGAGTCTGAGAGCAGATGAACCAATAAAATTTTAAAAAAAAATCAGGACTCTTATTTAGTAAGATCAGAGCCACTTTTCAGACCCATAACTCATTGTCTGACAGAGAGGCTGGTTCCCAAGGAGGAAGAATGCTCCAGATATCCCCAGTCCTTCCTCAAACAGATGTATGGGCATTTATTTGGGTAACTGTATGTTAGGGAAAGGGAAATATCTAGACATTTTGAGGCCTTTTAGATTCAGGACCTGAAGTGCTGTTGATCCCCAGGGATCTGAAACAAATCATGGAGTGCTGTTTGAGTAGAAGTATGTGGGGGCCAAGTAATAAGTGGAGTCCTGGCTCAGGTTAGGCTCATGATGAATCCAGTGAATCCATGGGCTCACCCTGTGGTCCTTTGACCAGTCCCTGCATGGATAATTGGAATGGACACATGTGGTAGATATAAAACCCTTCATTGGTTCTTTAGTCTCTGGAATAAGAGCTACTGTAATGAGAATAGCTGAGGATTTCTCTTTCAAAACTCCACGATATGATATCATAAAAGCCAAAATATCACATCCCGGGGAGAATGGCAAAGATTAGAGTCAACCTTCAGACCTAAAAGACACAGAGGTGGTGATCTGCAGCCTTTTCTCAATTAATTCACCAGTCTAGCTCCTACAGAAGCCAGTCAAATCCTGGAGGATGACGCTGTACTTTTCATACAGAGAGTATAGCAGCTTACATTTACACTTTCATTCCAAGACCATGTTGACTGTCTCTTCCTCTGTCATGATATCATCTGCATAGTCTGAACCATCAGGACTTTCTACAGACCATCACATTGATTGACTCCATCAATTATATCATTTCAGTCAGACAAGAGGAGTAAGAAGTGGCAAGTGCATCGGAGACCTCATCCTTCAGAAAGTGGGAGTCCTACAGAATGCTACGAAGATTCCCTGCCACATCAGTAAAGGTTTTAGGGGGACAGTAGCTTGGAGCATGCCAAGACAGCACTTCCAACGTGAAGGTCAAATTACTTCATCCTGACCTTCACACCACTGAAAGGAAGCACAGTAGCTGGTAATCTGCATTTCTCTAATTCATTGACCAAGAGTTAGAGAAAGCTGCCAACCTTGAGTGGGACCCAGAACAGGTAAGGGCTCTGTAGTAGGTCCACAGTGCAATGCAAGTGGCCCTGCCACATGGGCCATATGACCCAGCAGACCCTTTGACACTAGGGTGCCCATCTGCTTTAGAGAATTACACGCCATTCAGAAACCAACTTCTACAAGCAACTTGGCTGTGTAGAGGTAAAACTCCTGATCATGAGATATCAAAATGTGATGGGGCCAGAAATATCCATCATGAGCCAGATTCTGAAAGGCTTGTTTAGACATGAGGTTGAGCAGACTTAGCACAATACATCAGAATGTGGAGGTGATACAGCCCGGGATTGAACACAAGTCAAGGATGAAGAAAACAGAACAGCTGGGGGAACTGGGGACCCAGCCCCCATGTCAACCTCCACTGGTGCACTCACACCTCTCCCTCAGCTCACAGCTTCTCACATGGTCAGGGAGAGGTTGTCACTTATGACCAGTCAACAGAGGAAGGAAAAGGCCAATCTTGGCTCAATGAGTAGTTTAGTTCAATTATGTGGTGGTAATTAGTTAAGATCAAATCATACTGGAGTCCTTATTTAAAAAAAAAATGGAGGCCTGGGTGGCTCCATCTGTTAAGTGTCAGACTTCAGCTCAGGTCATGAAATCGCTGTTCGTGGGTTCAAGCTATGCGTTAGGCTCTGTGCTGACAGCTCAGAGCCTGGAGCCTGCTTTGGATTCTGTGTCTCCCTCTCTCTCTGTTCCTCTTCTGCTCACACACACTCTCTCTCTCTCTCAAAAATAAAGACTTTTAAACTTTTTTAAAAAATAAAGGGGAAAATTTGGCACAGAAATGCACATGTGAGGAACACCACGTGAAAGTAAAAGGAGCGAGCAAGTTGATGCTTCTACAAGCTTCTACAAGTTTCTACAACCCCAAAGATTGCCAGCAACCCACGGGACGCTGGGTGAGAGGCATGGAACAGATTCTTTCCCACAGCCCTAGCACACTAACACATCACATGATATCATGTTAGACAACTGATCAAATTTGTAGCAAGAGTTATAGCAGAGGTGATAAGGTCACGGAGTTACCTGTTTTTTCTCAAATACAGCACCACCCAGGAGCTTCCAGGCTGACGGATCAATGATATTGGCCTTTTTTCTTAAATATTTTATTGCCAGGTTGGTTTTCATATAACACCCAGTGCTCTTCCTCACAAGTGCCCCCCTACATGACCATCACCCCCCCTTCCCCTTTCACCCTCCTTCTTCAGCCCTCAGTTTGTTTTCAGTATTCAAGAGTCTCTCATGATTTGCCATGCTCCCTCTCACTAACTCTTTCCCCCCGCCTTCCCCTTCCCATGGTCCCCTATTAGGTTTCTCCTGTTAGACCTATGAGTGAAAACATATGGTATCTGTCCTTCTTTGCCTTACTTATTTCACTTAGCATAACACCCTCGAGTTCCATCCACGTTGCTACAAATGGCCAGATTTCATTCTTTCTCATTGCCATGTAGTATTCCATTGTATAGATAAACCACATCTTCTTGATCCATTCATCGGTTGATGGACATTTAGGCTCATTCCATGATCTGGCAATTGTTGAAAGTGCTGCTATGAACATTGGGGTACATGTGCCCCTATGCACCAGCATTTCTGTATCCCTTGGTAGATCCCAAGCAGTGCTATTGCTGGGTCATAGGGGAGTTCTACTGATAGTTTTTTGAGGAACCTCCACACTGTTTTATAGAGCTGCTGTACCAGTTTACATTCCCACCAACAGTGGAGGAGGGTGTCCGTTTCTCCACATCCTCACCAGGATCTATAGTCTCTAGAGTTGTTCATTTTAGCCACTCTGACTGGCGTGAGGTGATATCTCAGTGTGGTTTTGATTTGTATTTCCCTGACGATGAGTGCTGCTGAGCATCATTTCATGTGTCTGTTGGCCATGTAGATGTCCTCTTTGGAGAAGTGTCTGTTCATGTCTTCTGCCCATTTCTTCACTGGATTATTCTTTTTTTGGGTGTGGAGTTTGGTGAGTTCCTTGTAGATTTTGGATACTAGCCCTTTATCCGATATGTCATTTGCAACTATCTTTTCCCATTCCATCGGTTGCCTATTAGTTTTCTTGATTGTTTCCTTTGCAGTGCAGAAGCTTTTTATCTTGATGAGGTCCCAATAGTTTATTTTGGTTCCTGATTCCCTTGCCTTTGGGGATGTGTCGAGTAGGAAATTGCTGTGGTTGAGGTCAAGGAGGCTGTGTCTTGCTTTCTCCTCTAGGGTTCTGATGGTTTCCTGTCTCACATTGAGGTCCTTCATCCATTTTGAGTTTATTTTTGTGTATGGTGTAAGAAAGTGGTCTAGTTTCATTCTTCTGCATGTTGCTGTCCAGTTCTCCCAGCACCACCTGTTAAAGAGGCTGTCTTTTTTCCATTGGATACTCTTTCCTGCTTTGTCAAAGATTAATTGGCCATACATTTGTGGGTCCAGTTCTGGGCTCTCTATTCTATTCCATTGGTCTATGTGTCTGTTTTTG